>CM035415.1:420031-972531 GCA_020310875.1 Ceratopteris richardii | reverse complement strand
CTCTATCATGTTCTTTGATGAATACCATTTACGGCTTAACACAATTAAGACGGAACAATTCCCAATCCTTTCCATGGATGATTTATGTAAGAATCAAGGAAAAATAAGCGAGAGAGAAAGGTTGTAGTTTTCATTGCACTATTAAGAAGGCCCTTTAAACCATTTGTGCATAGTCTTACACGTTCAAAGTATGAACTTCTTGGTTGGTGGAATATTTGTGTTACCATAAAAGAATTCAAAACATGAACAAATTTGATACATTCATTGAATGAGAGGTATCACTTGGATGCCAATGATATAGTGCTTGAATTCAAGAGCATCCAATGGATCTCTAGTAGAATAAACAACTAAGATCAATAATCCCGATAGGTAGAGAGCCTTCAAGACCTGGATTAGGAGCTTAGGTGTAAGAAGGTTAATTTTATATAGTGGTCAATTCGATTAGCCATGTGCATGTGCTTGATTGATTGAGTTCTACTAAAGTCACTAATGATATTTTTGAATTCACCAAAGGAAATATAGGGAGATTCCTAAATATTATGTAATGTGGAAAGCTATAGAGAAAGGGGATCCAAAGGCATGGGCCATCCTTAGAGGTTATAACATCAATTGATGTTGAGATAGGGACTTAAGTGGAACAACCATGGTGAGTGTTAAGAATCACTTTTCTTTTACGATTGTCATGACACACTATTATGGGACATTTAGAAGTGAATAAGACATATGATCTTATTACAAGTTGGTTTTATTGTCCAACATGTGTTGGTACAGCTAGTGGAACTCTCGCCTCTTGAGGCTGGGGTGGGGGTTCAATCCGTGCCAATGGTAATTGACTTGTAATGGTCCTTAGGCAAGCTTTAAAACTAGTTTCCTATCGCTTTCGGACGAGATCCATTGTATTGCCTTTGTCTTAACCCATGCTTTGTGGGACATGGGGGGTCCCATGGATGTTATGCCCCTTCACTTGTAGAGTTGTTCTTTCAATTAATTCAATCAAGGGAGAGTAGGCTTCGGCCAAATTTCCTCTTTTCAAAAAACTATTGGTTTTACTGACCTAGAATTAATAAGAAATGTACTTGATGGGGTGCTTACATGGCTTGATTTAGGAAAGGATACGTGAACCAAATGACTACGTTTATCCCAATCTCTTTTAGGGGAAGGAAAGCATCTCAATGATACAGCTTGATTCAATTTATAAAGGATAGGTTCACCAAATGGTTGTAGATTTTGCATCTTATTCTTCCTAGAAATCTTGCTTGGACATAGTCTAACTATATTTGTTTCTACCAAAAAGCTTCTTATGCACTAGGACTCTAGTATCAAAGAGCTGTAAATTTTGCATCTTATTCTTCCTAGAAATCTTCCATTGGACATACTCCAACTATATTTGTTTATACCAAAAAGCTTCTTATGCACTAGGACTCTAGTATCAAAAGAGCTTTGTAAAAGAGATGAACACTATGTTAGATTTGCACATGACTCAATGTTTCTAAGTTTTGATTCTATACTGATTCTATTCTTTTTTTTTATTTCACTACTGTTCCTGAAATTGGGACTCTGAAGAGATATTGAAGGTGCTTTTAATCTAGAATAGTGATTTTCTCACAAATTGTTTTAAAATAAAATTTTATGGGTCCACTTAAGTGGATTGAGCCAACTTCTCCTTTCTCCTCATGATATATGCAAAGCAGGGGAGGTTAGCAGAAAGATTCTGTTATTTACCTAGAAGACTTGCCTGGTTTGGCTGATGGCCTATCAATATCACTCAGACCTCTTCTCTGCACAAACTGCAAATCACATAATTAGAAGGACATGATACAAGCATCATCAGGTTCTCAGGGATTCATGGTAGGTATTGTGAAAAGGAGCCGATTGCAACTTGATTTCCTTTGCATTGCCTGTGCCATTAGGCATTCACCTTGGAATAAACCATTTGAAGTGAAATCAACCACAAATGCAAGGGATGTTGAAAAAGCTCCTCACACACGAGACACGACTGATGGAGGATTCACTACTCCCATGGAAAACAAAATTATATGAACATGCTTTCATAGATAGGCCAATATCTCAAGCAAGTGTCATTTTATCCTTGAATTCATGATCTCAATGTCATGGCTTCTGTATACAAAAATTCAAAAATCCGACTCTTAGGAGTCCACTTATAAAGAAAAAGGACAACAAAATGGTCATCAGAAGCATATGCCAATAGGGAAAGCTTCATCACTTGGTAAAGAACGTCACTGAATTCAGGTAAATATCTAGACCTCGCTGATGGCATAAGTCTGACAGCTTCTGATCTGAACAGACTTCAAGCACCATGTTCTCTAGCAGTTTTAATGGAAGGAAACCCCTTGCCACTTGCAGACCGAAGAGTCCTCCAGTGGATTGGATTGGGTTTCCCTTCTGTGGGTAAAGACATTCTCTTCTTGGATGTAGGGGACAATTTACCTTCTGGTTCTGGCCACACCTTTGGATAACTTTGTGATCAAGCTTTTGCCTTAGCTGACTGGGTGGCTGCCATGTAGCTAGGAACTGCAGGAGAGCCTGACAGAGCATTTTCAGCCATGCTCCTTAATGGTCCACAAAAGCTTCTTCTATTTAAATTTGAGCTCAATCATTGTGGCCAGACAGCTTGGCAGACTTTATACATGTACATGTATACAGATATTTACATGTGCATATGCATATGGATATGCATATACATGCACGTGCATGCATGCACACACACATTATATACATGCCAATACACAAACAATCACACTCATGCATGCACATATAGAAGCATACACACACATATCAACATACTTACATATCATAGATATGTAGGTTCATACCTATGCACCTACCTACATTCATACATGCATGCATACATACACACACATACCATACATAAATGTATGTGCATGTTCACGCATACATACATACATGCATACATACATACATACATACATACATACATACATACATACATACATACATATGTACGTACATACATATGTACATACATACATATGTACGTACATACATACGTACATACGTACATACGTACGTACATACGTACATACGTACATACATACATACATACATACGTACATACATACGTACATACGTACATACGTACATACGTACATACATACATCATGCATGCATACATAGGTATATACATACATAAATATATACATACATGCATGCAAACATACATGCATATATACATACATGTATGAATACATGCATACACATGCACGCACAAACATGCATAAACACATACATGCATACATACATGTATGCATGCATGCATATATACATGCATGCATACATGCATACGCATGCATGCTCAGAGATGCATAAACACATACATACATACATACATACATACATACATACATACATACATACATACATACATACATACATACATACATACATACATACATACATACATACATACATACATGCATGCATGCATGCATACATACATACATGGATAGAGAAATGCATGCATGCAAATATATACATACATACATTTCTCAGTTTGAATTTCATCCTTGCGCAGGGCACAAGGGCATATTAATCTTCTGTATATTGTTCAATTTTATCACATATCCTCAAAGGGGCACATGTATGTATGTCTGTAAGTATGTATGTACATACATGCATACACAATATACACACATCCATTTTGATCCTTTTCAATAGAATTTAACTCACGTTTCTAAGTTTTGATTCTATACTGATTCTATTCCTTTTTCTTTAATTTCACTAGTGTTCCTGAAATTGGGACTCTAGAGAGATATTGAAGGTGTTTTTAATCTAGAATAGTGATTTTCTCACAAATTGTTTTAAAATAAAATTTTATGGGTCCACTGGAGTGGATTGAGCCAACTTCTACTTTCTCCTCATGATATATGCAAAGCAGGGGAGGTTAGCAGAAAGATTCTGTTATTGACCTAGAAGACTTACCTGGATTGGTTGATGGCCTATCAATATCACTCAGACCTCTTCTCTGCACAAACTGTAAATCACATAATTAGAAGGATATGATACAAGCATCATCAGGTTCTCAGGGCTTCATGGTAGGCATTGTGAAAAAGAGCCGATTGCAACTTGATTTCCTTTGCATTGCCTATGCCATTAGCATTCACCTTGGAATAAACCACTTGGAGAAATCAACCACAAATGCAAATGATGTTGAGAAAGCTCCTCACACACAAGACACGACTGATGGAGGATTCACTACTCCCATGGAAAACAAAATTATATAAACATGCTTTCATAGATAGGCCAATATCTCAAGCAAGTGTCATTTTATCCTTGAATTCATGATCTCAATGCCATGTCTTCTGTATACAAAAATTCAAAAATCAGACTCTTCCGAGTCCGCTTATAAAGAAAAACGACAACAAAATGGTCATCAGAAGCATATGCCAATAGGGAAAGCTTCATCACTTGGTAAAGAACGTCACTGAATTCAGGTAAATATCTAGACCTCGATGATGGCGTAAGTTTGACAGCTTCAAAACAATGTAAATCTGATCTGAACAGACTTCAAGCACCACGTTCTCTAGCAGTTTTAATGGAAGGAAACCCCTTGCCACTTGCAGACCGAAGAGTCCTCCAGTGGATTGGATTGGGTTTCCCTTCTGTGGGTAAAGACATTCTCTTCTTGGATGTAGGGGACAATTTACCTTCTGGTTCTGGCCGCATCTTTGGATTACTTTGTGATCGAGCTTTTGCCTTAGCTGACTGGGTGGCTGCCATGTAGCTAGGAACTGCAGGAGAGCCTGACAGAGCATTTTCAGCCATGCTCCTTAATGGTCCAGAAAAGCTTCTTCTATTTAAATTTGAGCTCAATGCATTGTGGCCAGACGGCTTGGCAGACTTGAGCTCTTCATCCAGTATTTCTCCAAGCATTCTTGACTCATTATTAGTCTTCACTTCACCATTGGCATTCACAGGGGTGCCCCTAGAAGGACTGGACTTAGTGTATTTGAGTTGCTTCGCATTTGATCCAGATGGACTCTTACGCAGAGATGAGCAACCATGATCAGTTCCTCTACCTGAGGACGTAACTTTCAGCGAGCTCATCTGGAGAGGTGACTCATTTGGGAGCATGTTCTCAAGCTGTGAATTAACATCTAAAGGGCTCACGTGTGGAGTTGAATCCCGAACATAAGAGTCTGGAATAGCACCGGAATGTGGCTGAGAAATCGATGTTCCTCTATTCTCTGTTCCAGCTTCTGAATAGCTCTCATCTTTGTACAGTGGATTGTCCTCGTTTTCACCCAAGTAGGCTGTTTCCCATGGGCGAGCAGCCATCCATCTTTCAAGCCAGCTCCAACCCCAATGGGACTCATCATGCATGCCATTAATAACCAATGAATTCTGTTTTTGTGAAGATTTCCAAAGCTGAAAAATGATAGTGCAAAGTTAATAGAGGCCATAATTAAAGCTAATATTAGTCCATGCAATGAAGATGGTACCAAGGCATATTTCATGTGATACATCACAGACCTTAATTAGACAAAACATAGACCAAAGCAGGTTAACCGCATAACATGCTGCCTGGATTAGACAGCTTTAAGGGTGCAAAGGAGAACCAATATAGCAATCATACTCCTATATTTTCACTACAGAGAAGATGGCAATATTCACATCTCACTTGATGAGAGAATGCATATGAAAGTGCCCGCTCTCGTTTTGCAGCAGCCTCTTGTCGACTTTGAAGTTTGGCCTCTAGCTCTTCAAGTGTTCCAGTACTAGAGTTCCATCCTTCCTAGTCAGATATAAAAGAAAATGTAAGTGCATGTCACAAGGTGAATGTAGTCATCATGAAGAATGTCCAAAGGCGAGTACAAACTGTGGATTTTCTGGGACGAAATTCAAGCTGCTTTCTTTGTTCAAGTTTTTTCTGAACAGCTTGGCCTTCCTCTGACATGCGTACCCTCCTGGCACGGACACAGGCCTGTACACGTACAAGTGCTTGCACACACCGCAAGGTTGTTCCTGCTTGTCTTCTCACAATATGACCTCGAACCAAAGCTTGAAGTCTTACCAAACCCTTGAGGGCACGAAGGGCACGGCGTGCCTGGAACAGAAATCAACAGGAGATGCCACTCAATGAAGAAATCAACAAATGGATTTGTGATTCTATAAATGTATAAAACTGTGCATATGAAGAAAAAAAAATGAAGATGCACCAGATATCCACGGAAGGCAGTCTGTATAATTATTGCCGCTTTAATGTCATCTTTTTCCCTCTTGGGAACACTGATGCTGAAATTTGAGGGACTTGCTGTCATTGCATGCTCTGTCTCTGCTAGCCTCTCTTCACTTCTTGAGCACTCCGCCATTCCTCTAGCTTCCTGTTGATAATGATCTTGTGCAGTGGATGGAAACCCATCTCGAGCCCGGTACACGCTATGTGAATGCCCATAGTATCCATCAGAACCTCTTGGCTCTGAACATTTCCCAAAGCTCCATCTACGTTTTTCCTTTGTGAATCTCTGTATCAGGATGTACAAGACAGTTATTTATTAGTGAACAAGGGGCAAAGCCTGCCACTAGCTGGATAATAGGAATCAACATTTCATGGAAAGCAGCAAGCACACAAATTACCCAATCCCCAGACAAGGAGGTAGTGACAATAAATAACAACCTATGTGTAGTAGTTTTAATAAATCCAAGAGAACTAGCCTTTCACATGGATGCTAACGATAACAATCTCCCACTAAAGGCCAATATGGCCAAAATAACTATGGGAGAAAAATGAAGAATGATAAAAAAATACCTGAGTGTAGGTATACAAACTATATCTCCCACCTGATGGGCATGTTACACAGTTGACAAGTAACTGTGTAAGATCATGAATCAAGTAACCCCCATCAAGTGACAACAGTGCCCAAAGCTATCCTGTGGTAGAGCTTTAGTCAAAGCATTTGCAGCATTATCTCGAGTATGAACCTTCTCAAGAATAATGCACTCAGTTGTTAAGCAATCTCTAATGAAGTGATACCTCACCTCAATGTGCTTGTTCTTTGCATGGAAGACTGGATTCATAGCCAAAGCAATGGCACTTTGACTATCACTGAGCAAACGAGGTACATGTTGAGGTAGACCCATATCACAAGCAAGACGAGAAAGCCACAATGCTTCCTTACATGCCTCGCTTGTTGCTTCGGTAGTGGAAACAGTTGTACATTCTTAAAGACAAGATCTCCAAGAGATAGCACCTCAAGCAAAATGGAAAGTGTACTCTGATGTAGACTTCCGATTGTCTACACAACCAACGTAATCAGAATTTGTGAATTTGTGTAACCAATAATGGATGCCTTTTCTCTACCTAAGCATATACACTTTTCGTTAGTGCCACTCAGATATCTCAAAATCATCTTGACCACTTCCCGAATCCCAATGCTTCTTGCCAGGCTTAGACATATATCTACTCACAACTCCCATTGCAAATGCAATGTTCTTGTCTTGTAGCTACCATAGCATACATGAGATTACCAATAGCAGAATAAGGAATTTTGTTCAGGAATCCCTTTTCCTCATCTGATCTGATTTGGGGAAATCATCCTTGCTGTTTCACAAATGCGAGTAAAGGTGTACTCAATGCCTTTCCACCCTGCATATTGAACATGTGAAGTACTCCGGATATGTACTCACTTTGGGACAAGTATGTGCATCTTTTACTCCCACCACGAGTAACACGCATGCCAAGAATATGTTTGGCATCCCCCAAATCCTTCATATCAAATGTCTCACTCAACTTCTTGAGAAATGACAAGTCATAAGAGGATTTCAAAGCAATCAACATATCATCGACATAAAGGATCAAGCATATCAAGGTACCATTTGTGCATCTCTTTGTGTAGAGACAATGATCCTCATTGCTTCGAGAATAGACTTGAGACTTCATAAAAGCATCAAACTTCTGTTACCATTGTCTAGGAGATTATTTAAGTCCATATAAGCTCTTCTTCAGCTTACAAAATAGAATTTCTTTGCAAAGAACTACATACCCCTCTCTCTCTTCCATATAGATCTCATTTGTAAGATCTCCATGCAAGAAGCAATTTTCACATCCATTTGGACTAGCTCTAAGTCCTCCATTGCAACGAATCCAAGCAACATGCACAGGGTAGTCATCTTGACCACTAGAGAGAAGTTTTCTTAGAAATCAACACCATGTTTCTTAAAACCCTTTGCAACAACTCATGCTTTATACTTTGGAGAAGCACTATCTGACATAAATTTCAGCTTATATACCCATTTACATGGTAAAGCTTTCCTTTTGGCAAAGGTACAAAATCCCAAGTACCATTCTTGTGAATAGAATCAACCTCACTCTTCATAGCACACTCCCACTAGACATGATCCTTTGTCTGCATAGCCTCTTTGTAGCAAGAAGGCTCACCGGCATCTATTAGCATAACAAAATCCAAACCTAGGACATATCTATCATGTGGATGCGAGACACATACAGTGCGTCTAAATGATGTTCAATGATGGTTGAACAGGAGCATTTGCAGACCGATCTGATTGAACATTCTCTTGAACATCCCTATGTGCAGCATTTTTATGCATGCTAACTGTAGGATTAATATCATCAAACACCACTCTTCTCACTTCAACCTCCTCAATAGGTTGTTTATGCATCTTAAGCACATTGAAAATGACATCACTACTTTTGATCACTGACCATGTTTCAAGATCCCATGAGCGATATCCGAATTGTCCTTCTCAACCATATACAAGAAAAATGCATTTCTTTGACTTATGGTCTAGCTTTTGTCTAAGATTCTTAGGTATATGAACATATGCTTCACACCCAAAAACTCAAAGATGATCATAATATGGTGGCTTCCCTATCCATAACTCTCGTTCCACTTTCAAACCTTTGGCCGTACTAGGTGAAAGGTTAATCACATGAACTACAAGTTAATACTCCTTCTACCCAAAAGCCTTGTGAAAAGTTTGCATTTCTTTGACTTATGGTCAAGCTTTTGTCCAAGATTCTTGGGTATATGAACATATGCTTCACACCCAAAAACTCGACCATATGCCTTCTCGACCATATCCAAGAAAAATGCATTTCTTTGACTTATGGTCAAGCTTTTGTCTAAGATTCTTGGGTATATGAACATATGCTTCACACCCAAAAACTCGAAGATGATCATAATATAATGGCTTCCCTATGTATAACTCTTCTTCCGCTTTCATACCTTTGGCGATACTAGGTGAAAGGTTAAACACATGAACTACAGTTAATACTCTTACCCAAAAGCCTTATGAAAGTTTCGCATGATGAAGCATAGAAACTACTCTATCTTGAATAGTTATATTCATCCTTTGAGCTACACCATTCTGTACTAGGGCATAAATATTGAAGAGTTGTAAACTCTCTATGAATTCCTCTAGACCGAGAGAAAAGGCTAAATTCAAGTGAGGTATACTCACCCCATTATCTGAATGTAAAGCTTTGAGCTTAGTTCCTTTTCTAGTCTCAACTGAAGCAAGCCATTTTCTAAACGTAGAGAATACCTCATCCTTCGATTTGATAGGATATATCCAAACTTTCCTAGTAGCATCATCTATGAAAGTGACAAAGTAAAGAGAACCACCTAATGACCTTGTGGGCATAGAAAGCTTTCCATATTGACAATGCTTACAAAATGAAAAATCAAAGAAAACACAAGTAGCTAGAACTAAAAAGATTTTCCATTCCACTACTAGATATGTGGTCAAAACAGCCATGCCAAATACAAGCCATAAGTTGTTCAGTAACCGCTAACAAGTGTTCTTTCAGTGATACAAATAAAGGATAAAGTGAGCCTACTTTGCTTCCGTTTGCAAAAACCATATTGCCTTTTGATATGTGAAAGAATTGAGCATAGAAAACCACCTTGTAACCAAGGTCATCAAGTTGACCAACTGACATCAAACTGCATAATAACTGAGGTTCATGACGTACAATATGCATAGTGAATTTTAAACCATCAATGAACTACACAACCACATCTCCAATCCTGACGTCACACTAGTAAGAGTCACAAAGTCTCACGGTAGAGACTTTGATGCATAAGTAGAGAACCATTCTCTATGTGGTGTCACATGGAAAGAATAACCAGAATATGTCACCCACGTGTGGGAAAGAGAATCAGCCATAAGAGCCTCAATGGGCACAATACTGTCAAGTGTCAACACATCAGCATCATCAAAAATAGCATTAATTTCTTCAATCTTCACAGTCGATGGAGATGGTACAAGTAATTGTTTAACATGCCCATCAACATTTTGTCCTTTACCTTTGGCATTCTTTAACGCATAGAAATCTTGGCATTCTTTAACACTTAAAAATCTTTCTTCATGTGTCCTTTCTTAATGACAATAATGAGATTCGATATCCCTCTTCCTTGATTTACTTCTACTCTTATTCCGCTGACCATTCTTTTCCTTGTTCTTGCTCTTGCCACGTTGCTTGTTCTTTCCTTGGTAAGAATCATGAACATTATATGCATCTCCACTATGAGTGCCAACCAGAGATTTTCTACGAATCTCCTCACTAAAGAGTGCTCCACATATGTCATCATAGACTAGTTTACCAACAGGCACACTATTGCTAATATCTGTGCAAAACGTATCCCACGATGATGGAAAGATGCATAGCAAGAAGACTCCTTTCATTTCATTATCCAAGGAAAACTCAAATTTTTAGGTATTCAATTATGCACGAACCGGATGAACGGGACGGGTAAGGTTCGAACCAAACCGGAAAAATGTATCAGACCATCCAGTACGCGAACTGCTGCTACCATGGTTCATTCAAACACCTGCTAATGCATGCTTGATAGAAGACGGATCAAATTTCGATGCCTCACTTTCTAAGTTCTACGCACCTCCCATCAAATGAAAAGGGAGATGGTACACTTTTTTTTTGCAAGTTCTAAACTCAAATATGCTACAGCCTACAGTGAATGTCTACTTTAATGTACAAAGGTCAAAAGGAGGGTACTAAGTTCTCGTACAAGGTTTCCATACCAATATGATAGTACTCTAGTCTCTCTCATAGCTTAATAGCATACAATAGTGCTTAGAGATAAGCAGATATCTTTGCACCTCTAGGCTCTTAGTCTAGATGAATATATATGCTCTTGTCAAAAGAATACATGCAAATATTGTTAATTTAGGACTAGGCTTTACCTTTAGTTTTACAACTTTACCTCTAATGATCTTAGGATACATACAACTTCATTTTGGAAGCCTTTTATGCACATAACCTTATGCTTAACTTAGTAATTGTTTTTCTTTATTTATTTCCTATTCTTTTTTTCTGCAAGCTTTACATTTCTTTATTTTCTCTTTTTTCTTTCAGCTCATGTTTGCTAGACCTTATTTTGTCATATGTTCGTATTCAACCCCCTTATTCTATTAAGACCTAGATTTAATATTAACATGATTGTTAGAAGCAAAGTTACCCCCTATTTTGTGGCACCCATATGTCCCATATAGCATTGATTTTCAAATAGAAAATGTAAGGAAGATTCCATGCATATATACCGAATTCATCACTTCTTAAAAAACGTTCTCTTTGTCCACCAAGAAATCAAAACTGCCCACCATAATTAGATCATTCAATGAGATTAACATGTTAAAGCTTGCGAAAGTCTGTGCATATATATGCATACAATGGAGATTGAAAATGTGGAAAGATTTGATGCAAATAGTGATATGTGCAAAGTAGATTGTTGGAGACGGACACACTAGTCCAAAAGAAGAGCTTGTACAAAAGACATTTGGAAGTTAGAAAATATGTCATTAGGGCAACCTTCCACTAGGACCCCACCTACAAGTTTATAAGTTAAATAAATTCTTGAAAATGGTAAAAAATGGTTCCATTTATGGGAAACAATAAAAAGAAGATCAACAAAATTTATTACATAATCTGATAGAGCTCCATGAGAGCTATCCAACCATATATAGCACTTGTGTGGTTGGCACCTAAACCAAGGTCAAAACTCAAATCCTAGTTTTCAAATTTAATGTGAAAAGCAATTTTTACGTGAAAAGAAAATTTTGCTTTGTTGGTGAAAAGTAGCTTTTGCTGTACTAGTGAGAAACAGCTTTTGCTTTATTAGTGAAAACAAGCTTTTACTTTATTTTTACCTTGTCTACTAAAGCAAATATAGCCTATATAAACAACACACATTGGGCACTAAAATTATCACTTGTGAAGCTCTTTAAGTGCTTAGCTTTAGCCTTGGAGGAGGTGATCCTTTTAACCTAGAGGTGGAGTTGTGTTTTCTTCATCATCTACAAGGTGTATGTTGGAACCAATGTCAATATGGTCCAACAATAGCTTCATTAGAAGTTGTATCTTCAAGTCCCAGATGTGCCACAACGTACGTAGATTCTTTTCAGAAGACTTAACACAAGAAACCACGTGGGCAGCGTGGTTAGATCAGCTCCTTCTCGTCCCAACAGCGCGGGTTCGAATCCCGTTGGACGCAAAAGCGGCAAGATTTTTGTTTTTCTCATAAAACGAATTCTGGCTGTAGCGATAGCTTTTCACATGGCTTAGCGGCGGCAGCAATTGGGCTTTTCGTATTTGCTTTATTGGAGGAAGTTTCGCTATTGCTCTATTATGGAAGGCTTAACCTATAAAAGGAGCATGGTGGGCACACACTTGATTATCACTCAAAGATCTCAAGCTAGAGTTTGAAGATTCTGAAGCTTTGGAGGTGAAGATTTGATGAAGGAGAGGCTACTCTCTTGGAGCAAGAAGTCTTCTACAACGTGGTGGTAACTATCTTTTGTGAGTTAACCTTATATTTTGTTTTTAGGGTTTCTCTACCCTAATCTCAAAATTAGGGTTGGTTGATTCACAATTTTGTTACACTATTTTGTGAGAATAAGGTTAGCTTCGTTGCTCATTCACTTCACTTAAATTATTTCAACATGATCTAAATTTTGTATCATCTTCTTGGATATTCTTCCATTAGTGAGTGCACCACTTTATATGGTTGAGTAATACTCCCATGTTGTAATTTGGACATCTATTTTTTAGTGAGTAAGCATCCAGCTTACTTTCCCTATCCTTGACTCAAGATCTCTTTCTTTCTATCCCTCACTTATCATCTTAATTAATTAAGTGTGTATGCTCAAAAGGTTTTAGTATTGGAACGATCCTGCGCCCCCAAATTCCAACACTTGGTATCAGAGCATAATTGACATACACAATTAGTTAAGATGAGTGAGATTAGAATTGAGATTGAGGACAAGTTGGATGGATCTTCTAATTATCCCATGTGGAGTTTCATGATGATGAATTTTAGTGACAAAGGATTTATGGAGTATCGTCAATGGATCCTTAACAGGACCCAGACGAGAAGGCGAAGAAGGAGCCACATCAGCTTCAAGAGGTACTGGAATTACTATTTCAGAACCAACTGAAGAAGAGGTAACCACTTCGACATCTAGAGTCACAGTTAGGTCTTTACCTACATTTCCTCCTACTAAAGATCATGCAAGATGGGATGCTAGAGATGCTTTAGCGCTTTCATTCATAGCAATGAGTGTTAAAAAGCATATTCTACCACAGATCAGATCTTGCAGAAGTTCTAGACAAGCTTGCTTGAAGCTTGAGAATCTTTTTCAGAGAAGAAATCCTGCTAGGAAAGCTCACTTGAGGAGACAACTAGCAAATACAAGGATGAAGGCTAGTGAGTCAATTCAAACCCACATTACGAGACTCGTTGACTTGAGAGATCAACTTCTAAATGTAGGAGTTGAGATATCAGATGAAGAAATGGTAAATACGCTGATTAATTCACTTCCTATTTCATATCGATCTTTTATAATGACTCTTACCCTTACCACAAGAGCAGTGTTGCATCGCAACGCGTTGCGATACGTTCGCGACGTTCGCAACGCATTGCGAACAAACACAAAAAAAATCTCAAACTCGTTCTAGTCATAGAGCACATAGTGTACCAGGTCCATCTACTAGTAGGATGGAGGCATCTACTAGTCGAGCACCACATGATGATGATGATGATGATAGTGATGATGATGATGATGATGGTCATAGTTATTAGTGACTCAGAGGATTTTGAGGATTGATGACGGATCATGTGACATGTCATATATATTCTGATATTATGACTTATGATTTACTTGATATTGATTGATCATTGTATTATAGACAGTTTATTGTTTGACTTCTTAGTGGTATCATGGATGATGGTTACTGGTATGATCATTGATGTATATGTATAATGGACATTGGATTCTGATATCACATATGAGTTATGACAGTCACCAGTGTCATAATTTTGAGACGAGGTTGACTTTTTCACATGTTTTTGTCATAAATTATAATTCTTTGAAGTTTGTTTTTCAATGTTACTTGTAACTTGTAAGTTGTATAATATATATATATATATATATTAATGTATTTGTCTGCACTCTGATGTCATATGAGATGCTTTGAAGTTTGATTCTTGAAAATAATGCAATTGCCTGGTGCCCAGTTCCAACATGAACATTGCTAAGTACTAAGTAGTAAGTAGTAAGTACTAAGTAGTAAGTAGTTACTAGTAAGTTGCTTGAATGTGCATTGTGAATTTGAATTTTAGAATGAGTCATTGAGTCGTGATAATGATTATTTGTAAATTCTGACATCATACATGTGCAATGTGCATCTGCCATCACTGCATTGAACAGGGATTCGGGAATTTGGAATGAATCATAAATATTCAATACATATTACATAAATTAACATAATACATACTACACAATACATATTATATATGTATATACTATAATATACATCTAAGTTACTATATTTGCAAAAAAAATTGAAAAAAAAGAAGAAATGGTTCACAATGTTTTCGCAACGTCCAAGCCCAAACGTTGCGATGTTGCTAACCCGTTAGCAACACGTTGCCTTGGACGTTGCAAAAACGTTGCTAACAACCTTGCACAAGAGATAGAGAGGTTACATTTGAAGAGCTAGAGTTCTTGTTACTTAAAGATAAAGATCAGTTGAAGGGAATGGAAGAGAATGAAGAAGCACTTTCATCTTCATCAAAGGGTAAAAAGAAGAAGAAGGATAAGAAGGAAAAGCAATTCAAGAAGGAAAGTAGGTCCCTCTCACCTTCTACTTCAAATTTTGTTTCTACTACATCTAAAGAGAAGTCTTCTAAGAAGAAGGAAGTAATATGTTTTTATTGCAAGAAACCCAAACATTTAAAAGGAGCATGTTATAAAAGGATTGCAAGAAAAAGGCATCAGATAATGTTGCAAAAGATGATAAAAAAGGGAAATCTCAAGGTGATTCTTATGCCTGTATCACCATTGAGGAAGTAGCTTTTGATCAGGAAGCTTTACAAGTTCTTTCAGCAAGTCCTTGGATATTTGACTCAAGTGCTACAAAGCATATGACAGGTTGCAGAGATGTGTTTTCTTCCCTTTCTTATTCTACAGGCAGAAGACTTAGTATTGTAGATGGCAATGATTTGGATGTTGTGGGAATAGGTACAGTAACCCTAAAGTCAAGAGAAGGTGGTAATTTTCAGATTTCAGATGTTCTTTACGTACCTGAAATGAAGAAGGATCAGCTATCTATATCTGCATTTTTATGTTATGGTTTTAAAGTTGTATTTGAGAGAGATCTTTGTAAGATCTTATCACACAAAGACGACAAGTGTATTTTACAAGGTGAGCATAGAGGAGGGATCTTTGTTTTGTCAAAAATCAGTCAGGCATATGCGGTCAAATCTTCGTCACCGGTGGAAGATATGAAGCTATGGCATGAAAGATTTGGACATATTAGTTTTGGAGCTCTCAAGAGTATCAAAGACAGAGGTATGGTTGAGAGTTTACCCTCATTCAAGCTACCGGATGATTTAGATATATGTGAAGGTTGTCTTGAAGATAAGATGCATAAACTACCTTTCAAGAAACATGGTCATATTACAGCTATAGAGAAATTGCAGATTATTCATTCAAATGTGAATGGACCTATGAGAGCAGACTCTATTCAGGGCTTCAAGTATTTTGTTCTATTCGTTGATGATTTTATGAGATACTCATGGATCTATGGTCTTAAGTTGAAGTCAGAAGTCTTTCCTATGTTCAAGAAGTTTGTAGCTATGGTTGAAAATGAAAGTCAAGAAACTATCCAGATTCTCAGAAGTGATAAAGGTGGAGAATACTTGTCAAAAGAGTTCCAGACATTTCTTGATGAGAAAGGTATTACTCGACACCTTACTATTGCTTATACTCCTTAGCAAAATGATGCTGCAGAAAGAAAGAATAGAGTACTTGTTGAGATGATGCAGAGCATGATGGCTCCAAGAAACCGAAATTCTAATTTGATGCAGTTCATACAACTAATCACATTTTGAACAGGTCATCTACAAAATCTTTAAAGGTAATCACATCTTATGAAGCTTATTATGGTAGAAAACCTGATGTGAGTTACTTCAGAGTGTTTGGATCACTTTCTTATGTACATGTTGAGAAAAAGAACCGAGGCAAACTAGATGTAAAGGCAAAGAAAGCTGTTTTTATTGGATATCCTGTTGAGAGCAAAGGATTCAGGTTTTATGTTCTAGAGACGGGTAAAGTTATTCTCTCACGTAATGCCTATATTGTTGAAAATAAGGTTTATCATAAAGAAGCAAAAATTCCAGAGTTCAATAGTGAAAATGACTATGGATTTTTTAGAAGCATGTTGGATTTACATGTTCAGCCATATCAGGAGGGAGTTAAAATTCCTAGGATTCAAGAAAAAGTTCAAGAAAGAGGAATTTCACAACCTTCTACAGAGTCAGTTCCACAAGAGACTTTGGTTCCAAAAATGGAAGAAGTTAAAGTTCCAAAAAGTCCTAGTATCTCGGAAGGACAAGTTCCAAAACCTGTGGAAGCTGAAGGGTCAGAAAGAGTTTCACCACTATTTAAAGATACACCTACTTGGTTATATCAGACTTGGAAAGATAGTGGTATAAAGACTTTTACCGGAAGAACAAGGAGTCAGACTAGACAACAACAACAAGATCATATAAGAACAAGAAGTCAGACTAGACAACAACAACAAAAAGGTCATGTAAGTTTTGCTGAAGACTTTGAGATTCATGATATTTTGGCTTTTTCAACAGTTGAAGATGAACCTGCATGTTTTAAAGATGCACTTAACATTCCTATTTGGAGAAAAGCTATGCAAGGAGAGAACTATTCATAAGAATCAAACTTGGAAGCTATGTGAGTTACCAAAGGGAAAGAAGGCTATAGGTGTAAAATGGATCTTCAAATCAAAAGGAAAGCAGATGGTACTATTGATAGATACAAGGCCAGGTTAGTTGTCAAAGGATATGCAAACAAAAAGGTATTGATTATGATGAGACATTCGCTCCTACATCTAGGATGATTGTTATTAGGTCAATACTTGCTCTAGGAGCACATTTTGGTTGGCATATATATCAACTTGACATTAAGACTGCTTTTCTAAATGGTGATTTACATGAGGATGTGTATATTCAGCAGCCAGAAGGTTTTGAAGAGACAGGTAAAGAACATTTGGTATGTAAGCTTATAAAAGCTTTGTATGGTTTGAGGCAAGCACCTAGAGCATGGTATGAAAAGATACATACATATCTTTTGTCCATTGATTTCCATAACTCAGATGGAGCTCCTACTCTTTATGTTAAAGCTGAACCGTGAATGATGATTATAGCAATCATTTATGTGGATGATATTATAGTCACAGGTCCCAGAGATGAAGATTTGCAGATGTTCAATGAACAATTGAAGCAAACATTTGATGTGAATGATTTAGGCATTTTGCATTATTATCTTGGGATTCAGTTTCTGTTTCAAGATGAGTGTATCTATATGACACAACAAAGTACATTGAGAAACTTTTGGAGAGGTTTCAGATGGTTGATTCTAAACCTATGCAAACACCTATGGATCAGAACGCATCTTTACACATGGTAGCAAATGCAGAGTCATTTGATGCTACTTTATATAGTCAATCCGTTGGATGCTTGATATATCTTTGTAATACACGTCTTGATATACAATTTGCAGTTTCTCAAGTATCAAGGTTCATGCAAAATCCGACAGTTTTACATTGGAAAGCAGTAAAGGGGATCTTTCGATATTTGAAGGGAACTTCAAATTATGCTATGGTATTTTCGAAATCTACACATTTGTTACTAAAAGGATTTTCAGATTCTGATTGGGAGGTGATAGAGGCACAAGAAGAAGTACTAGTGGATTTTGTTTTTATCTTGGAGATTGTCTTATCTCATGGCTTTCAAAGAGACAACCCACTATTGCCACTTCACCATGTGAAGCTGAATATCGTGCAGCATTTACAGCTACCCTAGAGTCAGTATGGTTGCAAAAGATTTTCAGTTATCTTGATGTGAGAGTACGTGAACCCATTCAGATATTTTCAGATAGCCAGAGTGCTATAGCTATAGCTAAGAATCCAGTGCATCATGCAAGGACAAAGCATATAGAGGTACACTGCTACTATATTCGAGAGCAAATAGCTAAGAAGCACATTGAGCTGGTTTATGTTCCTTCTAATGAGAATGCTGTAGATATATTTACCAAAGCATTGACTAGAGATAGTCATGAGAAGATTTGCAGGTTACTGAAGCTTGTACCAATACGACATTGAAGGAGGGATTGTTGGAATCAATGTCAATATGGTCCAACAATAGCTTCATTAGAAGTTGTATCTTCAAGTCCCAGATGTGCCATAGCGTATGTAGATTCTTTTCAGAAGACTTAACACAAAAAACCACGTGGGCAACATGGTTAGATCAGCTCCTTCTCATCCCAACAGCGCGGGTTCGAATCCTGTTGGACGCAAAAGCGGCAAGATTTTTGTTTTTCTCATAAAACGAATTTCGACTGTAGCGATAGCTTTTCACATGGCTTAGCGGCGGCAGCGATCGTGCTTTTCGTATTTGCTTTATTGGAGGAAGTTTCGCTATTGCTTTATAATGGAAGGCTTAACCTATAAAAGGAGCATGGTGGGCACACACTTGATTATCACTCAAAGATCTCAAGCTAGAGTTTGAAGATTCTGAAGCTTTGGAGGTGAAGATTTGGTGAAGGAGAGGCTACTCTCTTGGAGCAAGAAGTCTTCTACAACATGGTGGTAACTATCTTTTGTGAGTTAACCTTATATTTTGTTTTTAGGGTTTCTCTACCCTAATCTCAAAATTAGGGTTGGTTGATTCACAATTTTGTTACACTATTTTGTGAGAATAAGGTTAGCTTCGTTGCTCATTCACTTCACACACTTAAATTATTTCAACATGATCTAAATTTTGTATCATCATCTTCTTGGATATTCTTCGATTAGTGAGTGCACCACTTTAAATGGTTGAGTAATACTCCCATGTTGTAATTTGGACATTCTATTTTTTAGTGAGTAAGCATACAACTTACGTTCCCTATCCTTGTCTCAAGATCTCTTTCTTTCTATCTCTCACTTATCATCTTAATTAATTAAGTGTGTATGCTCAAAAGATTTTAGTATTGGAACTATCCTGGGCCCCCGAATTCCAACAGTGTAGAGCAGCTTGCAGCTTATTTATATTTGGAGGGGATCATCTTCAGCATTGGAGGTCATTAGAGCTATTCATCTTGTATGTCTTCTTTGCTATCTTATAAGTTCAACGATGGAATGTAATGACTATATTTGGAGCTTTGTTCCTTGCATCTCTCTCATGTGTTATTTATTCTCCATCTTGTCTCTATTTTTGCTATGTCTCTATATTAATTATGGGCCTAAAAACCAACAATCGGTATCAAAACAGGAAAACATAGAGTACATAGAGAATTTGACCACATGTAGGAAGATTAAATCTTTATGGAAGGTTCAACTCAAACTCAGCCGCATGTTCAGAAGTGGTCATCAAGTCATCAATCTATATGACAAAGCTGAATTATATTTTGAAGAGATACACTCTTGGAGGGGTGACAAAGAAGAACTTGACAGATTGCAACTATTATTGCGGCAACAAGAGGATGGACCAATTTTTTTGGCTAGAATTTTATATACTTGCTAGATTTGCTAGAATAAACAATCAAAAACAACTTGAAAAGCATTGCTTCAATGTATACATGTGAAGTGATATTCAAAACACAGTCAACCTTCTAGTGCTCCTTGAAGTTAGTCACTCAACCATATATGGGGAGCTAGAATCTACATCTTGGTGGTCATGGAGGAAGACTGGTGTGAGCAAGGAGGGGTTTTGTCTCTACATAAAGAAACTTATACAGGATCAACATGTAATAAATGTAACACCTTCTTGTATGTATAAAGTAGTATTTGGTTGAGACGAGTGGGGGATGCATGGAGGTTAGCAACGGAATGGCAACGTGGTAGGCAACATGTTGCTAACGCATTAGCAATGGGTTCAAGTTGCGAACCCCAAGCTGTGATAAAGTTACGTATAAATCATTATACTACATAAATACATTATTACGTAAATATATACCTAGTATATACATATTACATACATACATTGCACATAGATAAATACATACATACATGCATATATATATCATATACATAGTAGGTACATACTACACAAAAAGAAACATGTATATTAAAGACGTACACAAGTAAATAAACATGTCTTTGAATAAACATACAGTAATAAATTATAGGAAATAACATCATACATACATACATAACTAAGTAAATAAACATATGTTTGGATAAACATACAAAAAATTGAATATACATACATACATAATACATACATACATAAGTACATACATATATATATATATGCATATGCATGATGTTATATGGTACATGATGTTGGAATGATTATATGGTACATGATGTTGGAATGATTATATGGTAAGTGGGACATTGTATACTCTATCTCCCTCTCATTTTTTTGCCTCATTGAGACATTGGTCTTTCTTGCACGAAGACTCAACCACCAATTTTTTTCTTCATAAGTTATAATGGTTAAAACTTAAAAGACCCTTCCTTGTGGACCATTTTTGGCTTGTTTGGAAGTTTTCTTTCTTTTTTTTTGGTTGAATCACCAACGCACTGCGAACGTGTGCACGACGTGGAGTTGCATTGCAAATGTTTGCAATGCATTGCTTATGGAACACTGGGGGTATGTGTGAGCTCTCTTTGTGATGTGTGTTAATAGAGAGCTCTTCATGTCAAAGGTCCTTGTGTGTGTTGGCGGGTACTTTGGATGATATGTGAAAAAGGTACCTAAACTAAAATCAAATAACTACAACAAATAACAAATATATCTACCTTCCATACTCCCCTAGCATTAGATTAAGAGGGAATTATTAGAAAATATGTCATTGAGACAACCTTCCACTAGGGACCCCACTTGCAAGTTTATAAAAATAAATTCTTGGAAATGGTCAGAAATGGTCCCAATTTTGAGAAATGGCAAAAATAAGGTCAAAATTTTTTATTACATAATGTGGTAGAGCTTAACAAGAGCTATCCAACCATATACAATATTTGTATGTTTCTCACCTAAACTCAAACCCTAATTTTCAGATTTAATGTGTAAAACAATTTTTAGGTGAAACACATCTTTAGCTTTATTAATGAAAAGCCATTTTTGCTTTACTAGTGAAATGAAGCTTTTTATTTACTCGTGAAAAGCATTTTTGCTTTACTAGTGAAACGCAACTATTGTTATTTTTACCTTGCTTACCAAGGCAACACACTACATAGCCTAAATAAATAACACACGTTGGTCATTAATATTATGATTTGTGGAGCTCTTCAAGAGCTTCGCTTGAGAGGTGGTCCTTTTAACTTGGAGAGGTGGAATTGTGTTTTCTTTATCATCTATAAAGTGTAGAGAAGCTTGCAGCTTATTTATATTTGGAGAAGATCATCTTCAGCCTTGGAGGTTATTGGAGTTCTTGGACAGCTTGTATTCATCTTGAGCTTTAAAGCTCTCATACTAATACTACATATCTTCCACATGGAGCAAAACAAATTAGGACTTGAGATCTTGTCCATGGAATACAAGAACTAAAAGCTATACGGAAACAACGATGGGATTGGTTCCATCATCCTATACATGGAATAGTCAAGCTATTGCATCCTCTTTCAAGATCTGGACTTAATTCATGCATGGAACAAAGACATAAATAAAATCTTTGGTTTTGATATAGAGTACATGAAAAATTAAAGCTCCAACTTGGAAACTTTTAAATGTTGTAGGTCTTTTTTCTAGAGGCATTGCATGCTTGAGGTCCATGCAATTACAACCTATGGTACGGTGAGAGAAAAATATGGTGTGAGTACTCCTTCGCTATTAATTTTTAGCTTAAAACTTTTTTCTTAATTAGTTACTAGTATTTTCAAAATTTGCTGAATAATAAGTACTTACTACTTACTTAATAAATACTATTACCCATGCATGTGAATTGTATTATCCAGAGATGGTTGGCCATATATGCATACTTTCAAAGGACTATGATGTCTAGCAGATTGTGTTGGTTGCTGACCAACCTCATCAGTATCTTCCATGTAAGTGCATTCTAATTGGGCACCTCACATAAAATGACCATGTATCTATCTATCTATCTATCTATCTATCTATCTATCTATCTACCTATCTATCTGTCTATCTATCTATAGAAGACTCAAGAGCCACAAGAGCAAGCCAGTGGCCACCTTTTAGGCAATCACAAACCTATGCTATGAGAGGTAGCACTAGAAAGCTTGAATGGATCCCCTATCCTCGTTTGTATCCCTCATTGCAAAAATGAAGATTAGTGAATACATATCCAGCCAAAAGTTTCCAGCAATGAAGAATGCAACAATCACAGGAACACTTTTTTTTTCTAAACCCACACATTCCAGTTTTATGTATCGAAAATGGCTACTGTGTTTAAAAGAATTTGTCCACTTTGGTGTGACTATACATGCACAAACCTATATGATGCTACAATGTGGTATAGCCATATGTAAATGACATGAAAAGCAACAAAACAGACCCATTGTAATCCTTGCAGATCGTAAGCACAGGAAGAGAATGTTCAATCCTTAACTTAGCAGAATAACTTATCTTGCATGCACATTGTGATTGGTTCCAATAAATTGATTATCAAACAATCAATCATGACTTGTGTTGAAATGACCATTTCATGTGTCTATGTAGCAAACCATCAGATTGTCAGGTTCTTGATCAAGATTACTGTCTGGGTCAAAAAAAAAAAAGTGAATGCTGGGTGACTGTACTTTCAAAAGATCAACAAGACTTCCACATTTAATCAGATTGGAATACAAAATGAAAGCATTCTGACCAAAAATGCATAGTCCAATGAATTCCAGTTAACATGAATAAAGTTGGCACCAAAACTTGACTTTTATAATAAACCAGATGATCATAGTTACTGATGATGGTAGATGCAAGAACCTTTTTGAATAATAGTGATTGGTGCAGAAGATTTTCTTCTGTAATCATGTTTGCCACTTATCGGTAGTTGTACATTCTCAGAAATACGTCATAAGTATATTCTCAGAAACATACAAACTGTGCACTTCCCAGATTTATTAAAAAAATAATAAATAGAATAAATAAATTCTATATTTGGTCAAGATTGAAACATACAGCTTGAGGTGGAGAAGGATCTTCTGAGGGGGTTTTTGAAGACTTCTTTATTGAAAGCAGAGACTTGAACCATTTCCCAGGAGATTTACCCATCCTGCTTTAATGTATAACCATATTCAAGCAGCATACATGTCTATAGATTGAGAGAAAGCATATGATGTCAAGGCGAAATAGGCACCTCTGCAAAGCTGAAAAAAGAAATAACATTATATGAGTGATCACTAATATGGAAGGAATGCAGAAAAAAAAAATGTTTGATGCATTTGGCAGACATGTACATTAAAATCAGTCATTTATCACGTTTACTTAAACACTCAATGGAAGCTAAAAAGTGTCACCTACAGATCTTGAGAATCAACCATCAACAATCGTCCAATACATCCAAAAAAGAGAAAACCTTTTATGTATAACTAAACAAACAACAGTTGTGCTGACATATTTAAAATCATAAACTCCCAAAGCTGGAGTTTATAATCACCCAGCACCAATGCACTCTAATGTTCTCATAATCCCAAACTCATACCAACACATATCGTTAGCTTTTGAGAATCTAAAACCCAAAATATCATCAGATTGCCAATACCCAATGAAGGAATCACAATTCTGATTCACTGCAAACGTCTGCTACAACATGCATGAGAGATAGGGCATCTATGTGGGAAGGTTTGACTGCTTTTGGCCAAGTCTATGACCCCTTAGCTTGGAGAAAAACATACATACACTTTCAAGGTTTCGTATATGACAAACAAGTGAATGTACCTTGAGTAAACTAATGAATTCTTATTGCTGATGCCAAGCAAAATGATTGGTTCGGCCTCCTCATGTCAGCTGATCAAATCCAGCCAACTGTCAATCTATTGCCTTTTATTGTATGGAGGACTCGCATGTATTAATTGAAAACCAAAAAATGTCAAAAGTTGGCCTATGGGTAGAACAAGGATATGGCATCTACAAATATTGACAACATGCAGATGCATAGGACAGTTATGTTTCAATGCAACGATCAATGCTCAATCATTAGAATTCACTGAATGTCTAATCAAACATAAAGACAATTATTAGAATAGTCTGTCAAAACTTACAACCTAAATTAGTCAAAGTTGGATAATGAGTTTCCTCTCAAGTTTCAAACATGAACACTTCATATATCCAATTAAGCATATGATGGACACATGAGAAAATCTTATGCGGTCCATTTCCAAAGCTTGTTATTTATCCATACATATATTCTCCTTGCATGTTCACTTGAAAGTTTTAATATCATACATGGGGAGGCTTTTGAGTGCACCGTGGAAAATATTTAATATGCTTTCTTACAGTTGCTTTGAGGATTGGTATGCTTCAGTGGTCTAGGTCTCCAGTCCAGTTCCAAAGCTTGTTATATACCCAAACATATATTCTCCTCGCTCTGTTCGCTTGGAAGTTTTGATACCTGATAGGGCTTTGAAGTGATTATGCAATTTTACAGTTGTTTCTAGGATTGGTATGCTTGGAGTGCTCTTGTTCTAGCAAGTTCTGCCTAAAACTTGCATGCGAAAGAAAGTCTCGCCCTATTCAACTAGCTTGAGCCCTAAGAAACACGTGTCCACTCAATCCCATAATGAACTCTGATAATCATGAAAACAATATAGATTTACATAGTCAGTATGGATAGGACTACCAAGCTCTAACCCTCTAATCTACCAAGCGATACAATGCCTTCTGCTCAAAACCAAGGAATCTGTGTGCAAGATACAATAAGAAAAATTCTATTTATATGAATGAGATTGAGATTGCTGTAGATGATATAGCTCGTACGACCCCAAGTTAGATTTGAAAGCTTGCATCCTACCCCAAATGCAGAGTTACAGGAGGACAAAAAACACTCATCACAAAGTACAAAACGAACTTACGTTAGTTAACCAGATTTACAGGCAGCAAAATGAACTTACGTTAGTTAACCAGATTTACAGGCAGCCATTGTCGATGACAAGCTTAAAAATTAGCAGAAGTGCCTTTACTAGCCAAGCCAATTCTGCTAATACAATGTGTCTTCTACCCCCTCACATAAATAAAGAAAATTCTTGATTAATAAGCAATAATGGCCATTGAAAAATAATCCAACTCAAAAATCAAGCATGGTAAAGAATAACGTGTAATAATATCTTTCTTTCAAGCCATAGAATGGTGAACCGCAAATATTAGACAGTCAAAATCGAGCCTAGTCCAGATTACAAGGCAAATGCAGTTCAGTTCACGATGGCGGTTCAAAAACTCCCGCCTAATCTTGATTCTACATTCACAATGCGGATTGTCATACAACTCTGCCCAGCTGCCGATCTTACAGGGAAAAAATGCTTATGAAAATAGAAAGCGAGATTAATAAAAAATACAAGGTAAATGCAGTTTAGCGCGAGGTGATGTTCCAATCTTCGCAGTCTAATCATAATGCTAGCCCTACGAAAGAGGATTTTCGTACAATTCTGTCTAGCGGGCGATCATATCGGGAGTAGTTATTCCTTCTTCGCTATGTCTAAGTGTATCCGTCGTGATGTTAAATTTCTACCGATTTCGAAAGTCCAGGAACCAAGATATTCATACGTGACAAGATTCAGGGCATAAACCTTCAGAAGACTGCAATCAAACCGATGCTGTGGCCACACAAGAGATCTCTAACGGTGTAGAAGAGAGTTTATGACGTGAGCTCGTCCATTGGAATTTCGAAGCTCTCTCACTCTGCGAAATTATATATTAATCAAAAGGTTTTCTACTGTCATCGGCTGCAGAAACTAATCCATGTATGATCAAAGGCGTTTCCGCGTTTCTGTTCCTTGTGAATCTCGTACACTTCACTTCAGTTACTGAAGGACTTCAGTAAATTAACAAGCCTCACACAATCTTTCGCAGGACTTCCAAAATAGCTTAAAGAACCTGTCCATGAGTTTGACATGAAAAAATATCATGGACTAGACGCCACCGCAAGAGGAAAGCCAATCGATGTCCAGCATTACATGAATGGATCGACCTTAAATTGAATGGGTGCAAACAAAGTTAACCATTCCAGGTGCAGAGGTATAAAGCAGCTCATTAAACATCTACTCTAGATCCACCAATGCCACGATCTTTTCTTCATCTGTGTAATCTGCTCACATGGTCTGCGAATGTGAAACACATTGCCGAAGGTATCCACGAATCCGGATATCTCAGAAGAGAACGGGGAAATGCAGTGTACTTCTGCAGTAAAAGAGAAAGAAAAAGAATACGCAGTTCTAGATAGTATGTGTGGAGTCTCTCTCTCTCGCGCGAAACGTGCAAAGCTTTATGAAGGAGCAGCAATGGAAGCAGCCAACTGCAGCTGCCCCCTAAGGACAAGCGCTCTCTCTGGGAAAGCGGGCTACTGAAAAGCAACTTTTTGAGGTAGAGAAAGCAAGCCCTCTCTCTCTCTCTCTCTCTCTCTCTCTCTCTCTCTCTCTCTCTCTCTCTCTCGGAAAACCTGCGAAAGGGACTATCCAGCTACTGCGACCACTTGCAAGTTGCGAGCTTTGCAATTCCATTCTGCAATGTGCAAGTCGCTTTTCATCTCGAGCTTTGAAGGCGGACTCGACCTCTTGGCCGGAGTGTCGCGGCTGCATTTGGAGCCCAATGTCCTATCGAGTTCCGTCTAGATTGGACTTGGATTAGACAAACACTCGGCGACGCAGAAACCGTATGAGGTTTGAACGGATTTGACCTGGAAAAACGCATGGATTACTGTGGAAAAACTTACACAGGAGGCCTTCGTCAATCAGAAAGCCATAGGATATGATCTCCAAAACAAGAGCTGTAAAATTGTTTTGTGGAAGGCAACACGAGCAAGCAGGGGCAGCTCTGTAGAATCGCTCGACAAATATTTTAGCAATAGCGTACAACACTTTACACAGTAGAATCCTTCGATAGTATTATATCAATCAGAAAACCCCCCCATGCCATATCTCCAAACAACGTGACCTGTAATTAACGCAGTAGAATCCCGCGACTGTTATATCAATAAGGAAGCCCTTTACCATATGATCTCCAAACCATCTGAGCTGTAAAACTCTGTCATTTGAAAGGAAAACAGGGGCAATGATGTAGGTGGAGAAGTAGGAGAGCAATTCATTCCGCAAAAAGTTAAAAACTTTTTTCTTAAAGATCCATCTGTCTTGGAGGCGGTTAAAATGCATCATGTCCTTTCTGCACATGATATGAATTATAAAAGTTTTTCATTTGAGGAGAAGCCATGATGGGTATCACAAGGTCATGCATGGACTTACTATGGAGGCGCTTACAATGGTCCAATCATTCCATATTCATTTTGTTTATGAGATCTATTGCACCCACCCATCAATGGTACAAAGGAGAGAAGCAAGGGGGAAATGTGTACAAATACAAGTGAAGACACTTATTAACTTGCCACAAACTTGATACGGATGAGCTTAACTACCTTGGCCATGCTTTTCAGCATTCTATTAGATCGTAGATCCCTTGTCAAGTCCATTTTACCTCAAACAACAAAGAGTGATTTCGATGTCCTCAAGGTTCAAGATTAGACTAAAGTAATTTTTTCCTTCTTAGTGAATCGATGCCATTTTTCAACCTCCCTTTCTCTTATTGACTTGTTATTTCTATTATGCAGCTTCTTATCTTTTTCTTTTTTTTTTTCAAGGAAGTTCTTCCTTTGCTTGAATTGATTGAAAGAAGGGTTGTACAAGTGAACGTGCATAGTACCCATGGGATCCCCCATATTTCACGAAGCAGGGGTTAAATTGCCCAAAAGCATCAATTGAAAAGGACGACTCGAAGGTAATTGATTTAATCAACCTGAAGGTAATTGATTTAATTCGCCCGAAAGCAATACAGTGGCTATTATCTTGTTAGACTCATATCCCTTGCCCGTGGACCAATTTCAATGTGAGTTCGATGATTTTTTCACTGTTTAGGTGACCGAGGTCAGGTAAGCTCAATGGACTAGTGCTCATTAACACCAATCCGTTCGGGTGACCTGAAATCCAATCACCATTATTTTATTGTTTTTTTTTTATTATAGGCTCAAAACAAAGTGGCTTTTAGAGAGACGTCATTACAAGAAATTAAGCTATCCTCATAAATAAAAAACGATCCCAATAAATCAAGAGCGATCCTAAGTGTTGTTAGAACGCCCGTTAAATAAGTGTAAGGAGTTTGTAGACATCAACATAGATAAAATGTAGCGTTGAGAAAACTTGGAGAACTTAGCATCGATAAATATAAAAGTCTCTTAAAGAAATACTATTAAATATTAAAAAAAAATTAAAAATGCTAGATAAATTGTTGAATGACAGTCCATATAGAAATTCAGAGCAAGGTTTCAAGCATACGTCTTTTGGCCAGTTCATATTAAAGAACCAAAAGAGCGATAGCCAAGATTTTTGTACATAATCCAAACAATCCACATAATTCTCCCAAAGCATTCGTAGACTAACAACACCATAATATACTTCTTTCACACGGAATCAATAGCAAAATTGTATTTGGGGTACTCTTTAAGCAATGCAATCATGATACCAAATTCCAATACCCAAACAGAGGCACAAACCATGATCGAACAATACAAGCCATATTAAGCATAACCGTTACAATATTGGTATATAGAACAACCACTTGCACAGGTAGATGTGTACCATTAAATACATACAATCTTTGAGACACAAACAATTTTTTCCATAGTGCTCACTTGTAAAAATTGAATATGAGACCTCCATGTGCACCTAAATGAGGTGATCCAAAGTCCATCATGGGTCATCTAAAAACCAGCCACCGAACCTTCATCTGCACCTAAATTGGATGACTCAAGGTCCAGTTCTTTGGCCACTTGAAATCTGACCATCTGACCTTCATGTGCATCTAAATCCGTTGGCCCAAAGTCAATCTCCAACCACCCGAAATTTGGTCACCGGATATCCATGTGCTCTTAGAAAACTTTTTGGGTGACCCAAAAAATGATCTCTAACCACCCCAAAACATATCCATGTGCTACCCCTTTCAGCTCACCTTGTTCTACTCATCTCTCCCTTTTCGATAATGATGGCATGTGAAAAAAAAGGGCAAGAGAGAAAGACATAATTATTCTCTCCCTCTTGGGCCCTAGGTCCACTAGAGGAAGAGAGGGAGGCATAACTTAATATTCTCTCCCCTTGGGGCCCACCACAGCAGTCCACGAGAGGAGGGAGAGAGAGAGAGAGGGAGGGAAAGATAGAAAGAAACATTCTCTTTCCACTTCTCCCTTCATCACCTTTTGGGACCGGGTGATCTCATGAAGTAGAAAGCAATGTATTTTCAAAATCCCACTTCTATAAAGCCAACAACCACGTCGTTTTCTTTGGCCTTTTCTTCCACATTGAAAATGGATGAGAAAAATGAATCGTGGTAACTTAAGTTTTAAAAACTGAAACTGCCAGCTTATGGATAGGCCCTCCAAAAATGCATATTATGAAACATGAGAAGGTGTTTAATGTGTTAAAGCTTGGCACTTCCAACATACACTCTTGCTAAGTAAAGAATTTGAAATGTCTAGTGGTAGCACCACTCTTTCATAGGTAATGTGGCTTTAATCGAAGTCTTTGGCTTACCATTCCATCATGATATGCTTGAGGCCTCACACATGATATAATATTTTAGGCATGTACTTAAGGGCATGCATATATGAACTTGTTGTAATGGAAACAAAAGAAAAGAGAGAGGAAGAAGAAGATGATGATGATGATGACAATGTCGTAGTGGTTACCATAGCCACATTGGTGATTACCATGCCTAAAAAGTATCCTAGTGATTTAAAATTTTGAGGTAACCACTTAGAAAACCTCGAAATAGGCAAATAAGGAAGGATAGTCTGCTAATAATGGTAGACAGATTGAGAAGCATGGCTCACTTTTTGACTACAAAGAGAAAATGGAAGCTTCATAAGTTGTTAATTTATCTATTCAACATATCTTTAAACTTCATTGACTACCTTCATCCATACTTTAAGATAAAGATGTTGAATTTATGAGACGTTTATGGAAGCTTCCAACTCAAGATGTCAATGGTGACCATCCCCACACTCATGGTTAGATCTAGAGAACCAACTAAATATAAGATGATATGATGATGGCATATGTTTATGAGAAGAAAAGTGATTGGGATACTTATTTGCAATTGATAGAGTTTCCTTGTAATAATAGACCTCATAAAACGCTTCATATGCCTCCTTTCGAGATGAAGTATGGAGAACCCCATTATTCATCAATATCATAAGAATGCCTAAGAAATATCATAATGCTTTAGACGTCTTAGTTAACTCCTATGCAAACGTGGAAATCACCAAAGCAAAGATGCACTAAGCTACTAAGGGTTGGAGATGGAGATGAATGGATGTAGCTTTTAAAAAGCCAAAGGGAGAGAATATGTGCGGGTCACAAAGACCTAAAGCAAGTAGCATGATGGATGTACCCAAGCAGGCTAATGCAAGCCCCAAAAAGTCAAAAACTATCCCTCAAATTAGCCATTTTTATGTAAAAACATGCCTCTCTAGAAATATTTATGGAAGCCATTTCTTGTGATTTGCTCCACATTTGTACAAGTAGAGGCATCTTTGAGATTAAAAAATAATTTCCTAACCCTCCAAAATTTTACAAGTTTTGTCTATGCTCAAATCAGACCTCAAACGATGGATTCGGATCTATTTTTAACTAGAGTAGACACTATCACTTTTTAGAATCACCTATAAAATTGAGTTAAACCCTCGTTTGTACTTCTCGGCTCTTATTCATGTTCATTCTCCCTTCTAATCTAGTGTGACTCTCTTGGGAGCTCTTGTGCATTGTTCATGAGTGGGGCTTGCTTGTATGTGTGTGCGTATGCATGAGACTTCTTTTGTGTGTGCATGATTCCTAGCATGCTGAAGGTCTTCATACATCCAACTTGTCTCTCGGATTAACATTCTATGGGTGAGGATCCATTGCTTGACATCGGTTGGTATGTGTGTCATGCGAGTAAGCCTACATCGGACACTTAGAGAGCCAAAGAGTATGTTGATAAGAAAATATCCTATAATCTTTAATGGAGGAGGCATGGCTTTTCTTCAAGTACCAACTAACTTTGCTTGACCATGCATATGAAAGTGTATTAAGATCTCATTAAGGTATGTAAAAACTTAGAAGATAACTCAAAAGCCTAAATATGCTTCATACCAATTAGATCTTCCTATCTAACTAGGATACCATATATGAGACAAGAGTGGTTGAGAATAGATGTCATTTACAAGTACCTAGTAGTGTAAATAGAATTCTTTGTTACAAATGCCACTTGGGAATTAGAAGCTTTGGCTTACTAGTCCCCTCATCGATAATTGAGAAAAGTTATCTTTAGAGTTATGGAGAGAATGATAATCATAGTCCAAGAGATCTGTTATTGTATTATTCGGGTTAATTTCATGGGATCCAAGGGTTTAGACCCTTGGTTTCCTAGAGAAAATCTTGGGAAACCTTTGGAGAACCCTTTGATTTTTTATTTATGAATCCTTGGGAAATGAGTGGTTTGAACCTTAGGATTTTTTATGTGGAGCTTTACTAATTGAATAGTTCAAGTCAAGGCCCCTTGAGGGTGTATGTACAAGTCTAGAATTCCTCTCTTAAGAAATCATGTGATTTTCAAGTGATCCCATGTGAACCCATGTGATTGTTTGACTTACAAACCCATGTGAAGAAACCTTCTTGGGAAACCATGTGACTAGGACACATGGTAGGCCTAGAGCCCTTGGGCTAGAGGTATTTATATGGGCGGAGCTTGATGGGTGGATACATACTCTCACTCTCACAAGGTGGTCATTCACTTCAAGGAGAACTACACTACATCCACTATTGTATATGTGTAGAAAGGTCAAGAAGGCCAAGGTTCCTGGCTTTAAGAATGTGGTATTCTTAGTCACCCTCTTCAACTTTTCAGCCTCTCCCCTTTCTAACTTTTGGTCTTCTTATATGTCTTTGTCTTCACACATCTAACCTTGTTGTATTGCTTTGAGCCTATTTACTTTCTTTTCCACTGCACGCTATCAACGGGAGGATTATTACCTGCCAAGTATTGTCTTGCACTTCTTCATGGATACTTCCTGGCCCTGGTCCATCCTTCCCTCCTATGTGCTTTTCCTTGATGTGTGCCCCTGCGGGGCTCTGTGCAGAGATGGGTGTTGCATGCCACTGCGGGGCTTCTTGCAGAGATATGTCTTCAGATATAATCTTTTCAGTGAAGCTTCTTTCTTGGTCTTCTTCTTTTCTTCTTTTTGTTGGACTCTCCCTCAGCACTTGGGTTGGGTATTTTCTATAAAAAGTTTATTAGACTTTTTTCTTATTTAGCACTTCCCCTTACTTTATTATTGAAAAAGAAAATAAAAATTTCATGGGAGTTAGCACAACAACAATCTTTTGAAAAACTCAAACATGTACTTTCACATGCACCTGTTTTGGAGTTACCTGATTTTGCATAACCTTTTCATGTAATTATAGATGCTAGTGGTTCAGGTATAGGTGAATTTTTAATGAAAAAGGATCATCCCATTGCATTTGATGCAGGAAACCTAAGCCCTTTAAAAAGACTTATGGTACATATGAAAAGTAATTTATAGCTATTGTGCATGATTTAAGGATTTGGAAACACTATCTTATGGGCTCTGAGGTTGTAACTAAAACAAACCAACAAGCTATTAAACAATTACCAGATCAACCATTGATTTTTGATGGACATATCAAATGGGCTTTTTTATTCAAACTTTTTAGCCTATGATTTAGTATCAACCTGAGAAAGCTAATATTGTAGCATATGCTCTTAGTGGTTTTCCATCATTGCAGTTACATTTTGTTTTTGTCCATAATATTTTTACCATTCATATTCATTCATTTCATGACATGATTCCTACTTATGATTTATACTTGTATTTTTTATGTACATGTAATGATTTCAACAATTTCACATCTTCAATTGATGCACATAATACATTTCATAATGGTTTTTTGTATTTTTAACACAAATTATGCATCACTCAGGCTTTTATAGATTTTTCTATGAAGGAAATGCATGAGCCACCTTATATGAGACACAAAGGCATACAAAGCACAACATATGCTTGTAAAGATTTATTCTTTTGGTTGCATGTGGAAAAATATATTGCACATTATCTTTCCCAATGCATTGTGTGTAAGTGTGTTAAATGTCATCATGGTAAAGCATGTGGATTGTTAATGCCACCACACATTCTCAATGAACCATTGGGAACCAATTTCCATGGATTTTATTACTGGTCTTCCTTTGAATTCATCTCATAATGACATGATTTGGGAAATTTTCGATAGGTTTAGTAAATATGCATGTTTCATTCCATGTTAAAAGACCTTGTTTGCACCTCATGCTGCTAAGTTGTTTATTGAAAGTATGTTTCCACATCATGGTTTTCGAAAAGCCATGTTGTCTGATTGTGATGTTCATTTTTGCAATCATTTTTGGGTTGCATCATTTCAACATTTTGATTCAAATATAGATTATAGTTCTGCATTTCATCTAGAAAGTAATGGGCAAAGTAAATATACAAATATCAATATTATTGATTTATTGCATTGTTATTCACAAGTTTATCTATACCGGCTCCTCTTGTAAAAGCTATATAAGCATGACCCTCTTTACATAGCATTGCACACTAGTACGCCCTTCATCTAGAGTTTGTCTAGATCACCATCTAAGCTCCACTTTGGGAGTGCATGAGTGGACAACACCATTGTTGTAGTTGCATTACTCTTGGAAATTTGAAAATATGAGTTCTCTGGCTTTCAGTTCGCATCTATCTTTGTCTGCATTTTTCTCTCAAGTCTATTTACTATTCTATTCTAGTGTGTTGTTATTCCGATCATCAGTCAGCCTTTCCCATCGTCAAGAATCGAGTCTTCCACACAGGAATGAAGCACATGGAGACCCAATACTATTTCCCATGAGACAAGATCGCATCTCAAAAGATTACTTTGGAACAATGTACCTCTTAGGAGAACTTGGCGAACATGTTTACAAAAGATCTACCTCTCATTCTGCTCTAGTGCTTGGTGGAGCTATGCAACATGGTGTTAAAGGAATGATCCTATTTCCATTTACCACTATATTCATATATCATTTTTATGAGCGCATCTCCATTTCATATTTGAAACTCACTCCATTTTGTATCTTGTTAGTTGTATTTGTGATTCTTTTCCATTTTCTTCTACCTTATATTCATTGTCCTTCGAAGAGAATTATCCCACATCTCCCACTTTGTACTTGGTTAGAAGCTTGAGAGCTCACTTCATGCCCTTGGCAAGCTCACTCTAATTCATATATGAGTTTTTCCATTTCATGGTCTACTCACTTTTCAGTCTCATACTCTTTTCCATTTCATGACAGCATGTTCTATTTTATTTAGCTTCCACATATGTACTATCTACACTTCCCTCACATCTTATACTTGATAAACTTAGAAGAGAAAGGAAGGTAATAGTGGAAGCAATCTTGCTTCAACAAGAACTTTGCAAATGGGCACATGGTCATAAATGCATCATAAAATTATCCCTAGTCCTACTTTCTTAGATTCATCACTTGCCATCTAAGTTCTCGTCAAATTCTCGAGTCGCTATAAGTGGTGGATATCCTTCCTACACAACGAAACCAAAAGATACCACAAGATGATTTCTTATCAATGGTAAATATCTCTAGGGTAAAGGCATAACAATCCTAAAATATTTTTCATCTTGACATATGTCGATATCTTTCTCATGGCCTATTGGCACAAGAAACTCAAGATCAAGGTCAAGAAGACGGTTGCATTCTCTACCCAAAAATAATTTTCATCGTGACATATATCGACATCTTTTTCATTGCCTATTACCACAGGAAACTCAAGATCAAGGTGAACAAGACTCCTATCCTTAAATATTATCCTCCCTCTCTTAAGCAGGACTTAAGTGGTACCTGATCTCATGTGTCCCACTTGGCATATAAGGGGGAGTATATATATATATATATATATATATATATATATATATATATATATATATATATATATATATATATATATATATATATATATATATGCTCATCTCCATGTAGTGTTCCCCAATCTTTCCCTCTAAGAAGACACTTGAGAAGGTAAAGTAAAGTTTGGAAACCATCTATTCTACCTAGACCTACGCTCTAAAGTATCTTTCCACTTTAGTAAGAACTCCATATGTATGTGACTCCCCAACATATTTTCAAAAGTCCGTAGCACTCTCTCGAGCTCATGTGGAATAGATGAACCGAGCTAGGCACTACAATCTCATGATCCAAGATGAGACTTTTACATTGACCTAACTTTATATTTAACTAGCTTCCATGATATTAGATGTATCTAGTTATCTTCGTAGTAGGTTATATTTCCTACCTTCTTACGTAAACAAGTCCCCATTAATAAAATATCTAAAAGGCAACCCATACGATGGCTACAAGTTTTTAATGAATAACGTATCAAATTTTGGGGATTTCATTCTGATAAGTGTTAAAATGAATCTAGATATTTTTTTGGTTAACTTATCCATAATTATCCAAATTAGTTGTGCCTTTGAATTTTGGCTCATCCTACTACAAAATGTGTAAAGAAGCTCTCCCACTTCCCATCACAAATACCCAAAAGATGGAGAAGACCTACATCCTTAACCTTTCAGATTTGAAGCTTTGCATTTTTTGCATTTATGCACATAACCTTGGACATCCTTCTAAAGTCCAACCTAGTAAAGCTACGTCCCAAACTGTTGTTGGGTGCTCCACATGGTGTGTTATAGTATCACCCTCATGTGGGACCCCCTTGAGTTTAAGCTTGTTGTTGATCAGAAGGAGCACTTGATGGTGCCTGAAGGGGAGGGATTTCTTATAGTTAAGGATTTTTTTGCCGAGGAGGAATAGTGATTTCTCAATCGACCACTCTTTGGGGGAGTCTCCAAAGTTATAAGCACGTCTTTCACCCCAGATCTTCCATACGACCTCCCCTTTGATGACGTTCCAAAGAGTCACTGAGCAAGCGATCGCTTCTCACAGCAAAGCTTGTTTCCAGCTGATATGTTTCTGAAGTCTAATTTTCTTTCAGACAATCTGCCATAGCCTATTGGAGTTGGAACAAGCAAAGAAGATGGGAGCAACATCTTCAATGGACAGGTAATAGCGTTTGCACCTGGGAGGCACCCCACAAATTTTGCTAGCCTTTAGGTTGGTCGAGATTCCATAATGAAGAATTTGCCATAAGAGGATAGAGTTTTTTATTCTATGAGAGGGTGCTAGATAGCCATGAACTTCATGTCCCACCGCAGCTGTGTCCACGACAAGCACCACTTCTTGTTGAGGTTGACCTCATAATCAATGTTTTCTTTGATGTTTGGGATTTTTGTTAGGCAATTACCGTTGTGCCATCTGAAACCAAGTGGGCACGGCCCGAAGAAGACGAATTTTAGAGCGGTCCCAAGCAAGATGTCTGCTTTGCAAAGTGTTCCATTCTTCATAGGTAATGTTGACGCTAGGGTCAATATCCTCAAAGTTGATCCACTGGTTGGTGTATTGTTTTCAGAGATGTTTCCATTTTTCGATACATTTGCCCCATAGCATCTTGGCGTTTCGAATATTCCAAGGTTCCACATTCCGGACGCCGTGGATTGGAAACCAGGTAGAGTCATTTTGTTTGATATTGGCTGCCCACTTCCAATCTTCATTGATTCTTGTGAAGCTTTTGACTTTATTCCAACTATTCCATAGGGAGCACACAAGATTTGAGCCTTTCGGGAAAACCAAGATCGGGGAAAACAAACAGGTCAGAATGTCAAGATTCTTCCAATTTGGGAATCCCACAAAAGTCAATGCATTCTTGTTTCTGAAGATCAACTTGGCCCACGAGGCCTCCCCGTTGCACCACACGTTAATCATCCATTTTGCTGCAAGTTTGTTAGCTATGCACCCAATGTCCAAAATGCCAAGGCCCCCACTATCTCATTGGCTAGTGCAGGTGGACCACTTGATTTTAGGCACCCCCTCCTGTTGTGGTCACCCATCCAAAGGAAGTTTCTGCAAATAATTTCCAGTTTGGACAACTCTTGCTCTTTCGGTCTCCAACAAGAGAGGAAGTAAATGGTCAATGAAATGAGGAACGTGTTGATAACCATTGCACAACCAGCGAGATTGATTTGCATTAAACTAGAATCCGTTTATACCAATTACCGTCCCACTGGACCCGAGGGGTGCGATGTCAAGATCCAGACATGGGTCGAGAGACCTGTCTAAAACGTTTCTGAAGGTTTGCTCCATCAATTTTAGTCTCTTGAATACAAATAAATTCATGGTTTAGGCTAATGTCACGAATCCATTGACCAATGATGGTCGCTCTTTAGGGGTCAATCAACCTCATAGCATTTAACGATATGATGATCATTTTTGTAATTTACCCTCTTTGCGAGAAGGGGTCTTATCCTTTCTCCTCTTGGATTCATCTTTCTTTTTCACTAGGAGGGGGTCCTCTCTTAGTACCTTGTTTTTCCAGGGTAGCTCAATAAGTTGTTTTCCCTTGCGAGAGGTCTCTTGTTGAAATGAGCAAGAGACCATATCTGGAATAGTCGATCCAATGATGGAACTTTCACTATTCATGTTGTCTTCATTGCTGGTGGTAAAGCTATCTTCTTTGCTTGTAGTGTATCCCTCTGATTGGATTCTTTGTTGTTAGGGAACTCTAGGGCTTTGTTGTTGGTGTCTTATCTTATCATTAATTACAAGTAAGAACTCAGATGAATGCTTTGTGAAAGTACAACTTGGAAACAATTCATCATGTAAGGAATAAAACTCGTCGAAGCTCAAATCGGCTGTCATAAACCATTCATCCGATTTCTCAGATGGCTGCATGCATTTTTATAAATTCAACGTCCCTAAACTTTGATGAATGCATGCATCGGCTCTTTCAATCAATTCAAGCAAGCAAGCATTTTTATAAATTCAACGTCCCATGCATCGGCTCTTTCAAGCAAGCAAGGGAGATTAGGCTCATCGTAATATGCAACTCCTTTGACCCGAGATGGCATATATATGGAATATGCATATTATCATGTGGGCTCGTCATATCTTCCTGGTACCTTGATGTCCTCCTTTTTTGAGCTATGTAGACCCCTCCCTTCCTTCAATTAGATCTTCTTGATTCAATGAATGGAGATAATTTTGGATGAGGTCAAATCTTCATTGTTTCACATCTAGGTGGAACTCTAAAATAAACTTGCTCTCCTACCTCAGACTCAATCTTCTCTTCTTTGAAGGTCAGCATAGATTCTACCTCTATCTTAAGCATTCATAATACTTTCGTCAATCTTCTCTTCTTTAAAGGTGATCATAGATTCTACCTCTATCTTAAGCATTCATAATACTTTCCCTGCAAGTCTAAGCATAAGTCAAAGCATATCATTCAATTTTTTTCAAGGAGTTCTTGGCTCTCACATGTTACAATCCTAATGCATAAAAGAATCTTTCTTCAAATCCATACATCTACATCAATGAACTAAGTTTGATGGAAGACGTCTTTGCACTTGTTCATAGGAAAGTGTGTCTGTAAATTCAACTTGATTTCTCACTTTTTAAGGGCTACGGCGTAGAATGTGGATTAAATATATTAAAGAAAACAAACCCTTAGGGTTCGGGTTTGTTTACTTAGGGCTAAAGTAAACAAACCCTAAGGGTTTGTTTAAATGGATTAAAGTAAACAGAACCTTATGGTTAAAAACTGCAAAGTAAAACTGTGTAACCAACCCTTATGGTTTAAAATCGTAAACTAGAACTGCATAACATGGCATGTATGGAATATGGAAATTATGACATGATTTTGATAATATCTTGTTGGTACCTTGAGGTCCTCTTTTTGAGCTATGTCAACTCGATGAAGCCTCCTTCTACCTGTTCCTACATTGAATTTGTTGTACATCTTATAGACACACATGCACAGAGAGTGTGAAATCTGAAAACACACAAAAATAGAGTTGCATAGTAGATGAGACAGTACACAGTATTGGGTGCAATCTTCCACCACTGTTAGATTTATTTAGACTTCCATGGTCTACCATTGGTCTACCTGCATTTGGTCGAGGATCCTAGCTCTAGCCTATCTATTTTAGTTCTCTGGTACCTCTGGCAAGGACTCGCCAGAGAAGTGCAAAGAGATCTCATGATTTTTCCATTGCTCTTTCTTAGAATGTGCAATTAGGATAAATCGTTTTGGACATGTTTTCTAGATAGTGCATCTTGTTGCTCTGATACCAAATGAAAGATCTCATTTAGCTATCTACCACTCTCCTCCCCTTCTAAATTTCATTGAGGATTTATTTAGAACTCCATGGTCTACCATTGGTCTACCTGCATTTGGTCGAGTTCCCTAGCCACATCAAGGACCAGAGCTCGAGGGAGCCAAGACTCTAGCACAAGTCTTTGAGGTTATTCCATCTCCTCACATTGGCCATATGAAGAGTGTTAGGACCTTAGATAAGACTCTAGATATGCCAAGGGTAAGGGCTATTTAAGGTTGGAAGGAGAGTGGCAGGTAGCTAATTGGGATCTTTCACCCACACACTATCTTAGACGAGTTTCCAAAGTGCATGTAACTATAGTTTTTTATAATGTCCAAATATAAAGATTAAAATGAGGGTGGCACTTCAAAAAGACGTATGAAGTAAAAAGTTGCTGACTTTTATGGAGAGCCTTATCTTTTACTTACAAAAGTTGCATTCTATAGCGATCCTTATCTCAACCACTATTTTTATGACTTTCTAGAAAGAACTATGTTGTATAACTTGATGGGTCTAATGGGTCGAACCCTTGGGATTTATAATTTATTTACCCCTTTTAGATAAAAAAAATATCTTCGACATGGCCTTCAAAAGTTGAAGGTCTGCATAATACGCAAAGCAATCCCACATATGAGATCCGAGCCGTAGCTGAAGCATTCATAGACGCTCACTTAAAAGCATTTGTTTCAACCACGAACGTGGGGAGAGAGGAGCACGTGTAGTTGCTCACTCCCATTCACACTGATGGCACCAATGATTGGCCATTTCGGAGGTGTGATGGTCCATCCATGGACGACAGATATGGGTGCTCTTTGTCATGGCATGGCCAAGCTCCTCCTTGGAGGTGTGTCACACCAAAATATTTTGTATCCCTAAAGGGAGAAGAACCATCCCTCTTGTGATAGCCTTACATATCTAGGAAAACCTTCAAGATAATATTGGAAATATCCTAAAGTTCTTTGATGAAGATATCTAAGAGAACAAAACCTTAGCTCTGATACCAACATTGTGTGAGAGCCCCGGAGCTTTCTGAACAATCAACCAACATTGTGTGAGAGCCCCGGAGCTTTCTGAACAATCAACTAAACACTAAGGAAACTAACTAGCAAAGCCACACTAGCAAGAGAGATGCACTTATGATGGACAGCAAGGCAAGAATGTAGACAAACCACCCGAAGTGTGAAGTGAGGATGAGCAGTTGACAACTGCTCTTCTTCCTCTTCCATCGCTTGGATTCTATTTGCTTTGGTATATATCTATATTGAGGGATCGAGGAGAGTCATATGTGGGGTTAATAGCCCAAGAGTAGGACCACATGTGCATGAGGAGCTATTTGTGTATGCATCTGAAAATGGAAAAAAGTTCATCTTAGAGGATGAAGAAGAGTATGGCAAAAAGTTTTAGCTCCAAGGAGGACTATGGTTTCGTCATTTTTTCAACCTCAACAAAGAAATTTCTAAGATCTTCACTTCATCAACTTGAATTCACGGAAGTTTCCATTTTCTTCTCCCATTTTTTTTATATCATTTGTGAAGATACGATAGCCTCTTTAATCTTCTTTAATAAATAAATGCATTAAGGTAATTATGCCTCATGCTAATTTTCGTTTTGAGCATGATTGGATTAATGGATTATACAATATGTGCATAAATTATTTATGCACAAATAACACTTTATGCATTAAAAAGAGCACGAGTCTTCTTTTTTGTTCCAAAAGATGCATAATAGATTTAGAATTGTTTGTTGTGCAACAAAATGCACAATAGATTAAGAACTGGTAAAGATATATGAAGAAATGTTTATATATCAAAGAGGAAAGAAGGAAGACATTCAAACTGGAGCATCGTTATAAAAAAAATAATAAACTTTAGTATTCTTCACTTATGTTCTCTTTCGGTTTTCATCTCGTACATGATTGAATTCATGATTTGTGCTTTATGTACATTAGTTTCTCATGCACAAAGAATATTTTTAACGAAAAATTATAGTACATGCATGCATAAGAGCATGGCACATTTTGGACATATTTACTTTATCAAAAGAAATGAAGCCTGCACATAGCTATGCATAAAGATCGCACCTTTCAGTATGCATGATATATGCATGAAATCACCTTGGGCACTTGTAAGTATAAGAAGCCCAAGAGGGTATTCAACCATAGTAAGCATTTCCACCCCTTTTTTTTCCTTGCAGACTAAAGAACATATATTGCATGTCATTATGGACATGAACTCTGAAGTGGATGCATTGATTTAGGTGGCCTACTTTGCTAGGTCATCAGTATATGTAGTCATGGTAATGATTTGTATCATGCATCAAATCCATATATTTCAGGAAAAGAAAGAATGTTTGTGCATGATCATGGCCATGATTTAAAAAATATGCATCCGATGCATTATGGATGTTTGCATGCACCAAAAAAAAGGTTCATGAAAATTTTGCACCATCCTTGGAATGAAAAAAGTCCCAATTTGGAACTTTTGTATGCTTTAAGGAGAAGGAGGGGTTCAACTTCTGAACATTATGCATGAAACACCTTTTCCAATAAAGGTGTAACCATTTGGTATACACTAGTATGCATATGGAACATATTACATGGTTTTTTTGAGTTGAGAGGGAGATTAAATTCTTCAAGTTAAGCTTAAGTAGGATTTAAATTTATTAGGTTCTAGGAATAATGGTGATGAGGCCATTTTGCCACTATAAACCATTTAATTCCTTTACTTTTGTCTTGGTAGTAAAAAGCCAAATAACGCTACAATACACTAAGCTTAAAATCCCTCTTATGGAATTTTAAATTCCAAAAAATCCCATGGCATGCCTGATCAACAAGGCCATAGACTTAAGGTAATAGTACAATATTTCCTCTCTTAAAAACACGATACAATGTTGGCCACTTATAACACCATCTTCTCATGATCTAAAGAAGATAAAATATGATATAAAATAATCTATGTAGATTTGGAAGATGCAAGTATCCATGCTCTTGTTCAAGAAAGTTCTTTGTTTAAGAGAACTAAAGGGATATTTGGAGCTTTACATAATTCTTCCAAGCAAATGGAAGGCCTAAAGAGAAGGTAAAACTTAAGGGTTGTAACAAACCCTAAATATTGTTGGATTCTGAGGTCTGTTGAAGCACGTGAACAACATAAGGAAGAAGATGAAGCTTGGAGCAAAACACACAATACTTAATCTATTGCCAAGAAAATTTACAAAGATAAGTGACTTGTTAGGGTTATAGGTGTATATACAAGCTAGGGGGAAAAAACCTCATAAAAAGGGGAAAAAGCTCCCTAGAGGTCCTAGTGTGTTCGCACACATCATTGCCGAAATATGTCAACAAATCCCCCCGAGGAGTGATGCGGTGAATAAGGAGCTAGCACTCATGTGTAAGGAAGTGCCAAGCTATGTGGAATCAAACCACAAAAGTGTCACGAGGAAGGAGATAAGGAAGAGAGCTCACACACACTCTCACACTCAAAGAGGAGCACACACACACAGATTGAGGCAATGAAGAATGATCTTCTTCTTCTTCTTCTATTACATAAAAGGAATACACAAGAATGACCTAAAAGCAAGAATACAACAAGTGCAATATATAAAGATTAGTACATAAGGAAAAATCTAATGTCCGCGAATGAGTGAGCTGGCAAGAAACAAATGTGCCATCACTCTTGATAGATAAATCTAGTACAACTCAATGAAGTATCCCTGACATATACCGGCATGACCACTTGTAGCTCAGTGATGAGTAGCACCTCCTTTAATGTCAATCCGGGAAGACGTGAGGATGGTATGAAGACCTCGAGCAAGTGAAGGCACAAATGTGTGAGTGAGAAGCACACTAACATGCACACACATACACACACACGCGCACACACGGCAAGAACAAAGAGAGTAAGACAATGGAATCACTTCTATTGCAACAAAGTTCTCATACAAGCTCAAAACTACAAGAAGCTCCCCCAAAAATGAGCTCTCTAGCTCTATTTATAGTTTTTGACTAGCTTTGGCCCTGTCCAGACCTAGTGTCCGGCCTCGTTAAAAATTAGGTTCCAGGGCTTATTTGAGGGCTCAAACGAGATCTAAAAATTATGAAAATTGGCAGGCAACTACTTCTAAGGCTCCTCAAGCTCGAGGACTCCTCGGCTTGTACAAAATGGAGCTACAAAAAGGTGAAAATGGTATTTACAGGGGTTTTTAGTGATGAGAATCACTTTTAAATGGTGTAAGGGTTTTGAAAAAAAAAAATAAAGGGTTGCCTTAGTGCTAGATCTGCTTGTATGCTCGTACTTGCTTCTTCTCGTATACTGCCAACACTCTCCCCCCCCTAGCGTCTGTCGCCTCTGACAGACCTCTGCTCCACTCTTTGATCAATGTACTTCTGCAGGAGGTCGGTTGCCACTTCTTGTTCCTTGATGCGTAGTCCCCAAACCAAGTCTCTCTGGAGGGCCTCCCAATTGACTGCACCCGGTATGTCCGGTTGTGGCGTTGTGTAGAGTTCTGAGTGCATCGTTTGTTCGCATGCAAAGAGATGTAACAAATGGGTGGGCCTTGGCGCGAACACCTCTGAGTGTGCTTCCCAGAACCCTGTGGTGAACATATCATCGAAAGTTTGCTTATAGCAGGCAGGGAGATATCTGATGCGTGCGTGCCATGCATAAGCAGCGCGTATGCTCGGGGTGGTGCTCATATCATATAGCAGGTCATAATTACCATTAACAAACCCGAGAATCGGAGGCTGAATATGACATACATTGCGGAAAGTTTTGAGCACCACCTGCATCATATCGAATATCTTGAGCATCATCGGGGCAGCTACATCTGGCATGGGGTGGAGGCGTGGCATCCAATGTCTGATGGTTGCAATCATGTAAGATATTGTGGGGGTGCCGGTTGGGGGTGCAATGGTGGGGTAATTAAGCCATTCTCTACAGTTTACATTGTTCTGAACCTTGATGGCGAAGGCTTTCCATGATCTTCTTCTTTGTACTGGCCCATAACAAGGGTTATACTTCAAATGCATGGGAGCGTGATCCCATGTTCTAAGCATTTCCGGATATGTTTCAAGTAACCTTTGCCTCCAAGTAGGTTGGAATATCGCCCCTTTTTTGGCTTCCTCTGGTATATCTTCTGGTTCGAACTGGGTGGCGAAAGTAGGGCACTTGTTGGTTATGCGTTTGATCTCAGCATTGTAGTCCGCCAACAATACAAAATAAGGTTTATATTGTAACTTTGAGCTAGTTATCAACCGCCTAGGAGTCAAGTTCGAGAAATATTCAGACTTGAGTATGGTCTCCTCTATGGTTTTCATGGCTAGCATCTGAGTTGCAACACGCTCTTCGTGAGTGTGGCCCATCTCCTCTACCTGCTTCATCCATGCTGACGGGGGTTCCTCATATGTATCCTGTCCCTCTTCAGTGATCCTGCCACCTGGAAGAGGTTGTGGCTCATAATTATCTTCGAATGTTTCTTCCACCGGAATGACAATAGTTTCCTCTTCACTTGGCTGATCAGGTGGGGAGGGGGGTCGTTCATATTGTAACAACTTAATTTTTAACTCGGCCACCTGCTGACGTAGCTCTAGTACTTCATTGGTTACTGATAATTCTGGCTCTGGTGAGGTTGCAGCGTTGGCCATCTCGTTAGGTTCTCGTTGGTGTGGTGTAGGCACTTGGGCTTTCTGTAGGTCTTTGACTTGGTCAGCAAGCTGATCATGTGCTTCTAAGAGATTGGCATAGGTTTCCAATATTTGTTGTATGTTTTCTGAGGGGATGGCTTGGAATTTAGCAGGGTCGATGGGTGCCCTTAGAGTATTGTCAATGGCTGCTTCAAGGTTGTCTTGATTTTGTTGCTGTAGTCTTTTGTTTTCTTCTTGAGCAGCCGCTAAATGGCGTCGGAGTAGAGCCATGTTTCGCTGTAGTCCAGCATTACGGGCTAGCTGATCTCTAAGTTGTTCTTCTGTTGCCCTACTCTTCTCTGTATGTGTGGACTCGAGCTCCACCTGATATTGTTGGAGGGTGGTCACCTCCTGCTGTAATTCCGTATTAGACAACTCCAAGGCAGTGACACATGCCTGGAGGTGGGATGACAAAGTACAGAGCTCTTTATTGTTTTCTTCTAATAACCTGTATTCCTATTTAAGTTGGGCAGCAACTTCGAGCATGGTGTTGAGTGCATGACTAAATGAGGTGGGTGCAGGGGTAAGGGTGGGAGATGCAAGGGGTCGGGAGATGGGAAAGGGAAAAGTGGATGTTGTGCCTACAGGGTTTCGAAATGGTGACGTGAGTGAAATGACACGTGGTGACGTTGGAATAACAGTGGTGGTGGGTGATCCTATGGATGGTGAGATGTCCATGGGATCGGACGTGAGAGTGTGTGATTCGTGAACTGTGAATACAGGGATGGTGGGTGGTGTGATAGTGGTGGCAGTGAATGTAGGGGAGTGGGGTTGGGAAAGGGACTTTTTATTATAATTATCCACCTGTTGGAGTATATTTACAAGGTTTGTCCAGAATGACGGTTGTGTGACTTGGGTTGAGTATGAGGCAGTTACCAGGGAAGTGGTGGATAGGGTTTGGGTGTGGGTGAATGGAAAAGGATGGGCTGAGGTCTGGCTAGTGGCAAGTGGTTGTCCAAGGGCGAGGAGATAGGAAGGGTGACCTATTATGGTTTTTGATCGGTGGCAGGATGACCGGTGTGAGGTTCAAAAATTTGGGTGGAAGTGATGGATGTGGGTAAAGGGAAGGATGTAAAAACAGAGGTGTGTACAATGGTTTCATGATGGGTGGATATCGGTTGTTCAGAAAGGCTAGTGGAGAAGGGTTCTGAGGGTTGAATGGAAGGTGACGGTGGAGATGGTACCTGAGTAATTACATCTTGTTCGTCAGTGGGACTTGGGCTCGTCATGTGAACATCCTCTGAAATTGTGGTAGGCAAGGCAGTAGAGACTTCCATTTGAATCATTTTCCCTCGTCGTGGCCGTGTATCAATCCTTCGTTGATCATCGGTAGGGTTTTCCTGATAGACCATTGTCCTCAATGCTTCCCCGATCCCACATGTCTCTGCCAATAGATTCAATGATTCCACAAAATGTGAGTCGACATTCTCGGTTTGAAGCATTTGGTTCACTAGAGCTCTATTCGCCTCTTCTGTCATCTTATGTCTTCTCTGTACCTGCTTGATTGTCTTGTATAGCCGTTTGAGTTGTGCCGTGTAGGCAGGGGCCTCCTCTTCACTGTCTTCTGGTTCATTTCTTTGCGCACCTTCCTGAACTTGTGTGTTTGGGTCATGAGGATGTTGTGCCACCTCTTCCCCATGTACTCTGCTTGTCTCGCCCCGTGGCTGTTCTCTTTGGACTGATGCTCCCGGATCAACATTGTCAGGGGAACCTTCACTGTCTGATAGGTGGACCGTCTGCAGGAATCTTTCAAAATCAAAGTTTGGATCCTCTGTGAAGGTGGCCATAGATGCAAACTCTTCATCGGTAGGTAGTGGAGGGGCGGATGGAGCGGGTTGTACCACATCCCCAGCTTGAACTCCTTGAAGATGAATCGTGAAAGGTGCAACCTGAGCTTCTGGTCGGGGAGAAGCTTCGGTCGTGGCTTCTTGAGGGATCATTACCTGGGAGAGAGATCCACGCATTCGTTTTGCAAGCTGGCTCCCTGACTTCCGCCCTTTGAACAACTCCAGTTGTGCATATTTTAGGGCTCTGGCAACCGGCACGTCATATGCAAGACATCTATAGATAATTCTTGTAAGCGCACAACAGCCATGTAAAGTAGGCTTCCTCACTCCCCGCTTGCCTGCCTCATACACTTGGTCCAAGATCCATACAGGCATCTTAATGGGCAAGCTTCCAGTCTTTGCTAGATATAGTCCATACCATATTTTCTTGTGAGGTTGGGTGAAACGGTCCTGAGCTGGGAATGCGAAGTGTTGGAGGCACATCCGCAAAGGTATGGCGATGTTGGGGGTGAGGGCGCACATTTCTTTTAGCTTCTTGATTCTATTGCTTTTCATCGACTCAGGTATCAAGGGGTCGCGGTCAGAAGGTACATGCGTGCCATACATCTGAAGTGCTTCCCTGATTAAAGTAACATTTAATTTGAATTTCCTCATTTCCTCCAGATTTGACAAGGAGGGCACCCAGAATGTGCCTGAATGATCTTTATCACCTGTCGGCTTAAGTGTGGCAATTAGGTAGTAGCACCTGAGGAAGTCGGGTTTAGGCAGAGCTTCACTAAAATAAGTTTGTAATCCTGCTTTTTGCTAGATATCTTGAAGTGGAGCTGCATTTTGCAATGCTTCGAATTCTCGTGAGAAGAACTGGAAGGTCCACCACACTCCTCCACATTCCATCTTGGATTCCCAGATATGATCCGCGTCTCCCAAATCTCCTGGCATCTCATTGAACCAGTGAGAATGCCCCTTTACTCTTTCGGTTAGGCCATTTGGTGGATCTGGAATAGGAATTCTCCGCACATTCACGAACTCTTCAGGCCGAGCTGTTGGTGGGGCCTCCACCGGCATGGCATCCCAATTGATTTGAGCACCAGAGCCTGCCTGAGAGCTTGTGCCTGCCGCTGTTGCCATGAGAGTAGGTTGCTTATCTGCTGGAAGAAGAAAGGCACATTAGTGTTGCATAGGAAACAAGATGTAATGGTGTTCCCTTCACAATACTAACATGACAATCCCGGAGGTCAGTGGTTAGTGGTGAAGTGTTTGTGATAGGTGTGAGTGGTGATTAGAGGTCAGTGTCATCCTAGATGCATACTTTGGTTATGCAATGGGCTCATAACTGCTCCTGTGTTAGAGTGGACGGATTTACAGAATTGGGTCAGGGGGTTTAATACACAGTTTAATTCTCCAAACTTTGATAGAGGATTCGTAGCTCTTAGAACTAAAGACAGGTGAAGATTTCTGGATGAGAGTGTGATGTATTTGGGACCTTTTGGGTACCCATTTCCAGACATTCCTAGGGTTGATGGGAGTGGAGACAGTTAGAGGTGTAGGTATCTTTTCATTTTCTGAGTTGTTGGCCACGAGTGCTTGTGAAAGTTGCTTCAACCTAGTGCCTGAAGGTGAAGTAATTTGGGCTTGTAAGCAGGCCTTGGGCACCCATATCTGTCTAGCATTAGGGATGGCTTTCATTGACCGCTTAGGAACCCAAATAGAAATGGTATGCCTAGGGGTTATCCTAGGGGGCTTCTTCACTTTGTTCCTTGATGGTGAGGCTCGTTTCTTGTCACCTTGAGAGTCTGCTATTAGAGTTGTGGGTTTTCCATCCTTGCGTATCCAGATCTGCTTCGCGCCACGAGGTGCTCCGTGTTGCACGAGTTGGCGCTCCTGCCTCTTGATCAGCAACCTCCTTCGTGTCAAGTGATGTTCGGTCTGCTCGTTTAGAATCTTCTTTGGATCAGTTAGGAACTCCTTATTGGCTCCTGTACCTTCAGTAAGATTGACAATCCTCTGCACCATAGAAGTTTGTACAAGAACAACATTGTTATCTTCATGTGGATTCCTGGAGGGACCAGGAGTTGGTGCCTGCTCTATTGGTTTGAGTGCTTGATTTTCTAATTCAATCGTGAGACGGCTTTGGCCTACCCAAGCCTGAAGAAGTCCACTTCTTAGGTTGAGGTTGACTGCGTGATCATAGATCCAGTCTTGGCCTAAGACAAGAGGTTCGGTCAGATCCTCGTCTTCACACACTAGCACTGTTGCTGGCATGAGGACCTCTTGTATGTAGAGGGGAAGATCCACCTCTCCCATGCAAGGGGTTTCAACACCTCCTAATCCTATCAGATATGCTTCTAGGGGTTTTACCTCCAATTGCAGCTGCTGGCAATAAGAAAGTCGAACTGCACTTGTGGCTGCTCTTGAATCAATTAAAGCTCTCACGCTTGTTGTGCTGTCTCTTTGTCCTATTTCTAGGGTCACAAAAGGTCGTCGGTCCACTATCTTATGGGTACGTTCACCTGAAGCTGCTCTCAGTCTTGTTTCTCCTAATCGTTCAAGGTCAAAAAGTCTAGAGGAGAGTTCATGACCCGTCCATTCTTGCTCTTGTGCTACTTTCAATCTAGGTATTAAGAAGTCCAATGGTAGCACGGCGTTTTGGCCAAATACCATCTGAAAGGGGGTGGCTTGGAGTACCGTTTTGTAGGCGACTCGGTATGCCCAAACAGCATGGTGTAGCTGTTTGTCCCAATCAGAGCGTTTATTGTTCACTAATTTTGTCAATACATTGCATAGGATCTTATTGGTGCTTTCGGCTTGCCCGTTGGCTTGAGGGTGATAGGGGGCAGACTTTTTATGCACTACCAAGAATTCTTGGAGCAAATTTTCAATAACTTCATTCAAGAAGTGAGTGCCTCTATCACTAACTAGCTCTATGGGTAGCCCGTATCTTGTGAATACGTTCTCAAACAAGAATTTAGCAGTTGTCTGAGCGTCGTTCTTCGTTGTGGCTTTTACCTCTACCCACTTGGTTAGATAATCCGTGGCAACGATGATATACTCAGCATGGGAACCCTTAGCTGGGGGATTGATAGGACCTACAAAGTCTATTCCCCACTTAGAGAATGCACGTCCGCCCATCATAGGCTTCAGTGGCATCTCATCTCTGCGTATAGGATACTGGGTTCGCTGACAAATCTCACACCTCTTCACATAGGTATGTGCGTCCATGTGAAGGGTGGGCCACCAAAATCCTGCAAATAGAATTGCTTTGATCACCCTATCTGGACCAAAATGTCCTCCTGCTACACCCTGGTGAGCTGTTTCCAAGATCTTTAGGTATTCACCTTCATGGAAAAATAGTCTCAGGTAACCATCCTTACCCCTTTTGTATAAATTATCACCAATGATGGTGTAATCCAAGGCTTCTTGTTCCAAACTTCTTTGCCTGGCCAAAGTCATATCTTGAGGAAATGTTTTCGTCCTCAAGAAGGATACTAGGGGTTCACTCCAATCCGGCACTATGGACACTTGATAAAGAGTGGCATGTTCCACAGGTGGTTTAGTGCAGCAGATTGGGCATTCCTTGCACAACTTCTGGACATCAGCTTCCATGGTCGGCCAATGCACTCCTAGTCTCCTCAGGGTCTGTAGGGTTCGTTGTTTTGAGTAGTGTTGCTCTAATGCACCTACATGTGCTAATTGCAACCACTTAGCGTACTCGTCCTCTTCTACGCAACAAGCCAAGATTCCTTGATCCGTGTGCTTGTACATACTTCCAGCCATGATGTGGTACTTTTGAGCTTTGACTACCTCCTTATCCTGTGTGTTTACTATTGGATGATTAGGTCCATATGTAAGTATTGGCACTAAGGGCTTGGCCCATTGGGGCACCACTTCCAAATTGAACAAGTATGCATCAGGTAAGTCATCTGACACTCCTTGTGGGGCCTCTCCGGATGTGAGCCTAGAGAGATGGTCTGCTCTAAAATGAGTCCTACCTTTCCTCACCACAACCTCAAAGTCATACTCCATTAGTAAGAGAAACCATCTTACTAACCTTCCGGTGTTGCATGGTTTGTTTACCAGGTATAGTAATGCTTGATGATCAGTAAAAAACTTAAACTTATTTGCAAGCAAATAATGTCTAAACTTTTTAACCGCATACACCATGCCTAGTCCTTCCCTCTCAGTGGTGGTATAATTCCGTTCAGCTGCATTTAGTTGTCTACTAGCATAGGCAATAGGGAGATCCATGTTCCCTTCACCCGTAGGTTGGGCAAGTACGCATCCAATAGCATAATTGGAGGCATCCACATGAACATGGAATGGCTTGCTCCAATCTGGTGTGGTCAAGATTGGTGCTGAACACAATCACTTCTTCAGCTCATTGAAGGAGTTCTCACACTCATTAGTCCACTCAAAATTTGTCAAAAGTCCGTACATGGGCTTTGCAATGACAGCATACATGTGAATGAATCGGCGGTAGTAACCACAATGCCCCATGAAAGCTTGAACTTCTTTGACATTCCTTGGCCTAGGTAGTTCTGCGATGGCTCTCACTTTCTCTTCATCAGTGGATATGCTATTCTTAGACACTATGTGCCCTAGAATTTTGCCTTGCCTGACCATGAAAACACACTTTTCTCGGTTAAGGCAGACTTGATATTCTCTGCATTTATCAAAGATCTGTCTGAGTTCGGGTATATGGGTCTGTCTAATGTTGGAATGAGCACAAAGATCATCAACATAGACTTCCAAATTCTTCCTCAAGAACTCTTTAAACACGTGACACATTAATCTCTGAAAGGTAGCCGGTGCATTGGTAAGCCCAAATGGCATTACCCGAAAAGCAAATATACCCCACTCTGTGGCAAATGCCGTCTTATGCTGATCTTCTGGTGCAATGGCTACTTGATTGTAGCCAGAGAACCCATCCAGGAAGCTGTACACCTCCTTGCCTGCTACCCTTTCTAATAGATGCTCAGTGATAGGCAGCGGATAGCTATCTCTAATAGTGGCTGCATTAACCTTCTTCAAGTTAATGCATATTCTTAATTTGTTGTTCTTCTTGGGCACCACTACAATGGGGGATACCCATTCAGTGTGCTCAATTTCATAGATAAATCCGGCTTCCACCAAGCGGTCTATCTCTTCTTTGATCTTAGCAGCATAGTTATCATTATATGTGTATGGCTTTTGCTTAGAGGGTTTAGCATCTGAGGTCATGGGAATTGTGTGAGAGCATATGTCTGGGTCAACACCCTTCAAATCCTTGTAGCTCCAAGCGAATACATCTCTGTATTCTCGTAGCAAGGCTATCAATTCGTGCTCTTCATCTTCCGTCAGGTCATGTCCTATGTAAGTACATCTCTCCTCTCCCTCTTCTAGGGCTACCACTATTTTTTTAGTGGTTTCTTTGTTATCATAGGCCGCTCCTGATTGTGCCTCCCGTTTAGGCATTCTTATCATGACCCTCCTATCGTCTATCTCATATTTTTTAAAGTTTTCAGGGACCTCAAACAAAGATTCTTCCTCTTCTGGTGAGACTTCTTTCTTCTTTCGTTTCTTTCCTTCTTCCTTCGGGGTCACATGTGTGGCTAATCTTACATCATTTGTAAGCTCTCCATGCCTCTGGGGTTGAAATTCTACTTCATGGAAGTATTCTTCATCTGATGCAAAAGGTGGATCCATAATGATTGACTCTAGATCGGAGTCACTTGCATCTTCAAATGCATCAGGGCTAGGTTCGCATTCTTCTAGAACTGCCTCTCCCATGATTGGCTGTAAGGAGAAAACTGAAATATCATAGCCATCCTCATCACAGTGGGGTGTCCATTGTTCCTCATTGATGGCTACATCCATGGTTGCTAGAATTTCTGCCCAGCCGTGGGGTTCAAATTCTTCGTCCGGAAAGACTACAGGTGCATAGGCTGGGTCTTGGATTGATCTATGGGTTTCTTTTGCACCTACCTCTCTGGCTTTCTCTCTCTTCTCTTCTTCTACTGCTACCTTACACATCCATAAGTGGGTGTCTTCATGCAGCCACAAGGATCCGGATTCTATTGAATGCACAGACTCAGTCTCATCTTTGGCTCTATGGATGGGATTCCATTGAATAGGTGGCACATCTCTATGAGAGTAATCCTTAAGATTGACTTTGGTCGTAACACCTAAGTGTTGCAGGTACAAAGAATTGGTTCCCCAATCCTGTACCACTTGCAACTGTCGCATAAAAGGTCGTCCCAAGATCATCTCATAGGCATGATTTTTGCTGAAGTCACATATGGCAAATGTGTGCTCAAACTCGACACCACAGGTGGTGAGAGTTATTCCTTCTAGCAATCCTAAGGGTCTCTCAATATGACCATCGGCCATCTTCAATTTCATTCTCGTTGGCCTGAGTGCTGGCTTGCCCCAACGCTTCCATAGGGAAGTGGTGGCAATTGCAACTCCTGCACCTGAGTCCAAAATTGCCTTGGTGGTGTACTCCTGGTAGGTAATGGGAAGATAGGTGTTCCCTTCTTCACCTTCACACATATCTCCTACCTTATCCAAGGGTATCTCTGGCACTGTCCTATGTGATCCTACCTGGGAACGAGGTTTTGCTATCTCGGGCACTTGATTGGCTACATGTTTCCACACTTCTGGTCTAACCTTAAGCCACTCTTCCAAAGTGAGATTGCACTGCACTTTGGTGTTCTTCACTACCTCTGTGTTCCTAGGTATGACTGAATCTTCGTTTCTTATCATGACTGTAGGTGCTCTCATACAGGTGGACTTAGCTTCCCATGGGCCTGTGAAATTCGGTAGTTCTTGTAGAGAATTAGACTCGAAGTCTAATCTTTCTTGAGATTGGGCACTCTCCTGCTCTCCATAAATGGAAGGAAGGTCTTGTGGGAATTGATCGTGTGTGTCATGCACCAGTTCAATGGGAGGAGGAACTTCACTCTCTTTAGCCCATTTCTCTTCTTGAATCTCTCGCAAGAATTCTGGTGTGTATTGATTCATAGAAGAAGAGGTGTCTGGCTCCGTAGAGTTAGGCACGTAGGCCTCAGGCACATAGGCTTTCTGGGTAGGAAGACCTGCTCTTACACTAGCCTTGTCATGGTGTTGAGGGGCGAGTTCCTTTTGTGATTGTGCCATTAGATTCTCTATTCTTTCTAGGGAGGGGGGGTTGTCTGGTTCGGTGGAATGCACATAAGCTTTCGGTGGGGGATGGGTCATGTTTTTGCTTGCTTTATCTCTTTCTTGATTTTTTTCTTCCTTGGCAGATCTTGCAATTATGCCCTCTAACTTCTCTAGAAGTCCATCCAAGTGTAATTGTGTCTTGGCTGAGCCCGAGTAATTGAAAAGGCGACTGGCTTCAAACATAGTCTGAGCCAATGCAACCATTTTCGCGCAAAGCTTGGTTCTTTCTATCTCTAGGTCAGCTCTAGGGTAGCACTTGTCATGATCCGTTACATTTGGCCCTTCTTGGATTCTGGCCTGATATGCTTTAAGCATCATGTCTATGTCTTCAGGAGTGGGATCAGCAAATACTGATCCTACTCGGGGTGGTGGGTGGGTTACGTGGGGTGTATTAGAGGGTGGAGGGATGGAGGGTGATGGGGATGGTAGCGGTGGGAATGTGTGAGAGTGCGGTTGAGATGTGATCTCTATGATTTTTGCTTTGGTTTCTCTCAAGCTTTCTTCAAGATCGTTCATCTTTTTTGCCCATTGCCTTTTCATTCTTTCACGACTATCCTTCCAGGCTCTAGTCCTCTTTTTGGTTATGCTCTCTATTTCACTCACCTCGGGGCTCTTTTCCTGACCAACACCTTGGTTTGGTTGTAGTGCTTGGGCTCTTGTGATCACTTGCACAGGTGCAGTGGAGGTCACACTCCCTGTGGAGTCTACCACTAACCCAACAACATTGATAGGAGTGATTTTAGGCATGTTATTAGGGTTCTTTGGGCAATCTCGCAGGAGATGCTCTTTCCCGCAGTCTTGACAGAAACCCTGAATGGTTACTGGTTGAGGTTGTGTAGGGGCAGGCAGTGGACAATCACGTATAAGGTGATCTCCCTGACATCTGAAGCATGGTCCTCTAGGAAATGGGGGTTGTACCTGCCTAGGTTGAGGTTTAGAGTTGGGGTTTGTGTACATGACATTGGCATACTCAGGCTCCCCACTATTTTCACTTGGGTCCTCATAATAGTATGACTCGTTATGCTCGGGTGACTGCATGTAATAAGCCTGTGGGCTATCAATATGTGTGGAGTCAAAACTATGGTCACTTGGATCACTGTCTGATAGCAATGGGGTGATTGGGACTATGGCCCTGTTCGGATTTTCTTCAGCAGATGCATATTTCACTGGGATCGCATTGGTTGGAGCAGGGGGTTGCTGTACTAGGACTGGTTGAGGCCTCTGCTGCCCTTGATAAGGTGGCTGATAAGTTTGCTGTGGTCGGTTGTATTGTTGTGGTGGGTACTGATTCTGGTATCTACCCTGTTGTGGATATGGCTGAGGGTAATTTTGCCTAACAGTTTGTTTGTTATATAGGCAGTCTTATGCAGTGTGGTTTGTGTACCTGCGCTCTATGGTGCAGTACTGGCTACTAGGATTAGCCTGGGGTTGGGCCATAATGGGACATACATTTGCCATATGGTCACCGCCACAAGTGTAACACCGCTTAACTGGGGCAAATCTCGGAATTTGTTTGCTAAAGACACCTAGTTTTTGAGCTACCTTCTCTGCAAGTTCCTCAATGGATGTGGATTGACCAGATGTGAGGCTACTAGAGTTATCAGAATCCTTATAGATTTTTGATAGTTCTAATTCCTCACCTAGATTGTCCTCAATGTCGATGCACATGCGCACGCACTCTTCTATCGTTCTGGGGTCCTTCAGATACACATATGACCTGAGCTTGGTGCTCAACAATCCATCTAAGAACAAGGCCACTTGTTTGGCTGGTGTGGGTAACTCCGGCATCGGGCATCTCTCCAGGTACTGCCTAAACCTTCTTCCAGCTAGTCTGACCGTCTCTTGAGGTGTTTGTTTGAAGCTATGAATTAGTGAGGAAGTATTGTGCCTGATTCCACTCTTAGAAAACTCAATGATAAATGCCTCTAAGAGCTGGTCTATGTTTCTGAAATGCCTCTCGTTTAGTGGTTGAAACCACGTAAGGGAAGTGTTCTCAAGGGTTAGACCAAAAGCATTATATTGTGTGAATAGGTCCTCTACCTGTTCAGCTTTCAATACTTGCCGAAATTCTGCCACATGGTCATAAGGGTCTCCAGTGCCATCGAAGTAATTCTTCATGGACTTCACCAGTTGAGTTGGTCGCAGGGTCCTAGTGTGTTCTCTCGGCCTTGGCAAAGGAAAATCGTCAGCATTCCTTTGATTCCATGGGGTTCTATGTCTCTCAGGTTCCACTCTATTCCTTTCTGTTCCCGTTCTTTCTCTTCCCAGGGAGTTGGCAAAACTTACCTCAGGTTTGTCTCTACTTCTATCTCTTTGAGCTCCATGAGCTTGGGAGGTCCCAGCTCCTTGGAGACCAAAGGACACATTAGACCTTGGTTGGGGAAAAACAAATTCACCCTTCCATGTGTAGGCATGTCTGCCATGCTCAGTGACCATGAAGATTCTTTCTGATGCATTGTCTAGGTAGGTTACTTGGCCTGGGCTATCAGGGTCTTTAAACTCATAGATTGTGAGGGCACTCACTTCCTGAGGTTGAGCAGATTTATATCTCCAAAAAGCCTCATCGGTTTCTCGGTTTAAAAGCAGGTCTATGCTTTTATTATCCTGTGGAATCCACTCTGGAGTCATGATTCTGGTCAAGACAGATTTACCCCGGGGAGTTCTCGGCTCTTTCTCTAAATTTCCTTGTTCTATATCACCCATGTCGGTCTCTGCAATCACATTTCCAAGCTCGTCTGTTCTATCAGGAAGAGTGGTGACTACATAAATAGTCCCCTCTTTATCTAGGTATGCTCCATTCTCAAACTTGACTACCGGGTGGTCTAATCCATGGGGTTGATCGGGGTTCTTAATCTGGACCACCAATCTTCTCAGGCCATCTTCATAGATGCGAGCACCTAAACGATTAGTCCTGATGTATTCCAGTTGAGTCTTGTATGGTCCTTCTGGCTTTTCTAGATAAGCCAACCCTGAACTACCTACTGGTCTCTCCATGTGATAGGACATCTCAGAATCACTTGTTTCTGATCTGGGAGTGTATGGGTAATCACTCAACTGTTGGGCCCAAGACCTGGCAGTGTGATTGACACTAGCTTCAGAAGATCTGAAGCTTTGTTTGTCTCGGCCTAAGTGTCTGCCTGATCTAAGGTTCATATGCCTGATTTATCTACCCCCTTGGACCTAAGCACACTCTCGTTGCAGGTTAATTTGCACCAATCACTTTGTTCTTTTGAGGTGAATATTATGTTTACCGTCTTGTCTGAAATCGCGTCGTCAGGAGTACTTAAGTGAATTTCCGCACTTGATAAGTGATCAATTCCAGTTTACCTTTTGTCCCTTAGAGTTTTCGCACTTAAGACCTACTTAATTCTTGCACTTGGTTGATTAATACTCTTGGACTTGATTCGTGCCTAACGTTGCCCTAATTAATTACCACACGTAAGTCGTACTTAGCCTAGGCTAGGAATTGACAAAGGAGGGTTGAGAGATCTTCCAACCTCAATTAGCTGGTTGACCAGACTGCTACACAAGCCCAGGAAGCCTTCTCCCAAGCTTGGTACTCACCCTTGCTAGCTTGCTTTGGATAGCCTTGAGTGCACACAATGTTCCTGCAAAAGCTCACCAGTTAGTATAGCTCTATTACCACAAGTAATTGGAAGACACACATCAATATTTTCAGTCCCCCCTGGAGTAACTCACTGTACCCCTTCAATCTTAGGACCACCTAGTTCCACCTAAAGGTCAACTTAAAAATACATGTTCTAAAACTCCACGTATGATTCTTACAAAAACCAGTCGAGGTCCACGTAGGATTCTCAACGAGCTTTCCAACGAGACCAAAATCTCATCAGTCGGAGTTCGTATGGTCAAGTTATGACCATTCAGGCACTAAAGGGTCAAAACAGGCTCTCAGGGTTCAGGAGATCCCTCTTTGGTTTCTAGGTCTTTTTCCCACTTCCAAGGTTCTAAAGTTATACCAAGGTGCCTAAAATTAAGCTCAACTACCCTTCAATTCACTCAAAAATAACCCTAAGTTTTTCATGTGTTAAAGGCCGTGTATCGCGATAGGTCGGGTCGAGGTGTCGCGATAGGCCGAAGTGTCGCGATAGGTGGGAAGTGTCGCGATAGCTCAAAGTGTCGCGATAGCTCGAAGTGTCGCGATAGCTCGTGAGGTGTCGCGATAGGTCGAAGTGTCGCGATAGGTCGTGAGGTGTCGTGATAGGTCGTGAGGTGTCGCGATAGGTCATGAGGTGTCGCGATAGGTCGAAGTGTCGCGATAGCTCGTGAGGTGTCGCGATAGGTCGTGAGGTGTCGCGATAGGTCGAAGTGTCGCGATAGCTCGTGAGGTGTCGCGATACTCCCAAGTGTCGCGATAGGTCGTGAGGTGTCGCGATAGGTCGTGAGGTGTCGCGATAGCTCGTGAGGTGTCGCGATAGCTGGTGAGTGTCGTGATACCTCGAGGTGTCGTGATAGCTCGGGATATGGTGAATTTTTCTGTTCTGTCTAGTGATCCTGGGAGCTCTAGGCCTGGGCAGTGTCGTGGTGCACTCAGAATCGTGATTGGGTGAAGTTTTCGGAGTGTCGCGATAGCTCGAGCTCAACGCCTCGGGGACTGTGTAGATAGATTCCGTACCTGCTGAGCTTGCTGGAGATGATGATGGAGCTGCCACCTGCAAGAAACATGCAAAAAACACACAAAACAAGAACACACACGCTCGCTCTCTCTCAAACTCGCACACAACAAATGAGGGGAATGACAAGGAAGAGGGAATATGTAGTGGAGAAGGAGGTGGAGGTGGAGATGGAGAAGGAGGTGAAGATGGAGATGGAGATGGAGAAAAATCAGAAATTTACCGACTACTTACCATTCCAACGCGTCCTCTCTACGTCTTACCATCACACGCTCGTCCTCAAAGCTCGAATCCCCGGCAACGGCACCAAAATTTGGTGTAGCTCAGTGATGAGTAGCACCTCCTTTAATGTCAATCCGGGAAGACGTGAGGATGGTATGAAGACCTCGAGCAAGTGAAGGCACAAATGTGTGAGTGAGAAGCACACTAACATGCACACACATACACACACGCGCACACACGGCAAGAACAAAGAGAGTAAGACAATGGAATCACTTCTATTGCAACAAAATTCTCATACAAGCTCAAAACTACAAGAAGCTCCCCAAAAAATGAGCTCTCTAGCTCTATTTATAGTTTTTGACTAGCTTTGGCCCTGTCCAAACCTAGTGTCCGGCCTAGTTAAAAATTAGGTTCCAGGGCTTATTTGAGGGCTCAAACGAGATCTAAAAATTATGAAAATTGGCAGGCAACTACTTCTAAGGCTCCTCAAACTCGAGGACTCCTCGGCTTGTACAAAATGGAGCTACAAAAAGGTGAAAATGGTATTTACAGGGGTTTTTAGTGATGAGAATCACTTTTAAATGGTGTAAGGGTTTTGAAAAAAAAAAATAAAGGGTTGCCTTAGTGCTAGATCTGCTTGTATGCTCGTACTTGCTTCTTCTCGTATACTGCCAACACCACTATACATGTTAGGGAAATGAAAAACTGATATGTGTCATCTTGGACCATCACATGTTGAACTTGATACCTCAACACTCCCCCTCAAGCTCAATGTCATATCCTCTAATCCAAGCATCTTCCAAAACTTCTTCAGCTTCTCTACTCTAAGTCCTTTAGTGAAAATATCAGCAACCTGCTCATCTGTTCTCACATAAACAAGATCAATATCACCTGCCAATACCTTCTCTCTGATGAAGTGATAATGTACCTTGATATGCTTTGTTCTAGCATGAAAAACAAGGTTCCATGCTAGTTGTATGTTGCTAAGGTTATTACAATAGATGATGATAGGCTTTTGTACTTCCACACGTAAATCTACAAGTAGCATCTCCAGTCATGATGCCTCACATGCTGCCATTGCAGCACCTTTATACTCATCCTCTATACTCGAAAAAGCAACAGTGTGTTGCTTCTTGCTACTACATGTAATAGATGCACTCCCAAGTGAGAATAGAAAACCACTAGTAGATCTTCTATCTGGAATGCTACCAGCCCAATCTGCATCAGTGTATCCATGACCCTAAAAATCTACACCAGCTTCATAAAATAATGCATAATCCAAAGTAGCACTCAATAACGTAGAGTGCACCTCAAAGCATCCAAATATGGCTTCCTAGAACCTACATAAATTGAGTTTCAAGTCTAACAATGTAGATTAGATCAAACCTTGTGATTGTGAGATATATCAAGCTTCCCACAATTTTCTTGTACATATTGGCATTTTCCAATGCTTCACCTGATGTAGTATCCAACTTCAAATTCTGATCTAATGGCATAGAAATTGGCTTACATTCAACCATAGCATACTTTTGCAGCATATTCAAGACATATTGTCTTTGCGACATCCATATACCTGTTTTTGTATGTATAAACTCAATGCCCAAGAAATAGTGCAACACACCAAGATCTTTCATGTTGAATTCTTGCATAAGAAGTTGCTTTACCTCTTTAATGCTTTTTTCATTATCACCACCTACAATCAAGTCATCAACACAAATAGCCACAATTGCAATGCCATAATCACCCTTCCTTGCGATGCCATAATCACCCTTCCTTGCATAAGTAATCAACAATCCTTGCATGCCATGCACGAGGAGCTTGCTTCAACCCATACAAAGCCTTTTGCAACCTACAAACATATTTTAGATGCTTTGAATCTTCATATCCTTGTGGCTGGTCCATGTATACTTCTTCTTGTAACTCACCACGTAGGAAAGAATTCTTCACATCCATCTGATGCAAAGTCCATCCTTTTGTTGTAGCTAATGCAACAAATGTTCTGATAGTAGACATTTTAGCTACAGGGCTGAATGTTTCCTCATAATCGATTCTATATGTTTGTGCATATCCTTTTGCTACCAATCCTGCTTTATACCTACTTATGCTACCATCAACATTGTGCTTTACCTTGTAAACCCACTTGCAGTCTATGGGTTTCTTCCCTTGTGGCAATGGAACCAGCTTCCATGTATCGTTTCCATAAAGTGTAGCCATCTCCTCATCCATAGCTTTTTCCCAATTTGCATTTCCAATTGCATCTTCAAAACAAGAAGGTTCAGCATCTTGTATTACCTTGGTCATGTAGGCACAATGACGAGCCATATAACTATCATACATCAATCATTGCACCAAATTCCGCATTCTCCTAGATCTTCTTGGTCTAGGATCACTTCTCCTTGTATCATCTGCATGTGCCTTTCTTACTCCTGGAGTCTTCACAGAGGGCAATCCAAGTTCCTCATCAAGAATCTTTTCTGAACCGCTTGAATCTCCATCAATGTCTTCAAAACCTACACATGTACTACCAGCAGAAAGATTTTCTTTACCTTTCTTGGATGTATTTGATGAATTTGTTGGATTGAAATTTCCACGCAATCTTCCACTCCATGGATTTGAGTTGGAACTATTGCTCGATGATTCATCCGGTCCACTTAGAACTCAAGATTCTGCACTTGATTTTTCAGCATTTTCTTTGTCATTTGATTCAAGATTAAGTCCATCTTTGGCATCTGCATAAAAGCTTGACATTTCATCAAATACCACATCTCTGCTCACCTTCACCTATTGTGTGAGTGGGTTATAACATTTATATCCCTTTTGCTCAAGGAAGTATCCAATAAAGACACATTTTTTTGTTTTTGGATCAAGCTTCATCCTCAATTCATCTGGACATGTACATATGCAATACAACCAAAAACTTTCATATGTGATAAGTTTGGCTTTTTACCTGTGAACTTCTCTTCGTAACTTGATGTATAGTAGTAGTTGGAGTCCTATTCATGATGTATACAGCCGTATGCACAACTTCTGCCCAATAACAATGAGGCATATATTCTTCTCAGCCATCAAGGCTCTTGCTGTTTCTACAATATGTCTATTTTTGCATTCAACAATGCCATTCTGTTGTGGTGTGTACTTGCATGAAAACTGATGTCGAGTTCCATGATTTTTTTGAGAATTGCTAAACTCATTTGACATGTATTCACCTCCTCTATCAGATCTTAATGTCTGAATATACTTACTTGTCTTCTTTTCCACCATAGCTTTAAAATTTTGGAAGTGAGTGAACACCTCACTCTTCTCTTTCATAAAAGATATTTGGTAGTCCATTGACAATCTCCTTTAACTGCATCAATTTCAGCCTCTGCAAATTCGCATGTCCAATTCGTTTGTGCCAGATCTCTATATCAAAATTAAGTAGTGCACCTTTTGCAAACATGGTTGCATTCATTTCAAGAATTTTCACATTTAAGGTGAACATCCTACCCACTTTGTTTCCTTTGGCAATCAATCTTCCATCCCGTTTGTACTCTTCTACATATAACCCATCAGCATTGAACCTGACTTGTAATCCCTGATCAACCATTTGTCCAATAAAAATTAGATTCTTTGTTATATTTGTAACATGCAATACATCACCAAGGTGTTTTACCTTCCCGTCCTCCAGAGACAATGTTATGTTTTTCTTAGCTAATCAGAAGGGAAAAGGTAAATGGAGCTCATCTACTAGTAAGCAGAAATCTACTTTTTCTTCACAATCACAAAAGGATGACAAAGACAAGAAGACAATAGAAAAGCAAAAATTGTTTTGCAAATAATGTAAATGAAATGATCATGTAATAAAGACTCGTCCAAAACTAGCTGCAAAAGAAAAAAGAGGCTGGAATGGTTGTTGTAGAGACCTCTACACCTAAATCAAAGTCTGCAAATCTTGTGTAGAACGAAGGATGGGCATTTACTACTGTTTGCAATTATTACCCATCTTCTCATGAACAATGTATCTCTATAGTAGACTCAAATGTTTGGTACTTTGATAGTGGGGCAACCAAGCATTTTACCTCACACTACAGTTTCTTCACGTCACTTGAGCCTACCCCTATAGGGAATACTATCACATGCACCAAAAACTCCTCTTATCCTATCATGGGAGTTTGTAAGATCATTCCTACTAGTGTTGATGATAGTTCTTTTATATTGTCAGATGATTTATTTGTGCTAAGGATCAAGAAAAATCTATGATCAATTTCAGCATTAGCCAAGATCGGCTTGGTTGTGAAATTTGTTGAAGACAAATGTACAGTTCATGATTTGTCAAATAGTGATGTCATTATTGCTTCTGGCATTTTATGTCATGGGTTGTATAAGCTCATAGATTATGCAAAATCTATGAATGATTCAGCATGTGTAGTTCAAGATTCTGGACGTTCTAGGGCCAATCGATTGGGAACTACCTTTACTTTGTGACTTTCATTGATGATTTTTTCACACATGCATGGATATATCCATTGAAAACAAAGTCGGAAGTGTTTATGTGCTTCAAACAGTTTCTAGTTTTGGCTCAAAATCTGTCAACATGTAAAATGGGCACCCTCCATTCTGATCGAGGGGGGGAATGTATGTCTTCTTATTTCAATGCATTTCTGGCTAGATGTGGGATAAAACATCAGTGTACAGTGCCATATAGACCTCAATAGAATGGAGTTGTATAAAGGAAGAACAGGTCACTCATGGAGACTGCGAGGTGTATGCTCAAGAGTCAGGCTTTACCACATAATTTCTAGCTTGAGGTTGTTATGTGTGCAGCATATGTACTTAACAGGTATTCCACTAAAACATTGATGTCTATCACTCCATATGAGGCTTCACATGGTCGCAAGCCATTGCTCATCTGTGTGTCTTTAGTTGTGTGGCATATGCATTAATGTTTGAACAACAACGTAGAAAATTGGATCATAAAGTAGTGAAATGTATTTTTGTTGGGTATAGTTCTGAAAGCAGAGGCTATTGTGTGTATCATGCACAACCATGATGTTGTTTTTGTGGAAGATGCAATTCAACCATTACTTTCATGTAGTAAGGAGATATTAATTAGCTCCAAAGATGTGTATGACACTTTGCTTTCTCTTTTTACAAGTGGACAATCTAGTGCTGGTCCAAATGAGGCAATTTCTCAGCCTTTGCACATTCCACATGATGATGCAGATGATTCTATTTCTAATCCAATTTACATGATGCACTTGTTGATGGAAGATCTGATATAGAGGAGGCAAAAATTATGCCTAAATGGCTGGTCCAGGCTTTGCAAGATAGAAAATTGTGAATGGTGACTTGCATGAAGAAGTGTATGTTTTTCAACCCCATGTTTTTGTGCAAAAGGGCGTGTAAACAAAGTGTGCATGTTGAAAAAGGCATAATATGGTTTGAAGCAAGCACCATGTGCTTGGTATGAAAAGATACATGCCTACTTGATTGCAAATGGTTTTGAGAACAATCCAATTGAGAGTAGCTTATATGTTAAGTGTGCAAATGATGTGCCTTTGATATTTTTTTATCTAATGTTGATGACATGTTTCTCACTAGTCCTAATGAGAAGCATATTGCTGATTTTAAGGCTGATTTGCATGTCTCATTTGAGATGTCAGATTTGGGGCATTTGCATCATGATTTGGGCATTCAATTTATGGAAGTTGATGGTGGAATAAGTTTGTGTAAAACAAAATACATTGACGCATTATTGCATCATTTTTGCCTTGAAGGTTGCAAACCTATTGCCACTCCTATGGAAATAGGTTTAACGATTGAGTCTTCATGATGCTGGAGATGCATTTGATGTTGTTCTCTATCAGCAAGTTGTTGGATGCTTGATTTACTTATGCATTACTCATCCAAATATTCAATTTGTTGTCTCATAGATGAGCATGATTATACAGTGCCTAGGTGTCAAGCTTTGGCAGGTGGTTAAGTGCATATTTTGCTACTTGCATGGTACCTAGCTACTTGGATTGTTTTATCCTAAGGGGGTCACTACCGCCATATTTACATGCTTTTTTTGACTCTGACTAGGTTGGTTGCTATGAAATTTGTGTCTCCACTAGTGTTTTTTGCTTCATGCTTGGTAGCTCATGCATATCTTGGTTGAGCAAGAAGCAGCCTACTGTGGCCACTTCTAATTGTGAGGGTAAGTATAGGGCATCTTTCACAGCGATTGTTGAGTGTGTGTGGCTCAGATACATCATGCTAATTTGGATGTTGGTCAGTCTTCTACCACCATCATCTTTACTAAAAGTCAGAGTGCACTGGCAGTTGTGACGAACCCTGTGTTCCATGCTTTCACTAAGCACATTAAGGTGTGCTATCATTATGTTAGGGAGAGGTTCTTTGTTGGAGAGATCAGTTTGGCATATGTGCCCACACAAGAGAACATTGCATACCTTTTCACAAAGGCTCGCCTAGGGAGAAGTTTTAAGCTTTCTGCAAAGCTTTGGGCTTACTTCCTGTTGACATATCAAGCTCAGCATGTAATGATCCAGGATAACACATATCAGTTTTTCATTTCTTTGACATGTGTAGTGGTCACGCCGGTATATGTCAGGTATACTTCATTGAGTTGTACTAGATTTATCTACCAGGAGTGATGGCACATTTGTTTCTTGCCATCTCACTCATTTGCCGACATTAGATTTTTCCTTATGTACTAGTCTTTATATATTGCACTTGTTGTATTCTTGTTTTTAGGTCATTCTTGTACATTTCTTTTATGTAGTAGAAGAAGAAGAAGAATATCATTCTTCCTTGCCTCAATGTGTGTGTGTGTGTGCTCCTCTTTGAGTGTGAGAGTGTGTGTGAGCTCTCTTCCTTATCTCCTTCCTCGTGACATGGTATCAAAGCCAGTGTGGCTGTAGAGAGCTCGTGGAGAAGACCGAAGAGTACATGAGAAGGCGTGGAGAAAGTGCGATTCACAAACCCACAAAAAAACCAGGTCAGTTTGCAAAACAATAACTTGCATTGTGTTTTTCAACACTCATATATTCTAGATCCAGAATTCCAAGTGATTCTGTGTACTTTTGATACACGAAAACTTTGTTTTTCTGAGATCGAACTGTCATGTCATAGTGCGATAGTGTTCAAGCAGAAAGTGCTACTTGTAGTGTTTCACCGTGTTGTGAATAGCCGTAAAAATGGCAAAACCAGATGGAATGAGCCAGCTTATTAGTGATAAGCTGTACAAGAACAACTTCCATGCATGGAGATTCAGAATGATGAATTTCTTGATGGGAAAAGGTACTAGAAGTCCATCAAAGGAGAGAACAAAAATGCTCTGCAGTTACTAGAGAGGAATCGGACTATAGACCAGTTAAGAGCATATGAAGAATGGAATCAAGGAGCATGAAAGGTAATCTATTGGCTATCTGTTAGCATACATGATAGCATGATTGGGCACATACGGGATGCCAAAACTCTGAAAGAGGCTTGGAATAGTTTGGTCACATTGTATGAGATGAATAGAAAGGCACGAAAATTGCAACTCAAGAATGAGTCGCATACATTGGAGAAAAAGAGCATGTCAACAAGTGACTTCAACATGAAAATTAAAAGAATATGTGAGTCACTTGCATCTATTGGCATGAATGTAGATGATGATGATAAGGTGGAAGTATGCCTTCATGGTTTAGGAGGTGCATATAAGCAATTCAAAACTTCTATACAGACCATGAAAAATATTCCAAATTTTGTTGATCTGTATCTATGTTGATTATTGAAGAAAGAATCTTGGTGAGGACTCAAACTCCCAAGGAAAACCTTGTTCTAAGTAGGTATTCTACCCTGGCAAAGGAAGAGGCAGAGATAGAGGCTTTGAAAGTGGAAGAGGACACAATAACCAAGAATAAGGTCAACAACAGAATCATGCAGGAGGAAGAGGACAATTTCGAAGTAGGAGGAGCCAAAGAGATCACATAAATTTTCAAAGAAATGGTTCAGGTAATGACAGTAAAGGATGTTGGAATTGTGGTAAACCTGAACGCTTTGAACGTGATTGTACATTGAAGAATCAAAATAACAGAATGCAGCAAAACAACTATGCTTCCACAAGTGCAAACAATTCTGAGAACCTGTTCATGGTTTAACATCACATGATGAATACGATGTCTTCTGATGTTTCAAAATCGAATGATAATGTCTGGTATGTTGATTCGGGTGCTTCAAATCACATGACCAATCATGCAAAATGCTTTAGTACTTTACAAAAGCTACCAGTTCCTGGATATGTTGAAACAGGTGATGATACATCACACGCTATCACACTATCCTAGCTCTGAGACTAGTGAATCAGAGATGTCTCATGGTATGGAGAGACCTACAGGAAGTTCAGGTGCACCGTACTTACAAAGGGTCCAAGGCCCATACAAGACACAGTTGGAATACCTTAGGACCAACCGATTAGGTGCTTGCATTTATGAGGACGACCTAGGAAGATCTGTGGTACAGATTAAAAACCCAGATCAACCCATTGGAATAGAACATCCAGCAGTCAAGTTTGAAAATGGAGCATACTTGGACAAGGAAGGAACCATATACGTAGTAACCAGTCACCCAGATAGAACTGACAAATTCGGGAATGTGATCTTGGAGACGGACATAGGTGACCTAGAGCAAGGAAACATAGGTGGAGAGCCTAAAACACCTCGAGGCAAATCTGTTCTTACTAGAATTATCACACCAGAGTGGATTCCCCAGGACAACAAGAGCATACATCTACTCTTGAATCGAGAAACTGACGAAGCCTTTTGGAGGTATAAGCCTGATCAGCCTAATGAGATAGGAACGATCACGATCTATGAACTCAAAGTTCCTGATAGCCCAGGCAAAGTGACCTATTTAGACAATACTTCATAGAGGATCTTCGTGGTCACAAAACATGGTAGACATGCCTACACTTGGAAGGGAGAATTTATTTTTCCCCAACCAAGATCTAATGTTTCGTGCAGGCAAGGAAGTATACAGCTTCCTTGATGGATTTTCTGGCTACAATCAGGTAGCCATAGCTCCGGAAGATCAACATAAGACGGCTTTTGGCACAGAGTGGGGCATATTTGCCTTTCGAGTAATGCCATTTTGGTCTTACCAATGCGCCAGCCACCTTTCAAAGGTTGATGTGCCATGTGTTTAAAGAGTTCTTGAGAAAGAATTTAGAAGTCTATGTTGATGATCTTTGTGCTCATTCCAACATTAGACGGACACATATACCTGAACTCAGGCAAATCTTTGACAAATGTAGAATATCAAGTCTGCCTAAACCCAAAAAAGTGTGTTTTTATGGTCAGGCAAGGCAAGATTCTAGGACACATAGTGTCAAAGAATGGCATCTTTACGGACAAGGAAAAAGTTAGAGCTATTGCAGAGTTACCTAGGCCAAAGAATGTCAAGGAGGTACAAGCTTTCATGGGGCATTGTGGTTATTACCGACGCTTTATACACATGTACGCCATCATTGCAAAACCTTTATACGGGCTTTTGAATAACTTTGAGTGGACTAATGAATGTGAAAACTCTTTCAATGAGCTCAAAAGAAGATTGTGTTCAGCACCAATCTTGACCACACCAGATTGGAATAAGCCCTTCCATGTGCATGTGGATGCATCCAATTATGCCATTGGATGTGTGCTTGCACAACCTACGGGTGAAGGTAATATGGATCTTCCAATTGCCTATGCTAGTAGACAGTTGAATGCAGCTGAACGAAACTATACCACCACTGAATGAGAAGGATTAGGCATGGTATATGCAGTTAAAAAGTTTAGACACTATTTGCTTGCAAATAAGTTTAGATTTTTTACTGATCATCAGGCACTGTTATACTTGGTAAACAAGCCATGCAATACAGGCATATTAGTAAGATGGTTCCTCCTACTAATGGAATATGACTTTGAGGTTGTGGTGAGGAAAGGCAAGACTCACTTGAGAGCGGACCACCTCTCAAGACTCACATCCGGAGAAGCACCGCAAGGAGTATCAGATGATCTTCCTTATGCTTACTTGTTTAATTTGGAAGTGGTACCTCAGTGGGCTAAGCCATTAGTTCCAGTATTGACATACGGGCCTAACCACCCAATAATAAACACACAGGATAGGGAGATAGTAAAAGCCCAGAAGTACCATATCATGGTAGGGAGTATGTACAAGCATACACATCAAGGGTTATTAGCCTGTTGTGTGGAAGAGGATGAGTACGCAAAATGGTTGCAATTAGCACATGTGGGTGCATTAGAGCAACATTACTCAAGGCAACGAACCCTACAGACATTAAGGAGACTCGGAGTACATTGGCCAACTATGGAAGCTGATGTCCATAAATTGTGCAAGGAATGCCCGATCTGTTGCACTAAACCACCCGTGGAGCATGCCACTCTTTATCAAGTGTCCATAGTGCCAGATTGGAGTGAACCATTAGTAGCCTTTCTGAGGACGAAAATATTCCCTCAAGACATGACCTTGGCTAGGTAAAGAAGTTTAGAACAAGAAGCCCTAGATTACTCACTTATTGGTGATAACTTATACAAGCGTGGCAAAGATGGTTACCTCAGATTATGTGTTCATGAGAGTGAATACCTCAAGATATTGGAAACTGCTCACCAAGGTGTAGGAGGAGGACATTTTGGACCAGATCGAGTGATCAAGGCTATTCTATTTGCAGGCCTTTGGTGGCCCACACTTCACATGGATGCACATACCTACGTGAAGAGGTGTGATGTTTGTCAACAAACTCAATATCCTATGTGCAAAGATGAGATGCCATTGAAACCTATGATGGATGGACGTGCATTCTCTAAGTGGGGAATAGACTTTGTAGGTCCTATTAATCCCCCAGCTAAGGGTTCACATGCTGAATATATCATCGTGGCCACATACTATCTAACCAAATGGGTAGAAGTAAAAGCCACAACGAAGAACGATGCTCAAACGACAGCCAAGTTCTTATTTGAGAATGTGTTCACAAGATACGGGCTGCCAATAGAGATAGTAAGTGATAGAGGTACTCACTTCTTGAATGAAGTTATTGAAAATCTTCTATGAGAGTTCTTGGTAGTACACAAGAAGTCTGCCCCCTATCACCCACAAGCTAATGGGCAAGCCGAAAGCACAAATAAGATTCTATGCAATGTGTTGACTTAATTGGTGAATAATAAACGCTCTGATTGGGACAAACAGCTACACCATGTTGTTTGGGCATACCGAGTTGCCTATAAAACGGTACTCCAATCCACACCCTTTCAGATGGTGTTTGGCCAAAATGCAGTGCTACCATTGGACTTCTTGATACCTTCATTGAAAGTAGCACAAGTGCATGATTGGACAGGCCATGAGCCCTCCTCTAGAATCTTTGACCTTGAGCGATTAGGAGAAACAAGACTGAGAGCTGCAGCAGGAATATACGCAACTAAGAAAAGACAAAAAGCATATTTTGATGCACATGTCAAAGATAAGGGTTTGAAGGCAGGAGACCTAGTCCTAGTCTACACTTTGAAGAAACATGCACGAAAACTAGAGAAGAGAGGTTATGGACCTATGATCATAAATAGGATCTCAACGAGTGGAGCAGTTCAATTAGCCACTCTAGAAGGTGATGTTATCCCTAGTTACATTAGCGGATGCAGAGTCAAACTATATCAAGCACCCCTCACGGAGGAGATGTTAAATCGACTCAATATGGCAAAGAAACATAAAGAAGAGGAAAAGCGAATTCGAGAAGAGGCAGAAGCAGAAGCATTGGAACGCATCCGAAGAATGAAATTGAGAAGACAGGGTAGAGATCAGCCTAGGACAGATGCGTATGTAGATCTAAGATATCATATGGCTATGTGTGAAGTATCAGGTATTAGTTCTCATAGAATAATTGATCGACGTCCTTTTGTAACCTTAGAGTTAGGACAAGGAAACTGTGCAAGGACTGTACGGGCCTTGATTGACTCAGGTGCAGCCACTAGTGTTGTTAAACTCTCTTACTGTCAAGAATTGAACCTAAGTGTCAATCCTATAGAAGCATATCTTGTAGGATTGGGAGGTGTGGAAACCCCTTGCATGGGCGAGGTGGAACTTCCCCTCTACATTCAAGGTATTTTAATGACAGTTAAGGTACTAGTGTGTCAAGACGAGGACCTCACTGAGCCTCTTGTCTTGGGTCAAGACTGGATTTATGATCATGCAGTCAACCTAAACCTAAGAAGTGGACTTCTTCAGGTCTGGGTAAATCAGTACCGCATTACCCTTGAATTAGAGAATGAAGCACTCAAGGAACTAGGAAAGGCACAAACTCCTGGTCCTTCCAGGGGTACACATGAAGATGATGATGCTATTCTTGTCCAAAACTATGTGATGCAGAGAGATGATTGTCTCAACAAAGAAGTCAAGGATACAATGGAACTCCCTTCTTTTCCAAAGGCAGTAGAAGCACGGCAATCAAAGAAGTACCAGATGCACAGGAAGAAGACAACCGATGCTCCAAGCCAAAAGAAAATACGAAGCAAGCTCGATCATCGACACAAGTGTGGGTGCGGAAAGGAGAGCATCCTATTGCGGTTAAACCACAACCACTGGCTCAACTTCATATTAGTGATCCACACCAAGACACTAATAAGAAGTCTTTCAAAAAACCCTCTACGAAAGTAAGATCGATCTGGGTACCCAAGGAGTCGATGAAGGCTGACCCACCATCAAGAAAAATTTGGGTGCCGAAGGCTTGCTTGCGGGCTCAAATAGCCACACGTAAACCACACACCCTGTACAACATGGTTCATTCACTCGAACAACGGATACCCACTCTTATTTAACACGCACGGACACATTTTCATCCATGAGCACGAGCAGAATCACTTGTAAATGGGTCCCTAAGAAGCCTTATGTCCAAGCAAACACTCTCGTAAAACCCTCCAGAGTCTCCACAACATCAAAACCGAAAGCCATTCACTGTGTTTGGCAACCCAAAGCTTGTAATAAACCCCCTGACCCCCATTTGTAAATTCATTCCCACCTACTAATTGCATTACTCTTACACTGCATCTTTATCTAGCTCATAGGACAATTCCTCCACTAACTACACACACAAGCACCAAGCACTCATTGACCTACTAACCTATCACTAACCTCATGTTAATTTTGTAACGGGGACAAAAATTGTCTATCTTGTCCATTACAATGTTAATACATGCTTCTATATTCTTATAGAACTAGAAGGCAAGAAGGATCATGGCAGAAGCTGCAAGAACAAGCTCCCAGGCAGGCACCAGTCCCCAGATTGTAGACATTGAAAGTCTCCCCATTGAGGAGGAGTTGAAGGAAAGACCACACGCGTTGAGAGCATTACATGTAATACCTATTCAGAATCCTCCCCAAGGGCACACATCTCCAGCAAACAAAAACTCGCATTGGTTCAGTGATGTGGCAGGACATCTTGGGGAAGGCTCTTATTTGTGGGAGGCAGAAATAGAGTTCAACGGACGCTGGGGTCGGTATCACTTCTTTACAAGAGAGTTTGAGAGGCTTCAAAATAGTGAAGGGTTGAAACCAACATGGAAGAAAGCTGGAGTATATGATACTTCAAAGCTCAATTACCCAAGCTGGACTTTCTAAGGTGTTCATACTTGATTAGCACCCTCACTCCCAGTAAAGAGAAAAAGGGGTATAGCACCTTTGTCCTACCATCTCTGACAAGAGATAATGAACTGAAGCGCTTCAAATTGACGAACAATTTGGTATGGGAAGCTCTCGACATGAAAGGTATGCACATCCCCACAGAGAAAGAGACAATGATCCCAGACAACATGAAGAACAGGAACTTGACTAAACTGAAGGACATGGTGGCAATGACACCAACTATTGCCATTCACCTCTGAATGTGCATGCAACATTTCGTATTCCCTGCTCAAGAAAGATTCACCATGCCACCCAAGAAGATTTGGTTCAGTTTATACTTAGCAGACGCCTTCGATTTGACAATTAACATGCCTCATTGGATCATCGACCAAATACACTTGGCTCATCAACGATGGTATAAAAAGCAGAAGTCAGTACTTTATGGATGCTGTGCTCTTACAAGAATTGTGTATCGATGCTTGGCATATGATGTGCCAATTCAAAGGGCACTTGTTTGGACTAGGGTGCAAGAATTTCAACGAAGACTATCAGTTGCAGGGCCTCCACCCAAGGAAATGAGGGGAGCAGTTCAGATGCCCTTTGCACAGGCTCGAGGTGCTACACTGACACCAGACACAACTCCACGACTCCCAAGGCGAGTGCAACCCTTCACCATCTGATTACCAAGGCACAGTGCGGAAGGACCGAATCTGATGTTCCCACCGATACCCACTGATTTAGAGTTCCCTCACGGCTTCATGCTAGAAGATCTAACGGATGAGGAGGTAGCCAGAATAATTAATGCTACTAATTTGGAAGTTGAGGTAGAGCAAGCAAGCGGGCAACAAACTGTCACTGACCAACCCCATCCAACCCAACCAGAAGTCGTCAAAGTAGATGAAGATGAAGAGGAGACTGCAGAAGAGGAGCAAGAGGATAAACAAGAAGGACTATCCGATGAAGAAGGGCATGAATATGAGCAAGAAGTTATACCGGAACTTGAAGGTGCCCCTGCTTATACGAAGCAATTGAAAAGATTGTATGATACCATCAACCGAGTTCAAGAACAACACAAACTATCCTTGGCCGCAGGAAAGGCCCTCATGAACCAAATCCTTGAAGATGAAGGTGTGGATGATCAATACAGGGCAACCCTTGACATGATTGCTGATGCATTGGGGGTACCAGAGACAGTGCACACCGCTCTTGCATAGTCACGAAGATCGGAGTGAAGACACAACAGACGGCCCCCTAGACTAGGAAAACAGATGAATGTCTTGGTGTCAGAACCACACGGCACCACATCCACAACCACAGGCACAGCTCATACCATTCATCACACTGAGGAAGCCCATACCTCAAGTGCACCACCATCACCCCCTTTACCACCCTCCCCTCCAACTCCACCACCTTCACCTCATACTACCACTGTCATCATCACTGTCACAGCCTCAGATTTCACTTCCCATATCGAAGCACAGACTGTGAGTCAACCCTCACAATCCACACAACCTGACACCACCACTAGTGTAAATGCTACCATTGACACTGTAATTCTAACTATAGCCACTGACAACCCCATTCCCCTGATCACATTTCCTGGTGGTTCATACTCACAACTGCACACACCACTTTACACCTTCACGACCATCACCACACTGACAATTCTCATGTTCATAATCACTCCCATGACCACATCCACATATCACTTCATGGACATATCACCCACTTCAGCACCTCTCCCTCCCCCCATATTCCCACAATCTCCCATTCCCCCACCACCCACTTCACCCTTCTCAAGCACAGCATACACACTCCCTTTCCCTTTTCCCTACCCTCCTGCATTCAACACCTTCCCAGCATCCACTCCTGTCAATAATGTATTTAATACTTTGTACCAATGTATGTCTCAATTACAACAGCATTACCAGCATCTTGATGCTCAGCATACGAATCTAGTGTTTCGAACCCATGAAACATTACAAGAGAGATTCATTAACTTAGAGAAGGACAAGAGGATATTACAACAGCAGTACAATACATTGCAAGCACAACATGATCACTTAGTAGCCAATCCACCCCAACCAGATTCAGAAGAAAAACAACAACTTGATGAAATGTTACACGCCCAGATAACTGACAATCTCAAGCTTTGATGTAACCTCGCCTTACTACGAAAACACATGTCCGCAGCACTCGAAGAGAATAAAAGACTCCAGAAACAGAATGAAGAAAACCTAGAAGCAACAATGGAGGGATCCCCGCAAGAAATTGACCCAGAGCACTTCAAGGCCATCCCATCAAAAAATATGCGAATCGTATTGGAAACACACGCTGATCTCCTGGAAGCATACGTTGCCTTAGAAAGAGAGTGGGACGACCTACTGAAGCAACTGGAAGCTCAGAAAGAGTCACCAAAAGAAGTCACAGCTGCAGTAGACACATCTGAAGAGGTCGCAGAACTCAGAGCACAACTGGAAGAACTGCAAAATAGAGTTCTCCAATATGAGCGTCAACCCTCTCCCCTCGTGGAGCCGGAGCCTGAGGACTTAGTTCCAATTGATGTTGAGGAGACTTTTGAGGATCCATATGTACCCATGCCTACACCATGGGGTAAGCAAACAGAGGAAGGAATGGACACAATTGAGATCGAAGCTCCTGAAAGGATGCGAAAATTAGAAAAGGTTGGCCCAACCCATGACAAGAGAGTTGCAGTACAGATACAGTCTATGTCCCGATTGGAAGAAGTGGTCATCAAATCGGATTACTTCAGAAACCTCTCCCATCATCGGTGGATTGGCACGTTCGATGATTTGTATGTTCCATTCTGCGTATTAATGGCAGATTATAATGCTGAAATAAAGCAACGCACAACAAAAGAACCAACCTCGGCAACACAGTTTGCACCAGATGACATTCCTGCAAGCGCCACGCATGGGAATATATTTCAACCTACCTGGAGGATATGCCTACTTGAAACATACCCCGAGATGGTACGCACTTGGAATAACATGCCTTTATACATCAAGTATAACCCATGCTAGTGCCGTGTCTTTCGAGGAAGGTCATGGCCCGAGTACACTAAAACAGTTTTGATAGTTAAAGGATGTAGCGAATGGCTAAACTATGTGTACTTGGCACCACCTCGTGGCCAACCCACGGTTGCTTATATGATTTCAACCATTCAGCATTGGGCGGTCAGATTCAAAAATGTACCAAACATCATGGCACAGATGTGCCTCAAAATATTTGAACTAATGCTGGTTACATTCAGAACCTTTCAAAATGTCAAAGAACCTCATCTATCCGCTTTCGGATTCAATGAAGGCAACCAAGATCTTGTTTATGATATGAGCACCACACCATCCATCAATGTCATCTATGCGTGGCATGCTCGTATCAAGTATCTACCAGCCTGCTTCAAGCAAATGTTTGAGGAAATGTTTATCACGGAGTTCTGGGAATATCATTCAGAGATATTCATACCTAGACCATCTCATCTATTACAGTTATTTGTGGTAGAATAGGCTCTCCACTCAGACAAGCTACGTATGCCACATCCGGAGGTACCTAGGCCAGTAGACTGGGATGCCCTACTCACCGACTTGGCCAAAGGTCTGAGATTAACAGAACACCACCTAGCAACCGATGTGGTGGAATACTACATCCAACGGACCACTCAACAAGGGTCTGTCAGAGATGACAGACGCGAGAGAGGGGGGGACTGTTGGCAGTGGTCAGGGAAGTCAAGGACTTACAAGACAAGGAAGCCAACGAGAAGGGCCAAGCAGGCAAAGCAGTCAAAGAAGATCTGGCAAATAGGCCATCATTTTTTCATGAATCAATATTTCCCAAATAGTGATTTTAATCACTCCACACCATTGTAAATACCATTCCACCTTTTTGTAGCTCCATTTTGTGCAAGCCAAGGAGTCCTTGAGCTTGAAGAGCATTAGAAGTACCTACGTATCAATTTTCACATTTTTTAGACTCCATTTGAACCCTCAAATAGGTCCTAGAACCTAATTTTTAACTATGCCAGACACTAGGTCTGGACATGGCCAAAACTAGTCAAAAACTATAAAAAGAGCTAGAGAGCTCATTTCGGAGGTTAGGTTGTTGTAGAATTGAACTTGTAAGAGCACTTTTGAGTAATCTAAAGAACTCCATTGTCTCTCTCTTTGTTCTTACCTTGTGTGCGCATGTGTGTACGTGTGTGCATGTTGGTGTGCTTCTCACTCACACACTTGTGCCATCACTTGTTCGAGGTCTTCATACCATCCTCATGTCTTTCCGGATTGACATTAAAGGAGGTGCTACTCATCATTGAGTCACAATCTGGTATCTTCTTTCTTGGGAATGAGCACATAAATCATCCACATATACTTCTAAGCTCTTTCACAAAAACTCCTTGAAAACATGACACTTGAGCCTTTGGAATGTTGCAGGTGCATTGGTGAGCCCAAATGGCATCACACGGAATGCAAAGATTCTCCACTCTGTGGCAAAAGTTGTTTTGTGTTGATCTTCTGGGGCAATGGCTACTTGGTTATAACCTAAAAATCCATCAAGGAAGCTATAAACTTCCTTGCTTGCAACACACTCCAATAAATGTTCGGTGATTGGAAGTGGATAGCTATCTCTTATCGTAGAGGCATTAAGTTTTTTAAGTTTAATACACACTCACAACTTTCCATTCTTCTTGGGCACCACTACAATAGGGGACACCCATTCAATATGCTCAATTTTGTAGATAAATCTAGCTTCAATCAGCCTATCAATTTCGTCTTTTATTTTTGCAGTGTAGGTATCATTATATGTGTAGGGATTTTGTTTGGTGGGTTTGGCATTAGCAATCATGGGGATAGTATGAGAGAAAATTTTTGGATCTACTCCCTTCAAGTCTCTATAGTGCCATGCAAACATGTCCCTATATTCCCTTAATAGAGCTATAAGCTCTATTTCTTCTTCTGCACTTAGGTCGTCTCCTATGTACGTACATCACTCTTCATTCCCTTCAATGGTTACAACAATTTTGTTGGTCTTTTCTTTGTTATCATATGCTTCTCCTATGATGTCCTCTCTCTTAGGCATTTGTACCAAAATTTTTCGATCCTCAACTTCATATTTCTTGAATTTTTCTAGTACTTCAAACAATGATTCCTCCTCTTCTTGTTTCATTGCTTTTCTTTTCTTTTTCTTTTTACTACCTTCACTTCCACCCTTTGAATTTACAGTTTTAATGCTTGTGAGAGGTTCTTATTTATGTTGGTGGAATACTCCTACATCTTCTAGATAGTGCTTTTCTGAATTAAAGCAACTATCCATTACAACGGACTCTAGATCATCGTTGTTTTCTTCTTCTTCTATGACATCACTAGGGTCACATTCTTCCAACAAGGGTTGACACATGAACATTGAAATATCATAACCCTCTTCATCACAATGAGGTGTCCATTGTTCTTCATTGATTGCAATGTCCATAGTAGCTAAGATTTTTGCCCAGCCATGAGGTTCAAATTCCTCATCTGGAACGATCATCGGTGTATAGGCTGGGTCTTTAACTATTCTATCTTCTTGAGAAGTTCCTTCTTCTCCCTCTTTTAGGTGTCTTTCCTCTTCCTCTACAACCTTGCACATCCACAAATGATTATCTTCATGCATCCAAGATGGATCAGGTGAACTTCCAGAATGCACAGAGATAGAATCTTCTTTTGCTTTGTGGATAGGATTCCACTGTAGGGGTGGTACATCTCTGAAGGTATAATCCTTTAGATTGACCTTGGTGGTGACCCCTAAGTGTTGTAAGTACAAAGACTTGGTTCCCCAATCCTGTACTATTTGCAATTGTCATAGGAAGGGCCTTCCCATGATCATCTCATAGACATTATTTTTTTCGTAGTCACATATAGCAAATGTGTGTTCAAACTCTACCCCACAAGTGGTTAGAGTTATCCCTTCTAGCAATCCTAGAGGTCTTTCAACATTGCCATCCGCCATTTGAAGCTTCATTCTAGCTGGTCTTAACATTGGTTTGCCTCATTGCTTCCACGAGGAGGTGGTCGCAATAGAAACACCTGCACCTGAATCTACGATCACTTTAGTTGTGTAACCTTGGTAGGTGATTGGAAGATAAGTATTACCTTATTCACCTTCACTCATGTCTCCTATTTTGTCTAGAGGAATCTCTGGTACTTTTTGCTTAGAGCTTGCTTTTGGCATATTGGAATCAAGTTTTGGAACCTAATCCTTCATATGATTCCATAGCTCTGGTTTTACTTTGAGCAGCTCTTCTAAAGTGAGATGACACTGAATCTCAGTGTTCTTCATGATGTAAATGTTTCTTGGAACCACTGAGTCTTCATTTCTTACCAATATTGTGGGAGCTCTGATTTGAAGAGATTCAGATTCCCATGGGCCTATGAATTGTGGCAACTCTTGTAAAGAATAAGATTCAAAAATCTAATCTTTCATCTTCTTGTTGCTCTAGTTGGTCTCCGTAGATAGATGGCATGTCTTGGGGAAATTGATCATGAAGGTCATCAATTTGAGGAATAAGAGGGGGATTATACTTCTCCTTGGCCCATTTCTCCTCTTGTATTTTCTGCAAGAACTCTTGAGAGTACTGCTGAATTGAAAGAGATGTTCCCTCATCCATGGAATAAGGAATGTAAGCTTTCATTGGTGGTGAGATTTCTCTTTCAATAGTTGGTTGAGCTTGTGGAGGTAAAGAAACTGGGGGCTTGTTTACCAACTGCTCTAATCTTTCTAGTAAGCCCTCGAAATGCAAATCTGGCTGATAGAGCTTGTCTGATTGAACAATTGATTGGTCTCCAGCATAGCCTGAGCTAGCTCTACCATTTTCACACACATTTTTGTTTGTTCAATCTCTAAATCTACTCTAGGATAACTCTTGTCTAGGTTTATAGCTATTGGCCCTTCTTGAAGGCGAGCCTAGTAGGCGTTGAACATCATGTCCAAGCCTTCTAGGGTTCGATCTGCAAGAACAGACCATGGTTGTGGTTTATTTACAGTGACTGGTAGGGTGGGATGAGGTGGTGTGGATGGAGCTTCGACATGCGAGGGGCTTTGAGATGCAATATCTTCTCTTTTTGTTTTTGCATCTTTCAGGCTTTCTTCTAGTTTAGATGTCTTTTTATTCCACTTGTGATTGGTTCTCTCCCTGGTATCCTTCCATGCTCTTGTTTTCCTCTTACTAGGCTCTCCTGATTCACTTGACTCTGATTCTTCAACCGGTTTATCCTATTTCAATGCTTGTGCCCTAGTAGCTGCCTGTACAGGAGCCACATTACTACTACTTGAACTTGAATCCACCACTAAGCCTACCACGTTAATTGGTGTAACCTTGGGCACACTAGAAGGACTCTCAAGATACTCTCCGGGAAGATGTTCCTTACCACACTCATGATAAAAGCCTTGTATTGTGATGCTTTGTCCTTGTCCCAGATACTATGGGTGGGGACTTTCACGAATGAAATGGTCACCCTAACAGGCCCATAGCATGGATTATACTTTAAGTGCATGGGGGCATGGTCCCATGTTCAGAGCATCTCTAGGTAAGTCTCCAATAACTTTTGCCGCCATATGGAATGGAATATGGCACCTTTTCTGGCTTCTTCCGGAATGTCCTCTGGTTGGAACTGTGTTGCAAATGAAGGAAACTGATTGGTGACTCATTTGATCTCAGTGTTGTAATCTGCTAATAGCACAAAGTAAGGCTTATACTATAACTCTGAACTGGTTATGAGTCGTCTAGGAGCCAAGTGCTTGAAATATGCTGATTGAAGTATTGTCTCTTCAATAGCTTTCATGGCCAGCATTTGAGTGGATATGAGCTCTTTGTGAGTTTGGCCCATCTCTTCTACTTGTTTCATCCATGCAGGAGGGGGTTCCTCATATGTGTCTTGTCCTTCATTAGTGACCCTGCCTCCTAGAAGAGGTTGAGGTTCATAATTGTCTTTGAAGGTCTCTTCAACTGGAATGGTAACTGCTTCTTCTTCTGACAGTTGATGGGGTGGCGATGGTGGTTGTTTGTATTGTAATAACTTCATGTTTAGCTCAGTGACCTGTTGTCGGAGTGCGAGCAGCTCATTGTCGGTTGAAGATTCTGGCGATGCTCACCATCTCTCGAGGTTCTGTTGTATGTGGTGTGGGCACTGTTTCTCTTTGTAATTCCTTCACCTGGTCTGCAAGTCGGTCGTGTGCTTCCAAGATATTTGCATAATTTTCTAATATCTGCTCAATATTTTCTGAGGGAAGAGCCTGAAACTTAGCCGGATCTATGGGTGCCCCTGGAGTGTTTTCGATGGCCGCTTCTAGATTTTCTTGATTCTATTGTTGTAGCCTTCTATTCTCTTCTTGGGCAGATGCTAGGTGTCGGTGAAGTAATGCCATGTTTCATTGTAATCTAGCGTTGCGGGCTAGTTGATCTCTGAGTTGCTCTTCGGTCACTTTACCTGCCTCTGTATATTTGGCTTCAATTTCCGCATAAGATTTCTAGAGGGCGGTAAATTCTTGTTGCAATGCAGTGTTACGCAACTCCAAAGCATCAACACATGCTTGGCGATGGGCAGACAGATTACATAATTCTTTGTTGTTCTCTTCCAATAATTGATATTCCTGTTTCAGCTGCATGGCCGCTTCGAACATGGTGTCTAATGCATGACTAAATGAAGTGGATGTAGAGGTATTGATGGAAGATGCAAGGGGTTGGGAAATAGGGAAGGGAAAAGTGGATGTTGTGCTTATAGTGGGTGTACTTGGTGATGTGAGTGAAGTAACAAGTGGTGATGTTGAGACAAAAGTGGTGGCGGGTGGTCCTATGGAGGGTGAAATGTCCATGGGGTCGGACATGATTGTGTGTGAAGTGTGAATCGTGAATACTGGAATGGTGGGTGGTGTGTCCATGGTGGGCGTGAACATGGGTGAGGTGGGGTGGGAAAGGGGATTTTTACTATAATCATCAAGTTGTTGTATAATATTTACAAAGTTTGCCCAGAATTGGGGAAGGGTGGTTGGTATCACTTCTGAGGAGGTGGAGGGGGGCATTGTGGGTTGTGGTTGAAAAAGAGAGAATGTTATAGGGAAGGGGAATGATGGAGTTAATGTTTGGGTAGAGGCAAATGGATATCCCAGAGCTGGTAGATAAGAAGGGTGGCCTATTATGGTTTGATGAGTGGCGGGATGACCTATGTGAGATTCAAAAAATGGGCTAGCAATGGTGGACGTAGGGAAAGGTAAGGATGGAAAAAGGGTGGTGTGTGATATAGGTGCACTAAAGGTGATTGTTGGTTGTGCAGGAAGGCTAGTGGTGAGGGTTTCGGTGGGATGGATGGGTGGTGATGGCGGTGATGGTATCTGTGTGCTTTTGTCGGGGGCACTAGTGTCAATGGGACTGGTCATTTGAACGTCTTCTTGAGTTGTGGTCGGGAGTGAGGTAGAAACTTCCATGTGAATCATCTTACCCCTTCATGGTCTTGTGTCCAGTCACCGTTGGTCGTATTGAATAGGAGGATGATGTATCATAGTCCGCATTACTTCTACAATCCCCCATGTGTCTGCCATAAGATTCAAAGATTCGATGAAGTGAGGGTCCACATTTTCTGCTTGTAGCATCTGATTCACCATTGCTCTGTTTGCCTCTTCTGACAACTTATTTTTTGTACTTGTTTGATAGTTTCATATAGCCGTCTGATTTGAGCAGTGTATGCAGGGGCTTCCTCTTCACTCTCCTCTACTTCATGCCCCGGTGCCTCCTCTTGTTCATGTGTGACTTCAACTTGAGTGTGTTGTGCTTCATCCTCCCAATGTACTCTTCGTTCTCTGTGATGTGGGCATCCTCTATGGGATGATGATTCGGGACCTTCAGTGTCTGAAAAGAACTCACCATCAGATAGTTGTGTTGTTTGCAAGAAGGTCTCAAAATCAAAGGAGTATCTTCTACCAATTCATTCATGGAGGCAAACTCAACATCCGTGGGTAATGGAGGGGCTGACGAAGTGGGTTGTAATGCCCTCAGACTTTGATCGTTGGAGACGGATAGTGAATGGGGCCACCCGTTCTTCTTCTCTAAGGGAGGTTTCCGTGGTGGAATCGCGAGGAATTGGGACATGGGAAAGAGGCCGATGCATGCGTTTAGCTGGTTGAGCCCCTGGTTTTTGTCCTTGGAAGAATTGTAGCTATGAGTAAGTAAGTGCCCGTGCGATCGGCACATCACAAGCTAGGCATCTCTATATGATCCTAGTAATGGCATAACAACCATTCAAAGAAGGCTTCCTTACTCCCCATTTTCTTGCTTCATATAATTGATCGAGAATCCACACTGGCATTTTAATAGGTAGACTCCCTATCTCCGCTAGGTATAGACCGTACCAAATCTTCTTGTGAGGTTGTGTGAATCGGTCTTGAGCAAGAAATGCAAAGTGCTAGGGGGCACATGCACAACGGTATGGCAATGTTTGGAGTGAGGGCACACATATCTTTCAACTTCTTGAGCTTACTGTTCTTCATAGATTCCGGTATCAACGGGTCTCAGTGCCTGCCTGGGAGCTCGTGCCTACCGCTTCTGCCATGAGACTTCTTGCAACTGTTGATGCTTATCTGCTAGAAGAAGAAAGGCACATTACCATTGCATAGGAAACAGGATGTTATGATGTTCCCTCCACAATACTAACATGACCATTCCAAGTGGTTAGGGATGAGGGGATGAAGTGTTTGTGATGTGTGTGAATGTTGGTTAGTAGGTTAGTGTCATCCTAGATGCATACTTTGGATGTGCAATGTACTCAGAATGCACCTACATCAGAGTGGATGGATTTACAAAATTGGGTCATGGAGTTTGACACAGGGTTTAAGTCTCCAAACTTTGATTGTGGCATCATAGCTTTTAGTGGTGATGATATGTAAAGGTTTATGGACTAGATTGTATTGGATGTGGGACCTTTTGAGTACCCATTTCCCGATATTCCTAGGTGTGACCGAGGATGTAATGGTGTGGAGCGTCGGCTTTTGCTTTGAGATTTTTTCCAAGAGTGCTAGTGAGTGTTGCTTTGTTTTTGTGACTAGAGGTGGAGCTATTTGAGCTTGTAAGCAGGCCTTGGGAACCCATATCTGTCTAGCATTGGGGATAGCCTTCATTGACCGCTTCGAGACCCAAATAGAAATGGTATGTCTAGATTGTTGCCTAGGGAACTCCTTCGTTGCCATCCTTGACGGTGTAGCTTGTTGACACCCTTGAGAACCTGTCTCTAGAGCCATAGGTTTTCCACCTTGCGTATCCAAATCTGGTTCATGACACGAGGTACTTCATATTGCACAGGTTGGTGCTCACACTTCTTGATCATCAGCCTCCTCGGTGTCATGTGTTGCCCGGCTTGCTGTCCTCAAATCCTCTTTGGAAAAGAAGGGAACTCCTCATTGAATTTTGTACCTTTGTCTAGAGTGATAATCTCCTGCACCATAGGACTTTGGACAAGAATAGCATCATTATCTTCATGTGGGTTCCTAGAGGGACCAGGATTTGGTGCCTTTTCTAATGGCCTGAGTGCTTGATTTTCTAATTCAATCATGAGGTGGTTTTGGCCCACCCAAGCCTGAAGAAGTCCACTTCTTAGGTTGAGGTTGACTGCATGATCATAGATCCAGTCTTGGCCCAAGACAAGAGGTTCGGTAAGATCCTCGTCTTCACATACTAGCACTTTTACTGCCATCAGGACCTCTTGAACGTAGAGGGGAAGTTCCACCTCTCCCATGCAAGGGGTTTCCACACCTCCTAGCCCTATGAGATATGCCTCTATAGGATTGACCTTCAATTGCAATTCTTGGCAGTAAGAAAGCCGTACTGCACTAGTGGATGCTCCTGAGTCAATCAAAGCTCTCATGGTCCTTGCACTCTCTCCTTGTCCTACCCCTAGGGTCACAAAAGGTCGTCGATCAACTATTCTATGGGACCGTTTACTTAAAGCCTTGCACATGGCCATGTGATAACCTAGAGCTTCATTAGTGTCAGGCATGGGCTGATCTCTACCTTGCCTTCTCAATTTCATTTCCCAGATGCGATCTAAAGCTTCTGCCTGTGCTTCTTCTCGAATTCACTTTTCCTCTTCCTTACGTTTCTTTGCAGTATTGAGTCGATTTAGCATCTCTTATGTTAGGGGTTCTTGATATAACTTGACTCTGCATCCACTTATGTAACTTGGTAGGACGTCACCTTCTAGAATGGCTAGTTGTGTTGCTCCACTTGTGGAGATCCTATTGATAATCATTGGTCCATAACCTCTCTTCTCTAATTTCCATGCATGTTGCTTCAAGGTGTAGACTAGGACTAGGTCTCTTGCTTTCAAGCCCTTATCCTTCATGTGCGTCGAAATATGCTTTTTGCCTCTTCTTGGCTACATAAATTCCTGTTGCAGCTCTCAATTGGGTTTCACCTAATCATTCAAGATCGAGGATTCTAGAGGAGAGCTCATGGCCTGTCCAGTCATGCTCCTGTGCTACTTTCAATGTAGGTATCAAAAATTCCAATGGTAGCACTGCATTTTGGCCGAACACCATCTGAAAGGGCGTGGCTTGGAGTACCGTTTTATAGGCCACTCTGTATGCCCAAACAGCATGGTGTAGCTATTTCTCCCAATCAGAGTGTTTATTATTAACTAATTTTGTCAATACATTGCATAGAATCTTATTTGTGCTCTCAGCCTGTCCATTAGCTTGTGGATGATAGGGGGTCGACTTCTTATGTATCACCAAGAATTCTTGGAGAAGGTTTTCTATGACTTCATTCAAGAAGTGCGTGACTCTATCACTTACTAACTCTATTGGCAACCCGTATCTGGTGAACACATTTTCGAATAAGAACTAAGCTATCGTCTGGGCGTCATTCCTCGTTGTAGCTTTTACTTCTACCCATTTGTTTAGATAGTTCGTGGCCACAATGATGTATTCAACATGGGAACCCTTAGCCGGGGGATTAATAGGACCGACAAAGTCGATTCCCCACTTAGAGAATGCACATCCACCTATCATAGGTTTCAATGGCATCTCATCTTTACGTATAGGGTACTGAGTTCGCTGACAAACATCACACCTCTTCACATAGGTGTGTGCATCCATATGAAGTGTGGGCCACCAAAGACCTGCAAATAGTGTTGCCTTGATCACCCTATCTGGTCCAAAGTGTCCTCCTGCTACACCTTGGTGAGCAGTTTCCAAGATCTTGAGATATTCACTCTCGTGGATGCATAATCTAAGATACCCATCTTTTCCCCTTCTGTATAGATTATCTCCAATGAGAGTATAATCTAAAGCTCCTTGTTCTAAGCTCCTTTGTCCAGCCAATGTCATATCTTGGGGAAAGGTTCTCGTCCTCTTGGTTGTGTACCCCTGATGTGTAATGGGAAGATAGGTATTTCCTTCTTCGCCTTTGCTCATGTCTCCTATCTTATCCAATGGTATTTCTGGCACTGTTCTATGAGATCCTACCTGGGAACGAGATTTTGCTAAATTTGGCACTTGTTTGGCTACATGTTTCCACAATTCAGGCTTAACCTTGAGTAGCTCTTCTAAAGTGAGGTTGCACTGCACTTTAGTGTTCTTTACTACCTCTGTATTCCTAGGTATGATCGAATCTTCATTTCTTATCATGACCGTGGGCGCTCTCATTCAAGTAGACTTAGTTTCCCATGGTCCTGTGAAATGGGGTAATTCTTGCAAGGAATTAGAATCGAAGTCTAACCTCTCATGAGATTGGAAACTCTCTTGATCTCTATAAAGGGAGGGAATGTCCTGTGGGAATTGATCGTGCGCATCATCCACAAGTTCAATTGAGGCGGGTCTTCACTTTCCTTAGCCCATTTCTCTTCTTGAATCTCTCGCAGGAATTCTGGTGAATACCAATTCATAGAAGAAGAGGTGTCTAGTTTGGTGGAGTTAGGCACATAAGCTTCCTGGGGAGGAATGATTCTTCTATCACTTGCCCTCTCCTTAGCCTGGAAGGTGGTTCCTTTTCTAGACTTTACAAGTAACCTCTCCAATCTATCTAATAGACCATCAAAAGCACAAAGTTTTGTTCTCTCTATCTCTAGATCGGCTCTAGGGTAACATTTGTCATGATCTGTCACATTTGGCCCTTCTTGGATTCTGGCCTGATATGCTTTAAGCATCATGTCTAGATCCTCAGGAGCGGGATCGGCTAAGACTGATCCTACTCTAGGTGGTGGGTGGGTTATGTGTGGTGGATTAGAAGGTTGGGGAATGGAAGGTGATGGATTGGAGGGAGATGGAAATGGTGGTGGCATGGTAGTGTGAGAGTGAGTTTGAGATGGGAGTTCACTTATCTTTGCTTTCGTTTCTCTCAAGCTTTCCTCAAGTTCGCTCATTTTCTGCGATGATTGTCTTTTCATTCTCTCCCGACTATCTCTCCAAGATCTTGTCCTTTTCTTGGTTATACTCTCTGTCTTGCTAACCTCAGAACTCTTTTCCTGCCCTACACCTTGAGTTCGCTGCAAGGCTTGAGCTCTAGTGACCACTTGCACTGGGGCTGTGGAAGTTATGATTCTTGTAGAGTCTACTATTAACCCAATAACATTGATAGGAGTGATTTTTGGCATGTTGATGGGGTTCTTGGGACACTCTCGTAACAAATGCTCCTTTCCACAATCTCGGCAAAAGCCTTGAATTGTCGTAGATTGGGTTTGTGTAGGTGCCGATAGAGGGCAATCAGGAATGAGGTGATCTCCTTGACATCGGAAGCATGGCCCTCTAGGAAATGGAGGTCTTATCTGCCTACCATGCTCCCTTCCAAGTATAGACATGCCTACCATGCTCTGTGACCATAAATATTCTTTTTGAAGTGTTGTCTAAATAGGTCACTTTGCATGGGCTATCAGGATCTTTAAACTCATAGATTGTGATCGTTCCTACCTCATTAGGTTGGTCAGGCTTATACCTCCAAAAAGCTTCATCAGTCTCTCGATTTAAGAGTAGGTCTATGTTCTTATTGTCCTGGGGAACCCATTCTGGCGTGATGATTTTTGTGAGGATTGATTTGCCTCAGGGAGTTATAGGCTCTCTTCCTATGTTCCCTTGCTCTATGTCACCTATCTCCGTTTCTAGGATCACATTACCAAATTCGTCTGTTCGATCTGGGTGATTGGTGACTACATACATGGTTCCTTCTTTGTCCAGGTATGCACCATTTTCAAACTTGACTGCTGGATGTTCCAGTCCAATAGGTTGATCAGGGAGGGGTGATATGACCAAAAACTAAAAATGTCGTGATGATGGAGATGGAGGTGGGAGATGGTGAAGAAAACAAAAGTAAATAGATAAAAGTGAAGAAAATACCTATGAATCCAACGTCTCAACTCTACGTCTTACCATCACATGCTCGTCCTGAAAGCTCGATCCCCTGCAACGGCGCCAAAATTTGGTGTAGCTCAGTGATGAGTAGCACCTCCTTTAATGTCAATCCGAGAAGACATGAGGATGCTATGAAGACCTCGAACAAGTGATGGCACAAGTGTGTAAGTGAGAAGCACACAAACATGCACACACATACACACACACTTGTACTTCTCACTCACACACTTGTGTCATCACTTGTGCCAATGGAATCACTTGTGCCATGTAGAGAGACAATGGAATCACTTCTATTGCAAAAGAGTTCTCATACACTTAAAATCTACAACAAGCTAGCCTCAAAAATGAGCTCTCTAGCTCTATTTATAGTTTTTGACTAGCTTTGGTCCTGTTCAGACCTAGTGTCTGGCCTAGTTAAAAGTTAGGTCCCTAAGCTAGTTTGGAGGCTCAAACGAGCTCTGAAAATTATGAAAATTGGTAAGCAATTACCTCTAAACCTCCTCAAGCTTGAGGAATCCTTGGCTTGCACAAAATGGAGTTGCAAAAAGGTGAAACGGTATTTACAATGGTTTTTAGTGATGAGTATCACTTTTAAAATAATGTAAGGATTGAAAAAATTTGATGGATTGCCTCAGTGCTAGATCTGCATGTATGCATGTACTTGTACAGATGATGCCAACAGAGCTCCTTACATGCTCCTTATGCTCAATATATGCAGTAAAATGACACTAAGAGGCTGAATGCACAGCCCAAAAACTAGCCAACAACACCTGCAAGTGTCTCTCAACTCTGATGTTTCAGGCCCAAAAACCTGCATAAATTTACAGCGGCTACTCCCACCTAAACTGGAAACCTTTCGAGAAACCTATAGTTTTATGAGTGTGGCTGAAAACATAGCCCAAAGGTTGATATTTTTTGTCGGAGAAGTACAAAGAACACTATTCTTGATGTTCTTGGACCTGTATGAAGAGAACTATGTGCAAAAGTACTCCAAAATTGCTCCCAAAGGCACCCCAAAAATGCTTCAGAAACAGGCTTTGAAAGCAAAGAATGACGCTTTGAGCGAATCAAAACATGTTCAAGGTAATGTTAACCTTAGTCTTTCCCCTTCTTCAAACACCACAAGAGTGTAGTTTAGTGGCAAGAGATTGCCATGGTTAAGCGAGCTCCGGGGGGAACAGTACTAGGATGGGTGACCTCCCGAGAAGTACCGGGAACCTCTATCTTCCTTGATCGTTGAGATCCTCCCTCGCGCATAGCCAATGGTGACTTCGGTGACTCGGATGACAAGGTATGCCAAGGTCTATGCCTTGGTCGCCGCCTTGGTCGTAAGCCTTGGAGAAATCTAGGGGGGGTACTCGCTTCACTCGCACAAAAACGGAACAAAGCTTTTGCCTCGAAATGCTCTGATACCAGTGAAGTAATTCGATGGTGATACACCACAGTGCGTTCTCCTTCTCAAGAGCTTCACAATGATATCCTCGAGTAGACAACTGAGCTTTTATGATCACACACAGTACTCTGCACAGAGGCTGCAGAATACATAGGACAAACGCAGTACACAGGGAGCACGAAGACAGACTTCTTAGGTATTACAAATGCAGTCGAACTTACAGTCTATGACTGACCAGGCCACTATATGTTTTATTAAAGAACATATACAAAGAAGTGTCCAGTGGCCATTTGGCCTTTCACATGGACACTAAGGGTAACAAAGGCATCATGAAGAACTATATCCATTATTTTCTTTACCTCCCTCTTCATAAGCTTATACTGAAAGCTTAGACTTTTGTTTGTTTATTATCATAAGCTGATCTCCATCACTTTTGAGTCTAGATGATTGGGAGCATCATGTATATACGTGTTCATCAGCCACAAATGTTTTTTCCAACAAAAAAGAGTGGATCACCATGAGGTGGGAACAAGGATTTGAACTCGGATGGTTGTGACTGGATTGCCATCAGTTATCCATAACAGCAACCGTTCATGATGGTTCCATTGGCCAAGATGAAATAAGAAGGAATTCAAGCATAGCATGATGCGATAGGTAGAGTGTAGGTTTCGATGTCTTTTTCCATGAGGATAATCGATCAGATCACCAACCCGACCATGCTATGCTACATAGCATGCTCAATTATATAATTCAGATGCATCGAACTCATGACCTCGCAGTTAGGAGTACGATGGGCTAACCATCTGTCCCAAAATCCATGGTTGAGGATTACTTCCTAATCCTCTATCTTAGGGTGAGGTTCAACCATCTCTTGCTAGGATTACGTGAAATTCATTCCCCCTTAGATTGAGCATTGTCTTGAATGCTCACTTGTGGACCCGTCTACCTAACTTGGGACCCTTTTGCATGTTTGAACACCTCCATTAACCTCAAATTCCTATGTGTGAACCTACTCTAGACCTATCCAGCCCACCTCTCGTGCCAAAATCCTATGCATCTTCCTTCTTGGCCAATTTCAGAATCACCCCTAGACAAATGCTTCCAAATGGCCCATGATTGAGGCATCTTACCTCCCTCTTGCCCAAGTTTCTCAACGCAAGTGAACTCAAGACCTCCCAATATGTATTGGGTGCCCTGAATATTCCTCGCGCAGGGATCTATGCCCTTAATCATAGAGCTAGTGCAATGACTATGGCCCTCCTAACCATCACTCAAATCACATTAGCACCCATCAACGCTCTCTCATGAAACCCATCTCTATGATTCCATTTAATTGTTTTCCTTAGTAGTGTAGCAAGAATGCTTCACAAATTGGAAGAATCTTGACATCTTGACCTTGTTGTTTTCCCCAATCCCCGTCTTCCCGAAAGGCTCTAATATGGTGTGCTCCCTTTGGAAGAGTTGGAATAAAGTCAAAAGCTTCACAAGAATAAGTGAAGACTGGAAGTGGGCTGCCGGTATCAGACAAAACGACTCTATCTGGTTTCCGATCCATGGCATCCGGAGTGTGGAATCTTGGAACATTCAAAATGCCAAGAAGCTATGGAACAAAGGCTTCAAAAAATGGAAACATCTCTGGAAACAAGACACCAACCGCTGGATCAACTTTGAGGATATTGATCCTAGCATCAACATTTCGCATGAAGAATGGAACACGTTGCAAAGCAGATGTCTCGCCTGGGACCGACACAAAGTTCGCCTTCTCATGGGACACGACATGTCGAGCTCGCTTGGTCTCAAATGGCACAATGGGAATAGCCTATCAAAAGTCCCGAACATCAAAGAAACGATCGACTATCAGGTTAACCTCAACAAAAAGTGGTGCCTGTCATGGACGCGGCTTCGGTGGGACATGAAGTTCATGGCTATCTGGCACCCCCTCATAGAAATCAAAAAGTCTGTCCTCTTATGGCAAATCCTTCATCATGGAATCTGGACCAACCTTAAGGCTAGCAAAATTTGTGGGATCCCTCCCTGGTGCAAACACTGCCACCGGTCTATCGAAGATGTTTCACACATCTTCTTTACCTGCCCCAACTCCTACAGACTCTGGCAGGTGGTTGGAAAGAGAATTAGACTTCAAAAACGTCTCAGTTGGCAGCAAGCCCTGCTGGGAGAAGCGATCGGCTGCTCCGCGACTCTCTGGAACGCCATCAGAGGGGAGGTCCTATGGAAAATCTGGCGGGAAAGATGTGCTTTCAACTTCGGTGACTCCCCCAAGGAGTGGTCAATTGAGAAATCGCTGTTCCTCCTTGGCAAAAGGATTGTCAACTGTAAAAAATCCCCCCCCTTTAGGCATCATCAAGTACTCCTTTTGATCGATAACAAGCTTAAACCCAAGTGGGCCCCACATGAGGGCGATGAGAGGGATTTGGGGGGTCCCGTGGGCACTAGTCCCCTTCTCTTGTACTTTTCTTTATTTAATTCAAGTCCGGGAGAGTAGAGCTATTGCCGAACTTCCTTTATATTAAAAAAAAAAAAGAATGCTTCACCACTTACTCAAGTGATGTGCATGAGTGAAACTAATCACTCTTTGGGTATTCCTCATGATACTGGATAGTCTCCTAATCATACTATGAGACTCTTTTGAAGGTAAGTAAACTCTCAATACATTGTAGATGATCATAATGTATCTCTCGTAATCCTCTATGAAACTTCTTGAAATCTATAGGATTGCTTGTGCACATTCCTAATAGTGAAGGTATATGTCCTTCCCCTTAGAAATCTTATGGTCTAAATCCATAAGGATTATGTGTAGGGATCCAATTACTATTGAAGTTGCCTCATCTACGACATGTTGATTATCATAAGTCCATCAAGTACATGCTTACACCTTAGTGATGTTTGTAGAGAAGGCATGTTACTATGCCATAAAAGTCTTACCTAAATTTAAGTGCATATATAATGCCATGAGGTGGGAAAAATTTCGACAACATTTCCCCAAGGAAATGGAGTTCCAAAAAAATTTTAACCATAAGATTAAACATAAGGCCTTGTGGGCTGATGGCACACAGGCCATTAGCTATAGCATAAGGCTTGGCAAGCCCATGGCATACAAGCTACAACAAGATCTATGTTGCATAACCTTGTACTTAATACTTGTGTATGCTACTCCCAAACTATCCTTAGATACTTGCAGTCTTAGCACTGGAAAAACTAATTCTCCTCCCCATGTATATGCATGTCGACCATGTTCTGTAACCTTATATACTCATTCTGAGGTGTCATCTAAGTATACTACCTTTCCTGGAACCTCTGGGTCCTTTAGTTCATAAATCGTGTTCGCACCTGCTGCAGTAGGATGCTCCAGCCTATATCTACAAAAGGCTTCATCCGTCTCCTTATTCCAGAATAGTTCTATACTCCAATTGTCTTGGGCCATCCACTTAGGAGTTAGCACCCTCATTAGTACGCATTTTCCTCTTGGTGTTATGGGTTCTTCAATTGGCTTACCGTGTCCTTCCACATCTATGTCCGCAGTGTCTATTATCTCACTCAATTCATTTGTTCAGTCTGCCCTAATTGCGACGATATACATGGTCCCTTCTTTGTCTATGTAAGCCTCGTTTTCAAACTTCAAAGCTAGATGCTCCAAACCCATAGGTTGGTCGGGATTATGTAGTTGATTTATTGACCTATGAAGGCCATCCTCATATACTTGGGCACCCAATCTATTCGTACCGATATACTCCAACTGAGTCTTGTAGGGTCCCTCCGTTTTCTCTAGGTGGGCTACATTAAACGACACTCCCGGTCTACTCGTGTTGAAAGACATATCCGAATCACTCGCATCTGAGCAAATCTCGTATGGATAATTGCCTAGATGTTGAGCCCATGATCATGCTATAGTTCTCATGCTAGCCTCAGAAGGTCGAACACTCTGTTTATCACTTTTCCCTAAGTATTTTCCAGATATCATGTTCATTAATCCTAATCTCACCTTATCAGGCTCACCCCTTTTATTAGTTCAATCACTTATTTCTTTGTGCATTTTCTTTGGAGGCTCTTGTCTTGTACAAATTTATCGCAAGGAACCATACACAAGGGTTCACAATTAATGTCAAAAAATTACGCCAAAAATTTGAGAATATGTGCAAAACCCTAGTTTGGCATTTTGTTTGACAATCGCGATGGTCATACACAATTGCAATGATGTGTATCTTCACATCCTTGTAGTTGGTCCATATATACTTCTTCCTGTAACTCACCATGTAGGAAAGCATTCTTCACATCCATCTAATGTAAAGTTCATCCTTTTGATGTAGGTAATGCAACAAGCGTTCTAATAGTATACATTTTAGCTACAAGGCTGAACGTTTCCTCATAATCAATGCCATATGTCTGTGCATATCCTTTTGCTGCCAATCATGCTTTATACCTACTTATGCTACCATAAGCATTGTGCTTTACCTTGTAAACCCACTTGCAACCTATGGGTTTCTTTCCTTGTGGCAATGGAACCAACTTCCATGTTTCGTTTCCATAAAGTGCAGCCATCTCGTAATCCATAGTTTTTTCCCAATCTGCATTTTCAATTGCATCTTCAAAACAAGAAGGTTCAGCATCTTGTATTACCTTGGTCATGTAGGCACAATGACGAGCCATATAACTGTCATACGTCAATCGTTGCACTAAATTCCGCATCCTCCCATATCTTCTTAGTCCTGGGTCACTTCTCCTTGTATCATCTGCATGTGCCTTTCTTACTCATGGAGTCTTCATAGAGGGCAATCCAAGTTCCTCATCAAGACTCTTTTCTAAACTGCTTGAATCTCCATCAATGTCTTCAAAACCTGCACATGTTTTACTACTAGTAGAAAGCTTTTCTTTACCTTTCTTGGATGTATTTGATGAATTTGTTGGACTGAAATTTCCATGGTTTCTTCCACTCCATGGATTTGAGTTGGAACTATTGCTTGGTGATGCATCTGATCCACTCAAAACTTCAGATTCTGCACTTGGTTTTTCAGTATTTTCTTTGTCATTTGGTTCAAGATTCATTCCTTCTTTGGCATTATCATAGAAGCTTGACATTTCATCAAATACCACATCTCTGCCTACCTTCACCTGTCATGTGAGTGGGTTACAACATTTATACCCCTTTTGCTCAAGGTAGTACCAAATGAAGATACATTTTTTTGCTTTTGGATCAAGATTTGTCCTCAACTCATCAAGAACATGTACATATGCAATACAACCAAATACTTTCATATGTGATAAGTTTGGCTTTTTACCTGTAAACTTCTCTTCATGTGTAACTTGATGTACAACAGCAGTCGGAGTTGTGTTCATGATGTATACAACAGTATGCACAACTTCTACCCAATAACAACGAGGCATATTCTTTTTAACCATCAAAGCTCTTGCTATTTCTGCAATATGTCTATTTTTGCATTCAGCAACACCATTCTCGTGTGGTGTGTACTTGCATGAAAACTGATGTCAAATTCCATGATTTTTAAGAAAGTTGCTGAACTCATTTGACATATATTCACCTCCTCCATCAAACCATAATGCTTGAATATACTTTCCTGTTAGCTTTTCCACCATGGCCTTAAAATTCTGGAAGTGAGTGAACATCTCACTCTTCTCTTTCATGGAATATACCCATACTTTTCATGTATGGTCATCAATGAAAGTAACATAAAACCTGCAACCATCCATAGATGTGGTCTTTGCAAGACCCCAAACATCTGTATATACTATTTCTAGTACATTCTCACTAACATGCTTGTCATGCGAAAAAGATGCTCTTGACTGTTTACCAAATTCACATGCTGCACATATCTTTTTCATTTCTGCAACTTTGAGATTTGTTAGTTCATTGACAATCTCCTTTGATTGCATCAATTTTAGCCTCTACAAGTTTGCATGTCCAATTTGTTTGCACTAGATCTCTATATCAACAAGAACTCTTGCACCTTTTGCAAACATGGCTACATTCCTTTCAAGAATTTTCACATTTAAGGTAAACATCCTACCCACTTTGTTTCCTTTGACAATCAATCTTCCATTCTGTTTCAACACTGAACCTAACTTGTAATCCCTGGTCAACCATTTGTCCAACAGAAACTAGATTCTTTGTTATATTTGGAACATGCATCACATTAGCAAGATGTTTTACATTTCCATCCTCCATAGGTAGTACTATGTTTCCTGTATGCTCGATAGGGTGTGATATCTCATCACATGTTTCAACATATCCAAGAACTGGCAATTTTTGCAAAGTAATAAACCATTGGGCATGAATGTTCATGTGGTTTGAAGCACCAAATCAACATACCAGACATTATCATTCGATTTTGAAACATCAGCAAACATCGTATTCATCATGTGATGTTGAACCATGAACAACTTCTTAGAATCATCTGCACTTGTGGATGCATAGTTGTTCTACTGCCTTCTATTATTTTGATTCTTCAACCTGCAATCACGTTCAAAGTGTCCAAGTTTACCACAATTCTAGAATCCTTTACGATCATTACCTGAATCATTTCTTTGGAAATTTCTGCGGCCTCTTTGGATCCCCCTGCCTCAAAACTATCCTCTACCTCCTGCATGATTCTGTTGTTGACCTTGGTCTTGGTTATTGTGTCCTCTTCCTCTTTTGAAGCCTCTACCTCTGCCTCTTCCTCTACCAGAGTAGAATACCTCCTCAGAACTAGGTTTTCCGTGGGAGTTTGAGTCCTTAGCAAGATTCTTTTCTTCAATAATCAACATGGGCACCATATCAGCAAAATTTGGAATATTTTTGCTGGTCTAAATAGATATTATGAACTACTTATATGCAGCTCCTAAACCATGAAGGCATACTTCCACCTTATTATCATCATCTACATTCACACCAATAGATGCAAGTGACTCATATATGCTTTTGATTTTCAGAGTGTAGTCAATTATTGACATGCCCTTTTTTCTTGAGTGTATGCAACTCGTTTGTGAGTTGCAATTTCCATGCCTTTGTATTGGTCTCATACAATGTGATCAGACTATTCCAAGCCTCTTTCAGAGTCTTGGCATCGTGTATGTTCCCAATCATGCTATCCTGTATGATAACAGATAGCCAATACATTACCTTTTGTGCTCCTTGATTCCATTCTTCATATGCTCTTAATTGGTCAGCAATCCGATTCCTCTCTAGTAACTGTAGAGTGTTTTTGTTCTCTCCTTCAATGTACTTCCAATAGCCTTTTTCCATTAGGAAATTTGTCATTCTGAATCTCCAAGCATGGAAGTTGTTCTTGTCCAGCTTATCGCTCATAAGCTGACTCATTCCATCTATGTTTGCCATTTTTGTAGCAATTCACATACTACAAAAACACTACGAGCAATACTTCTCCTTGAACATTGCTGCACTTTGACGTGACATTTTGATTTCAGAAAAATGCTGTTTTCATGTATCAACAGTTCATAGAATCACTTGAAATTCTAGATGTGGAATGTATGAGTGTTGCCGAATAGGATGCAAGCTACAATTTTTCAAACTTGACCTGATTTTTCTATGGGCCCCACCTTGTGGACTCAAAATGGAGATCGAGATGGCTCCGAAACTCTAATTTGACAAAAACAATGACCCTAAAGGGATACCTCTCGAAAATATTTTGAGACCTTCTACCTTCAAACCAATTTTTGTAGCAATCTGAGGTCATTTGTGAATCCCACTTTCTCCACACCTTCTCGTGTACTCTTCATTGTCAGCCTTCTCCATGAGCTGTCTCACACACACTCTCATAATCAAAGAGAAGCACACACACAGATTGAGGCAAGGAAGAATAATCTTCTTCTTCTTCTTCTTCTATTACATAAAAGGAATGTACAAGAATGACCTAAAACACAACAATACAAGTGCCATATATAAAGAAAAGTACATGAGGAAAATCCTAATGTCCGCGAACGAGTGAGCTGACAAGAAAAATATGTGCCATCACTCTCGATAGATAAATCTAGTAACCTCAATGAAGTATCCCTGACATATACCGGCATGATCACTATACATGTCAGAGAAATGAAAAGTTGATACGTGTCATCTTGGATCATCACATGTTGAGCTTGATATCTCAACATGTATGCATACATGTTCATATGTATGTATGCATGTATGTGTGCATGCATGCATGTATGTATGTATGTATGTATGTATGTATGTATGTATGTATGTATGTATGTATGTATGTATCTCTCTCTCTCTCTCTATATATATATATATATATATATATATACATATATATATATATATATATATATATATATATATATTTATATATATATATATATATATATGTGTGTGTGTGTGTGTGTGTATGTGTGTGTATGTATATTTGTATGTTTGTTTGTGTATGTATGTATGCATGTGTACATATGTATGTATATTCGTGTGTGGATGTATGTATGTTTGTGTATATATGTGTGTATCTATATATGTATACTTTGTATGCATACATGTTGGGATATAAGTATGCATGTGTACATATGTATGTATACATGCATGTATATTGTTTGTGTATGTATGTATATATTTATGTATGTTTGTATATGTATGTACGTATGTTTCTTTGTGTGCACATATATGTATGTTTGTGTATGTATGTATGTAGGCATGTTTGTGAATGTGTGTATGTATGTATGGATACATTTTTATGTATGTATTTATGTATATAAGTTTGTGTAGATATGTATGTATGTGTGTTTGTGAATGTATGTATGAATGATACATGTTTGTGTATGTATGTATGTTATGTATATATGTATATATTGTTGATGTATGAAACACCACAAGAAATGAATTAATGTGACACTAGAACACCTCTATGGTCACCATTAACTCATTGCCACTCCAAACTTTGAGAAATGATAGCCTAAAGTGAGAACTTTGCTTCTACAGAAATTCCTAGTCACCGAAATGACATACATTCAGTATTTTGCTAATTTCTCCTAGCTCAAGTATTATTTCTCCATGAAACTTTATAAGCTGAAACTAGAAGAGTAGAGCTCCAACAAGCTATCATATGCATCAAACGGATCTCTAGAACTCAAGTTATGGCTCTCACAAGATGACCCTATATGACCTTCCAAAATTGGAAATCTTTCCTGTTATAGTAAGAGCGCCTGTTTAAAATTAGAATTCGATGCCTAGCATCGACTTGCAACGAGAATTCGATGCCGGGCATCGACTTGGAGTGTTCTTGGCCACTTTTCAGCAGGGATTCGATGCCGGGCATCGACTTCCCGCATAAAGTCTTGATCTTTTGGACACCAAAACTATAGGTGATTTCATGCACACTTACAATATGACTTATCAACTGGAATTCGATGCCAGGCATCGAGTTGCTCCAACAACATCATGTTTTCAAACCACTTCAGTACTGAATGAAAAATATAAATGAAAATATGACTTATCAGTAGAGATTCGATGCCAGGCATCGAATTGTTCAGAAAACTTGAACTTTTGAATTCATCACACAGTAGGCAAGCATGGAGATAATAGAGAGAGGCTCATACACAGAACTTTACTCAGTTCTTCTCATAACTGTAAAAGAATCAGAAGTTTTAAAGATGCTTTCTCACTCAGAGAATCCCGACTATACACAGTCGTATAAATGAACTCCTTCTTCTACTTCTTCTCTCTATTCTCTCTCTCTCCGCGTCAGTTAATACTAACTAACTTATATAGAGTTTCTCATTCTCGTGATTTTAAAAAACTTCTAGAACTAAAGTGAATTAACTTTACAAATATGATACATTTGTGAATTTGTCCCTTCACATAGGCATGGTGTTTTCTTCCTAAGATTTGACCTTCAAATATATGTCCAATTAGTGAGTGTTTCTCCAACATATATGTATATATGTATGCATGGTTCTGAATGTATCATGTATGTATGTATGTATGTATGTATGCATGCATATATGTATGTATGTATGTATTTATGTATGTATGTATGTATGAATGAATGAATGTATGTATGATTGTATGTATGATTGTATGTATGTTTGTATGCATGTATCAATGTATGTATCTATGCATGCATGTGTGTATGTATGAATGCATATATTTATGCATGTATGTTTTTTTGTGTATATGTGTATGTATGTATAAATGAATGAATGTATGTATATATGAATCTATGTATATATGAATGTATGAATGTATGCATGTATGTATGTTTAGATGTATGTATGTATCTATATGTGTGTCTGCATGTATATATATATATATATATATATATATATATATATATATATATATATATATATACATATATATATATATATATATATATATATATATATATACATATATATATACATACATACATACATACATATATATATATATATATATATATATATATATATATATATATATATATATATATATATATATATATATATATATATAGTGTGTGTGTGTATGTATGTTTGTTTGTGTATATATATATATATGTATATAGGCATTGTTGTGAAAGTATATACATATGTATAGATGTATGCATAGTCTATGTATAATGTATGTATTATGCATGTATGTTAATTTATGTATGTACTATGTATTTATGCATGTATGTATGTATAGGTGGATATAAGGAAAAAAAGAAACAGTTTAGAATAGTTAGCTATAATCTTGCATTAGTTAACTTTTTTGAGAAGTCGAAAAATGAAAGAAAAAGAGCTAGAGAGAAAGAAAGAAAGAGAGACAGAGTAAAAGAGAGAGCGACAAAGAGAGAGTGAGATAGAGAGAGAGGTTATGATGTTTAGACATGTTCGCAAAGATTTTTTTACTTGTTCTTTGGGCACGCACATGTAGAGTGACTAATCGAAGCACGATGTTTTTTTTTTTATCATAACCATTATTTAATGGATAATGCTTTTTTGTGTTTAGCGTCATATAAAGGAGCAAAATTTTTTAGAAGTAACGTCACATATGCGACATCATTGCATATGCGATGAGAGTGTAAAGATTTAAGCAATGCTCATTTAAACTCTTATAAATGATAGATATTTTTTCATTTTGAAAGCCAATAAGGATGCCATATATACGACCTCCGTGCATGATGCTTTGAACAACACTTTTTTATTTTTGTTAGGGATGACATGTGTTGCTTTCAAACTTGTGATAGAGGGCCACTTCTTGTAGTGCCTATACCAAGTCCTAAAGGCAATCTTATGTACATTCTCCACCTTGATTCTAGCTATTGTAGGTTTGTATAAGTTATTGGTGATGTGTTGATATAATTTTTATTGGTACTACTTTTGTTCAAAAGTATGGAAATGATAAGTTCTTTGTGTTTAAGTGACATGTTGTGGCCATAGGTCCAATGGACACTTACACAAATATAACTCACTTAACCCATAGGCTACGTGATAGTACTTAAAAAATGAGAAATCAAGTTGAATTCACAAACAGAGAATGAAAAAGTGCCAAGCACTCTTCCATCAAACATAGTCCATCTATGTTGATGTATGTGTTTCAACAAAGAGCTCCTTATGTATTAGAATTGTAGCATGCGAGAGTCCAAGATGCAAAAGACTTGTAAAATTTCAATTATATGCTTAAAATTTCAAGGAAACCATAAGGAAAGCTTAAGATAGAGCTATATTCTATGCGGACATTCAAAGGAGAGAATTCAACTTTGAAGTAGGAGAGCGGTTTATTTTAGAGTTCCAGCTGGATGTGAAACCATGAAGATCAGTCCTCATCCAAAGTTATCTCCTAACCATTATGATCCATCCATAATAATCAAGAGATTAGGAAAGATAGATTATCAGCTCCAACTATTATAGGATCGCAAGTTGTGTCCAATCACTTATGTAAGTGAGTGAAATTGAACACTCCGTATATATGAAATCTCATGTTAGATAGTGAGGTTAAAGAACCTATTGATTTTCAATCAATTCTTTATGAGCCAAAAGGAATACTATGCATCAAAGAGAAAAAGATCAAACGTCACATATATAAAGAATGATTAGTTAGGTAGAAGGATTACTAAAAGATACTGCTTTATGGGAAAATGTGAGCACTTTATAGATATGGTTTCTTAGTTTCATTTCACCTTCGTGAGGGACTTCTTAATGGGGAAAGATAGGGGAAACACCGAGATGACAACTATGTGTAGGCTGTATATGGGCTTCATTCTCACATACCTCTCATTACCATTTTTAAGGGAAAAATGGGATTAAGGGGAACAAAATGTTATATACAAGAAAAGGGAAAGCTTATAATAAATGGGCACTCACATGAGTTCAATGTGGAACCCATGTGAATGACCACATATTTGATGATGTGGCATAGTTACATGGAGATAGAGAGAAATTATAAAAGATATAATCATCTGGTAGGGAGGAATCAAGACAATCTAATCCTATTATCAATTATGGAATGTTGAATTATTGGAGTTTATTATTGAGATATTGATGTGCTTTGTGTTTTGATATAGCAGCTGAAGGTTTGTGAAGGCATGGACTTATTCGGATGTATCTGGACACAAATAAGAGAAATTATATTATCCATATAGTTTGTAAATAAAGACCCGAGTAGAGATTCTTTTTTAAAAATAGTGGTTGAGATAAGGATCACTATAGAACATGACTTTTGTAAATAAAAGCTAAGGTTCTCCATAAAATTGAGCAATTTTTTACTTTCACACATGCTTTTTGAAGTGTTGCCCTCATTGTAATATCCATATTTGAATGTAATAAAAAGTATAAACACACACACTCTAGAGACTAGTCCAATAGAGTGTGTGGGGGGGAGATGGCACCCAATACTTAGTGTCTCATCCATTGCATAACTTTTTTTGTGTTTGTAGATTTCCTACTCTCTGTGTACGCGTGTCCGTAAGATCCTACAACAGTGGTATCAAAGCCTACCCACATCATTGCAGAGGTGTTCTGGTGCCATTCTGATTCTCATGCTATCTATTTCAATGTCCGTTTGCTGTTCCATTTCAATTCTTGTTCTTGTTTTTATTTCTGTTACCAGTGAGAAGTCTATTTTTGTTTTTTTTTCTAGTTGTTGTTTTTGTTTTCTATTTTTATTTCTAGTTTTTGGTTAAGTTCCAATTCTAGTTCCTGGACCTGAACCTATATTTTATGCCTATAATTTACATATTTGATTTAATTGCATAATGTATTATGAATGATTATGAAAAGATTGTGAACAATCAACGTTCAGATTGGGATCACCAATTATACCATGCATTGTGGGCCTATCGTGTAGCCTATAAAATAGTACTTAATGCCACACCATTCCAAATGATGTTTGGTGAGAATGTTGTGTTGCCTTTAGAATTTTTGATACCCACACTCAAAATCGCTCAGGAGTATGAATGCATGGGTCACGAGCTTTCTTCCAAAATACTTGACTTAGAACGATTGGGAGAGGCGAGACTACGAGAGGCAGTTGGAATTTATGCCGCTAAGAAGAGACAGAAAGCCTACTTTGATGCTCATGTTAAGGATAAAGGATCACGAGTAGGAGATTTGGTGCTAGTTTACACCTTGAAACAACATGCCCGCAAGTTGGAGAAAAGAGGATACGGACCCATGATCATCAATAGGATATCAACTAGCGGTGTTGTTCAGCTAGCAACTCTTGAAGGTGAAGTAATGCCTAACTACATCAGTGGATGCCGAGTTAAGCTATATCAGGAACCCTTAACTATAGACATGCTTAAACAACTAACTCTTGCTAAGAAGTGAAAGGAAGAAGAGGAACAAGTCAAAGTTGAAGCCCAAGCAGAAGCATTGGAATGCATTAAGCGAATGAGACTACGAAGGAGAGGATTAGGCAGAGAACCTCAATCGGTAGACACCCCATGATATCCTATAGCGATGTGCCAACTTGGAGGAAGAGATATCTTGAGTATTATTGATAGAAGGCCATTCATTAATATCACTCTAGGACAGGACCACAAACGCACACTCTATAAGGCTTTAATCGACTCTAGCGTAGCAACAAATGCAATTCGATTATCTCTTTGTAGGGAGTATGAAGTTAAGCCTCTTGAAGCCTATCTCATTGGATTAGGTGGATTAGAAACCCCTTGCATAGGTGAGGCTGAGTTACCAATTTCCATCAAGGTTGTGACCTTGACAGTTAAATTGTTGGTTTTCCATGACGATGACCTAATAGAACCTATGATCCTAGGCCAAGAATGGTTATACTACTATTCAGTGACTTTAAATCTTCACAGAAGTGTGCTTCAGTTGGAACTTGTAGGACAGTATCATGAACTACCCCTCCAAGGTCAGTGTAGGGAGGTGCTAGATGTGACAGAAGCCCACCCTACTGTGTGTGGCCTCCCTCCAACCTTGTGTGAGTCAACAAACCCTATTGAACAAAAGCAAGCAATACCACCCATCCAAGAGAGGAGACTGGGTAGGCAGATAGGAACCAAATGAGTATGGCGACTTAAGGCTCAGTCTTTAGATGGATATGAACAGTCCCCACTTTCGGGCTCGATAGCAGTGGATCTCCCTTCTTTTCCAAAACAAGGTGTGGATACGACATCTCATCCACGTACTCCACGGTGCAACACATCAGAATGGCCCATTAGACAGTCCACTAAAGCATCTCCACAACAGAGATGGATATGCAAAATGACCATGTCCAGTGAGTCAAACAATCCAAATCTTCGACACCCCTCGCAATTTCAATCGAGGCAAGAGATTCAATAGATTTGGGTGCCCACGTACTTAGTGACCACTCATCCAAGTCTCACCAGCTCTGGGTGCCTAAAAAGTGTATTGCTTCTGCTTCAACCTTAGTCAGCTCGAAGAAGACCTTTTTTGAGAGTACTAGGACACCTTACACACCTTCTTTTGTAGATTCCACTTCATCTCTTCTAAACCCCCTTGTTATACAGAAATGGATCCCGAAGCCTTCATTAATCACTAAATCTAGCGACTCCTCAAACTGCCTGCCGACTTTGTGAAGCAAAACACTTATTAACCACTCCACTCAGACCCAACTCGACCAATTCATATTACCCTCATCCTTGTAACATACACTAACTTTGTCGGTAGTACTCATTGGAAGTCAATTGTAAAGCTATGCACCTCACATAATCCCACTCACAGTCAAAGCATGCACTTCTCAAAGCACTTCTCACAATTCACCTCTCACAAAGTTAAAATCACATACATTGCACCAGAATCATGTTGGTGGTGGAAAGGAATGGAGGTCTCATCTTCTTGGGATCTTAATTATTTTCCATGACTAATGTGTTTTCCTCTTCACTCTAGCTTAGGTTCGCTACACCAACTTTCAATCATGCAAGCAGAAGGTTCTACCAATGCAACACTCGGACGGCCTATTGTTGACTTCTCGGCTCTTCCATTCGAGAGCCTGCCTACTGCTATCCCAATGGAGTTCCAGGGTTTCACAGGACGCATGCCCATTGAAGACCCTCCTCAAGGACATACATAAAGAGTAAGCATCAAGGCACATTGGTTCCAAGGGCTTGGAGGACCCCTGGGAGATGTAGAGTTCATCTACGAAGCCAACTTGACTTACGATGCAAATGTGTGTAGGCATTATCAATTCTTCTCACAAGAGTTTGAGAAACTCTAGAATAGTGAAGACCTCAAACCTATATGGTAGAGAACAGGATTCGCAAATTATTTCAGTGCACAACTCCCTAAACTCGACTTTTATTGATGTTACTATTTAGTGTCTTCTATTAAAGAGCAAGAGCGCAAGGAGTTGGACCATGTCTTTGTACTACAGTCCTTGGTTAATGATCCCCCCTTCAAGAAGTTTACCTTATCTTTGGACCTAATCAGGACCACGCTTAAGATTCATGGCAACCATATGCCCACAGAGAAGAAGTGTCTTATCCCAACACCTATGAAGCAAAGTGATGTTGATAAATGGCCAGCCATCTCAGCCATCACACCTCAGTTGACCACTCCATTGAGAATATGCCTACAACATTTTGCCTTCCCTGCACACGAGCGATTTACGATTCTGCACAAATGACTATGGTTTGGTTTGTACCTTGCCACTACAGGGCCTCAAACAATTGATATTGCTACTTATATTCAGGTTCAACTTTTATTGGCCAAACATCATTGGGAGAAGAAAAAGGTTGTTCATGGATGTTGTGCCCTCACACACATCATATACATGTGTTTGGCTTATGATATTGCTATAGAGAGAGCCCTCCTAGGTGTGCAATTACAACAATATAAAGGCTCCAAAAAAACCATAAGACCCCCCAAAACCCGTTGATTCAAGTGCATGCACGGCACATCCCATGCTTACAAGTACCAAAATCACCATCACCACAGCCCACACCTGAAACCTCCCCCCAACAACCTCCAATCCGACCACAACTAGGTGTCCCACCACTCTGAGTCTGCTTGAACCTGTTGGAGTTAGACGTCTGCGGAAGCACACGAACAGCACAAGGAAGAAGAAGAAGCTTGGAGCACAACACACAATACTGAATGTATTACTAGAGAATGTACAAAGATAAGTAGCCCATTAGGGCAATAGGCGTATATACAAGCCGAGGGAAAAAAACCTCCTAAAGAGGGAAAAAAGTGCCCCGGCGGTCCTAGTGTGTTCACACACATCACTACCTAAATATATCAACAAATCCCCCCTGGGAGTGATGCGGTGAACAAGGAGTTGGCACTCATGTATAAGGAAGTGCCAAGCTATGTGGAAATCACTCCACAAAAGGAAGTAAGCCCAAAGCTTTGCAGAAACCTTCAAACTTCTCCCTAGGCAGAGCCTTCGTGAAAAGGTCTGCAATGTTCTCCTGCGTGGGCACATATGCCAAGCTGATCTCCCCAGCAGAGAACCTCTCCCTGGCATAGTGATAATGCACCTCAATGTTCTTAGTGCGAGCATGGAACACAGGGTTCCTCGCAACTGCCAATGCGCTCTGACTGTCAGTGAAGATGGTGGTGGCAGAAGACTGGCCAACACCCAAATCAGCCATAAGGCGTTTGAGCCACACACACTCAACAGTCGCTGTGAAAGCTGCCCTATACTCAGCCTCACAACTAGAAGTGGCCACAGTAGGCTGCTTCTTGCTCAACCAAGATATACATGAGCTACCAAGCATGAAGCAAAAACCACTGGTGGACACACGAGTGTCATAGCAACCAACCCAATCTGAGTCAGAAAAAGCATGCAAATCTGGCGGTAGTGATCCCCCCTTGGGATAAAACAACCCAAGTAGCCGAGTACCACTCAAGTAGCGAAAGATGCGCTTAACCGCCTTCCAATGCGTGACTCCTGGGCAATGCATAAACGTGCTCATCTGTGAGACAACAAATTGAATATCTGGTTGAGTAATGCATAAGTAAATCAAGCATCCAACAGCCTACTGATAGAGAACAGCATCAAATGCATCTCTAGCATCATGAAGACTCAATCATAAACCTGTCTCCATAGGAGTGGCAGTAGGCTTACAGTCTTCAAGGCCAAAACGCTGCAATAATGTGTCAATATATTTTGTTTGACACAAAGCCATTCCACCATCAACTTGCATAAACTGAATGCCCAAATAGTGATGCAAATGCCCCAAATCAGACATCTCAAATGAGGCATGCAAATCAGCCTTAAAATCAGCAATATGCTTCTCAATAGGACCAGGGAGCAGCATGTCATCAACATAGACAACAATGATCAGAAGCACATCATTAGCACGCTTAACATATAAGGTGCTTTCAGTTGGACTGTTCACAAAACCATGTGCAACCAGATAGGCATGTATCTTCTCATACCAAGCACGTGGTGCTTGCTTTAAACCATATAATGCCTTCTTTAACCTGCACACCTGGTTTTCATCCCCTTTCTGCACAAAGCCACGGGGCTGAAAAACATACACTTCTTCATGCAAGTCACCATTCAAAAATGCTGTTTTAATGTCCAACTGATGTACATTCCAACCATGATGGGCTGCAAGTGCACAAATGCTCCAAACAGTAGTCATACGGCATGTAGGTGCAAAGGTCTCATCAAAATCAATGCCTCTTTCCTGCGCATAACCCTTTGCAACAAGCCTAGCCTTATACCTGTCAACTGTACCATCAGGTTTACGCTTCAGCTTGTATACCCACTTAGTGCCAATGGCCTTCTTGCCAGGAGGCAAGTCACATAAAGACCATGTACCATTCTTCATTATAGCATCATATTCAGATTGCATGGCAGCCATCCAATTTTCTGAATTCTGTGCTTCATCAAAAGAAACAGGCTCATTCTCATCACAGAGACTAGACGCAGCCATAGCGTAGCAATCGGATGCAAAGGAGGCACTATGAGAGCCTGAACGAGTACGATATGACAAAGGTGCATCTAATTTGCTGTCACGCAAAGTCTGCACCAGCCATTTTGGCATAGTTTTTGCCTGCTTAATATAAGCTCTCTCATCAACAAGTGCATCATGTAAATCTGCATCAGAAATAGAATGATTTGCATCATCATATGAAACCTGCAAAGGCTGAGAGGTTGCCTCATTAGGACCAGCACTAGATTGTCCACCTGTAAAAAGAGGCTTCAACGTATCATACATGTCTTTGGAGCTAACAGATGTCTCCTTAGTACATGAAAGCAATGGCTGAATAGCATCTTCCACAAAGACAACATCACGGCTAACCAGAATGCGTTTAGTCTGTGGATGATACAGACGATAGCCTTTACTTTCAGAACTATACCCAACAAAAATACATTTTACTCCCTTATCATCCAATTTTTTGCGATGTTGTTCAGGCACTAATGCATATGCCAAACAACCAAAAACACGCAGATGAGCAACAGATGGCTTGCGGTCATGCCAAGCCTCATATGGAGTGATAGACTGCAGCGCTTTAGTGGGACACCTGTTCAGTACATATGCTGCACACATGACAACCTCAAGCCAGAAACTATGTGGTAAAGCCTGACTCTTGACCATGCACCTCGCCATCTCCATGAGTGACCTGTTCTTTCGTTCAGCAACTCCATTCTGTTGAGGTGTATACGGCACTGTACACTGGTGTTTTATCCCACGTTCAGCTAGAAATGCATTAAAATCAGAAGACATATATTCCCCCCCTCGATCAGAACGGAGGGTGCCCATTTTACATGCTGAAAGATTTTCAGCCAAAACCAAAAACTATTTAAAGCACATGAACACTTCGGACTTTGATTTGAGTGGATATACCCATGCATGTTTTTGGTGTAGAGGCCTCTGCAACAACCATTCCAGCCTCTTTCTTCTTTGCCTCTTTAGCAGCCAATTTTGGACAGTTCTTTATGATATGATCATTCCCTTTACAGTACTTGCAAAACAATTTCTGCTTTTCTGATTTCTTCTCATCTTTATCCTGGTTCTTTGAATGTGCAGCATTTGCAGATTTCTGCTTACTAGTAGAAGAGCTCCATTTTCCTTTGCCCTTCTGACTAGCCAGGAAAGCTTGATCTGCAACACGCATAATGGACCTGTTCTGCCTGGACTGATCTTCCTGCAACAGAACAGAGACTAACTCCTCAAATGACAAGGCATTTGGATTGCCTTTCATCATCAACCGAAGAGTAGAAGCAAAACTCTGATATGAATCAGGAAGACCATTCAGAACGGTCTGCACAAGTGAGCTATCTGGTATAACCTCATCAACAGAAATCAACTGTTCCTTCAAATCTTTGATCTTCGTTAGGAAACTGTCCATAGAATCACCTTCATTCATGTGCTCACTCTCCGACTGTTTTCGGAGGTAAGCAACACGAGCCTCATTCCTATCTTGGTACAATGTGGTAAGTGTATCCCAAGCATCCCTAGTTGTTCTACAAGAGCGAATATGAGGAATAATGGCACGTTTGACAGACAAAGCTATCAATGCATGTGCCTGGGCATCTCTGCCATCCCAACGAATCTGCTCTGCAGTAGCTGCAACAGAAATAGCAGCACAAACAGGAATCTTCGGAATATCATCTTCGACACCATCTTCATCAGCTCCAACACCTGTATTTGCAATACCTATCGTTACAGGGGTAACAGGACATCTTTCAACACCCTGCACAATGTTCCACAATCCTTTTGCAACCAAAACATGTCGCATCATATAAGCCCATAATGGGTAGTTGGTACCATCCAACTTATCCTCAACAACCAACATACGGAATACATCACTGCTTTCAGCCATGGCCAGTGACTAAAATACCTTGATGCAGAAAATTGATTGTATCTAAAAAAAGTTGAACAGAACTGCCCAGACGAGTTCTGCTAGACCTGTAGTAGACTTCGAGACGCTTAAACTGGCGAACAGAAACTGGTATATACCTTTGGCACAAAAAGACGAAATAGCCTACACAACTACTGCGATAGTGCGTTCGGAGGCCGAAACGAGCTCAGATCGCGATTTCGGCACCACAGAGCGAAGCCGTTTTGATCTCTGAAACACCTTGAGTATGCTCACCAAATTTTGTGTGAATCTGAGATTGCAAACGGAGGAGTGTCGACGGCACCCTAGATGAAGCGACGACTTGCTCTGATACCAATTATTGGAGTTAGACGTCTGCGCAAGCACACAAATAGCACAAGGAAGAAGAAGAAGCTTGGAGCACAACACACAATACTGAATGTATTACTAGAGAATGTACAAAGATAAGTAGCCCATTAGGGCAATAGGCGTATATACAAGCCGGGGGAAAAAAACCTCCTAAAGAGGGAAAAAAGTGCCCCGGCGGTCCTAGTGTGTTCACACACATCACTACCTAAATATATCAACAGAACCGATCTGCTACACTCCGTGAGGTGTCACAAGCAGAGACCATTGTTCCTACCACCATGACAACTACTACAACCACGACTGTAGAAGCTACCATGGCAACTTCCACGTTTGTTTCAGAGTTTTTTACCTTCCTGGTTACTACCTTGGGCACTGAAGATATCAACACTATGTTTGATTTTGAGATCCCGGATGTATTGTCCAGTGACTTTCAATTTTTGGATACTCACGTTGTTTCTCAAGAATTTGAATGCCCTGCTTACCCCACTACCCCCTCCGAGGGAGAGCATGCTGATTCAGAGGACGAAGACAATATCATACAGTGATAGATGAAGGAGACGCCGACACTGAAGCTAGTGAAGAAGAAGCACAACAATCGGAAGCACATGCCGATGTTCAAGGGGAAGCTAGCATGTATGAAGAAGAAACTATAGAAGAAGTAGCGTACACTATTGCCATTCGATGGCTCCACAATAATATGAATAAAGTTTGGGCATGAACCAAATTAACGAAAGAACAAACCGAAGCCATCTTCCAACAAGAACTGGTCAACGGTGGCTTTGAGGAAACTTTTATCTCTGCCATGCATGTATTGGTTAAATCTGTAGGTGTGCCAGAAGTGTTACGATATTTGCCAAGGAAGCCCCTACCCAAGTTTGACCCTCAATGGGTTCGCATTCTTAAACGACTCGATACATATATTTGTGTCCCCATTGATCCTATCACATCAGCACCCCCTATGGGTTCCTTCACTATCGACTTAACTGCAAAAGACACTTCCCAGGTGTATACCCTTAATGACATCCTCCCTTCTTACCCGGTTCTAACCCTATCCTCCTCTGACATTGTAGATAGCCCCGAGGTTCATATTCCTTCCCCCATTTCCGTTTGGCCCCCCGTATCCAACCCAAGTCTGACTACTGCTCCCATCTCCCTTGTTGCCATTCCACCTATTATGAAACCTCCTATCATTTCCCCGCCCCCTCATTTCCCCTCATATACCACTAACCCGCTATACTCCTTTATCGTCTCTACGTATCCGACCTCCTTTTATTCCTCTTTCACATCCTTTTTGCACCCCGGATCTACACCTTTTCCATTTGTAAGACCCTCGTCCACAAGTCCCCTTCTTATGGCCACCACGTACACCACCTCACTCACCTCTCACCACACAAATGCACCCACCACCACGCACAATCGCACCTACATCACTCTTTCATATTGCGATCCACTGAAGGTACCACTAGCGACATGGACATCTCACCCACCGCTTCACCAGATGCACAATTGCATGCATCCTCCACACCATGTAACACACTTCACACGTCACCTATCCGCAAATCCCTTCCGTCACTTGCCATGGCATCCACCATCCCTACCCCTATTCCCACTCCCAGTGCATTACAAACCACCCCTCATGTATCATTTCCCACCCTCGCATCATCGTCGTCATCCATTGTTGATGCTGCCATCCACCAAATGATACAATGTCTTCAACAGATTAATGTAGAATATTCATCGCTTGGGCAACAACATTCTACCCTCCAGCAGACTACACAGGATTTGTAGACATACTTAGATGCATTAACCTTGCAGAACTATGACCTTAATGTGAAGTATCAAAACTTGGAAACCAAACATCAGAAGTAGCAACAAACTTTTGAAGCTCAAGTACAGGGACATGTCAAAGAGGTCGAATCATAATTAGATGTTTACTTGATGTGCAATGCCCAACTATCATGCAAGATGGTGCTTCTTCGACGACATCTCAACGCAACCAAGGAGGAAAATCAACGTCTACAACAACAGAATTCCGAGAATTTTGAAGCCACCTTGGACAATCCAAAAATGCCCCTTAGTCCATCTCGTTTTCATGCCATTCCTCCCAAGTCAATGCAGATTCTACTAGAGGACTAGGCATGAGTACTCGAGGATTATGATCACCTCCAAAAAGAATACCGCACACTCAAGGAGACCAATAAGAACGTGTTGCTCAAATAATCCTTAGGACCTACTATTGTATAGGAAGTAACTCCATCGGCTCTCTTAGATTAATTGAATGCGCTACGTATGAAAGTCCAAGAATTACAGACTCAAGGATCCAACATGACGGAGCCCCCTCGACCAGATTTGCCACCTCATATACCTGAACCTGATGAAACAATACCCATACCAGTTGAGGAAACCTTTGAAGAAGAATATGTACCTTTGCTTGTTGTTGGAGGATGCTCATCACCTGAAGGATAGGATACATATGAATTACCTCCTCCAGCTTGGTTAAAGACAGTCAAAGAACTGGGCAAGACACACTCCACATGAGTGGATGCGCAACTACATACTATGAGCAATCTCGAAATGGTTATTTTGAAGTCACCCTGTTTTGCTGCTATCACCCCCCACTAACACATCATGACAAGCGAACTCCAATATAAACCATATTTCCTTTTGATCAAAGAATATAATTTCCAAATTGAGAAACATCACTCAAAAGCGTCCCATGCATGCCATGCAATTTGAACCTAAAGATGTTCCACCAGAAGCAGAGCGAGGTCACATATATCAACCCACATGGCATGCAGACTTACTACAAAAGTACCCGAAAATTATGCACACATGGATGCGGACACCGACGCACTTGAAGTACAACCCGTGCTATGGACCAATTTTGCGTAGATGTACTTGGAAGGCATTTGTTATTAAGGTTCTGAATAATCGTCAATGCAAAGATTGGATCAATTACCCCTATCTCTCACCTCCCACGAATAATACTCTAATTGTCGGCTACATGATGGCCACTATTCATCATTGGTTACCACGTCTGCATAATATGAATGATATTGTTGCTCAAATGACGGTGAAAATTTTTTATATGATGCAGATGGTGTTTAAGACCTTCCAACGCGTCAAGGTTCCCACTGTAAATACACTAGGATTTGAATATGGGAATTTGGATTTAGTTTATGACATGAGCACGACACCTTTCTTCCAGTATGCTATGCTTGGCATTGCAGATTGAAATATATGCCCGCCTACTACAAGCAGACCTTTGAAGACATGTTCACCATAGGCTTCTGGGAATATCACTTAGAGGTATTCATCAATCGCCCCATGCATTTGCTTCACTTGTTTGCCTGCGAATGTATTATGTATTGAGAACATTATATGCGCCCACATCCAAAAGAACCCCACCCATTAATTGGGAGAAACTCGAACGCGACCTCATTCGAGGACTTTGCATTACCGAACTTACTTTGGCACAGACTTGCTCACCAACTATATTACTCACGTGAAATCAGGTTCTATCAGGGACCACAGAAATGAGGAGGAGGGGAGTGTTCAAGGCAAAGGATTGAGTATCGAATCTCGTCATAGAAGAAGAGTAAGTACATAAACTACTCAGATTACTTCATTATGGCAACATTGATTTTTATCACTAAGGCAATGTAATATATGTATATACATCTGATTATTGCAAGTGTGACTCCATTTTGTGCAATCCAAGGAGTCCTCGAGCTTGAGGAGTCTAAGTAGATAGCTCACACCAATTTTTGTAATTTTTGGAAACTGTTAGATAGTTCAAATTAGAGGTAGAACCAATTTTTTAACTATGTCGGTCACTAGATGTGAAACCAGTCAAAACTAGGCAAAAAACTATAAATAGAGCTAGAGAGCTCATTTTGTGGTTGTTGTTGAACCTATGAACTAGAGCTAGAAGAGCTGTTGTAATTAGTTGATAATGAATATGAGTATGAGTTCTCTCCTTGCCTTCCATTGATCTCCATTACGACTTTCCTTGTGTGTGTGTATGCATGTGTGTGTATGCTCATTGCATTTATCACCATATTCTTCATGCACTTCACTTGCTCTTGATCTTCATATCGGCCTAACCTCTTCGCAGATTGACAATTACGAGGTGGAGCTCCTGGCGTTGGTACTTTCCATTGTGCTAGAGTGACAAGAAGGAACTTCTCAAGGAGACAGACTGGTTAGAGACACATCGATGATCTTTTCAGATGAGGAATTTGAGCCTCATGGTTGGGCATAAATCTTCGCCACCATGGACATTGCTATCAATGAAGAACAGTGGACACCTCATTGTGATGAGGAGCACTTTGATATCTCTGTGTTCATGTGTAAAACTTTGCTAGAGGAGTATGACTCTAATGAGGTCATAGAAGAAGAAGAGGATGATGACCATCTAGAGTCTATTGTGATGGATACTTACTTTAATTCAAAGGAACACTATCTAGAAGACATGAGAATATTTACCAAAAGGAAGAAGAACCTCTCACAAGCATCAAAACTATAAATTCAAAGGGAGAAAAGTGAAGATAGTCAAAAGAAAAAGAAAAAAAAAGCAGTGAAAAAACAAGAGGAGGAATCATTGTTCGAAGTACCATATAATTTTAAGAAATATGAAGTTGCAGGTAGGAAAATTTTGGTACAAATGCCTAGGAGAGAGGCCATCACAAGAGAAGCATATGATAATAAAGGAAAGACCAAAAAGATTGTAGTAACCATTGAAGAGAATGAAGAGCGATGTACATACATAGGAGAAGACCTAAGTGCAGAAGAAGAAGTAGAGCTTGTAGCTTTATTAAGGGAATATAGGGATGTCTTTGCATGGACCTATAGAGACCTCAAGGGAGTAGATCTGGAAATATGCTCTCATACGATTCCCATGATGGCTGACACCACGCCCACCAAATAGAAGCCCTATGCATATAATGACACTTATGCAACCAAAATAAAAGAAGAAATTGATAGGCTAATCAAAGCTGGATTTATCTATGAGATTGAGCATATTGAATGGGTGTCCCCCATTGTCGTGGTGCCCAAGAAGAACAGAAAGTTGCATGTGTGTATTAACCTTAAAAAAGTTAATGACATTACAATCAAAGATAGCTATCCGCTTCCAATCACCGACATTTATTGGAGCATGTTGCAGGCGAGGAAGTTAACAGCTTCCTTGATGGATTTTCAGGTTACAACCAAGTAGCCATTGCCCAGAAGATCAACACAAAATAGCTTTTGCCACAGAGTGGGGAATCTTTGCATTTTTTGTGATGCCATTTGGGCTCACCAATGCAAGTGCAACATTCTAGAGGCTTATGTGTCATGTCTTCAAAGAGTTCTTACGAAAGATCTTAGAAGTATATGTGGATGATTTATGTGCTCATTCTCAAGAAAGAAGATACCACATCCCTAAGCTCAGCCATATCTTCAACAAGTGTAGAAAATATCGAGTGTGTATGAACCCAGAAAAGTGTGTGTTCATTGTACATCAAGGTAAGATCTTAGGTAATATTGTTTCTAAGAATGGAATATCAATAGATGAGGACAAAGTAAGAGCCATAGCAGAGTTGTTGAGGCCAAGGAACATTAATGAGGTACAAGCCTTTTATGGGCCATTGTGGATATTATTGCAAGTTTATCCACATGTATGTGATCATAGCTAAACCTCTTTATGCTCTGTTGACAAATTTTGAGTGGAATGATGAATGTGAAAATTCCTTCAATAAGCTAAAGAGATGCTTGTGCACAACACTAATATTGACCACTCCTAATTGGAATAAAACATTTCATGTCCATGTAGATGCATCGAATTATGCAATAGGATGTGTGCTAGCACAAACCACAGGTGAAGGAAATCTAGATTTGCCTATAGCATATGCTAGCAGACAACTAAATGCAGTTGAACGAAACTATACAACAACCAAAAGAGAAGGCTTATGCATGGTATATGCTGTAAAGAAGTTTATACATTATCTACTGGCCAACAAGTTCAAGTTTTTCACTGATCATCAAGCTTTATTATATTTGTTCAATAAACCTTGCAATACAAGATGCTTAGTAAGATGGTTCCTCTTACTAATGCAATACGACTTTGAAGTGGTTTGTTAGGAAAGGTAGGACCCACCTCACAGCATATCACCTTTCTCGCATCACCTCAGGAGAGTCACCGCAATGAGCATCTGATGAATTGCCTAATGCTTATCTGTTCAATTTAGAACTTGTTCCTAAATGGGCAAATAAGTTGGTACCTATACTAACTTTCAGACCCGCAAATAACAATGTGAAGACGAACAAAGATGAAATTGTAAAATTGCAAAATGTTCAAATATTGGTAGGAATTATGTACAAACAAGATATGGAGGGTGTATTTGCTTGTTGTGTTGAGAAGGATGAACATAGCAGTTGGCTGCAATAAGCCCATGCAGGATTGCTAGGAAATCACTATTCTAAACAACGAACATTGAAAAATCTAAAACATTTAGGAATGTATTGGCCTAGTATGGACAAAGAAATACATGAGTGGATTAAAATTGTCCAATGTGTCAGGAACGACCCCCAGTGGAATATGCTACCCTTTATCACGTATCCTTAATTCTAGAGTGGAGTGCTCCATTGGTAGAATTTATGAGATCCGGAACACTACCTAACGAGGCTAGTCTAGCAAGAAAAGAAAGCATGGAGCAAGAGGCTCAAGACTATGCCTTAGTAGGAGACAACCTATATCAAAGAGGCAAAGATGGTTACTTAAGATTGTGTGTTCATGAATCAGACTATTTGAAAATCTTAGAAACTAGACACAACGGGGTTGTAGGTAGACACTTCGAGCCTAATCGAGTAATTAAGACCATTCTATTATGAGGACTTTGGTGGCCCACTCTTCATATGGATGCACATACCTATGTGAAGAATGTGGACAATATCCGATTAAAAAAGACGAGATGCCTTTGAGGTCAATGATGGGAGGACATGCATTTTCGAAGTGGGGTATAGACTTTGTTGGTCGTATTAACCCCCCAGCTAAAAACTCCCATGCAGAATACATTATTGTAACCACAAATTACCTTACAAAGTGGCTTGACGTAAAAGCCACGACAAAAAATGATGCTCAAACGATGGCTAAGTTCTTATTCGAGAGTGTGTTCACCAGATACAAGTTACCAATAGAGTTAGTAAGTGATAGAGGTACAAATTCAGCCTTTAGATCTCCTTCATATAGATGTGTGTGGTTCTATGCCCACAAGGATTAGGTGGTTCTCTTTACTTTGTCACTTTCATAGATGATGCTACTAGAAAAGTATGGGTATATCCTATCAAATAAAATGATGAGTTATTCACTATTTTCAAAAATTGGCTTGCTTCAGTTGAGACTGAAAAAGCAATTAAGCTTAAGGCTTTACCTTCAGATAATGGGGGTGAGTATATCTCACATCAATTTCAGCCTTTTTTGTCAGTCTAGAGGAATTCATAGAAGAGTTTACAACTCCTTATACCCCAATACAAAATGGTGTAGCTAAAAGGATAAATAGAACTATTCGAGATAGAGTCATTTCTATGTTGCATCATGAAAACCTTTCATAAGGCTTTTGGACAGAAGCAATATTAACTACAGTTCATGTGATTAACCTTTCACCTAGCATTGCCAAAGGTCTCAAAGTGGTACAAGAGCTTTGGATAGGGAAGCCACCATATTATAATCATCTTCGAATTTTTGGATGTCAAGCATATGTCATATACCCAAGAATTTTAGACAAAAGATAGACAAGTCAAAGAAATGCATTTTTCTTGGATATGGTCGAGAAGGTCAATTTGGGTATTGCTTATGGGATCCTGAAACACAGTCAGTGATAAGAAGCAATGATGTCATTTTCAATGAGTCTAAGGTGCATAAACAACCCATTAAAGAGGTTCAAGTGAGAAGAGTGGTGTTTGAGGATAGTATTCCTCCAATTAACATGCATAAAAATGCTGCACATAGGGATATTCAAGAGAATGTCCGATCAGATCAGTCTACAAATGTTTCTGTTTAGCAACCATTGCGATGCTCTACACGTGTCTCACATCCACTTGATAGATATGCTCCAGGTTTGAATTTTGTTATGCTAATAGATGCTGGTGAACCTTCTTGCTAAAAAGAGGCTATGTAGACAAAGGATTATGTCAAGTGTGAGCGTGCCATGAAGAGTGAGTTGAATTATATTCACAAGAATGGTACTTGGGATTTAGTACCTTTTCCAAAGGGTAGGAAAGCTTTACCATGTAAATGGGTATATAAGATGAAACTCACATCATATAGTGCTCCTCCAAAGTATAAAGCATGACTTGTTGCAAACGGTTTTAAGAAACAACATGGTGTTGATTCTGAGGAAATCTTCTCTCTAGTGGTCAAGATGACTACCCTATGAATGTTGCTTGGATTCCTTGCAATGGAGGACTTAGAGCTAGTTCAAATGGATGTGAAAATTGATTTCTCGCATGAATATCTTACAAATGAGATCTATATGGAACAACCAGAGGGTTATGTAGGTCTTGGCAAAGAAAGTCTAGTTTGTAAGCTAAAGAAGATCTTATATGGACTTAAACAATCCACTAGACAATGGTACCAAAAGTTTGATGCTTTTATGAAGTCTCAAGGATACTCTTGAGGCAATGAAGATCATTTTCTCTACACAAAGAGATGCTCATATGGTAGCTTGATATGCTTGATACTTTATGTTGGTGATACGTTGATTGTTGGGAAGTCCTCTTATGACTTTTCACTCTCAAAAAGAAGTTGAGTCAAACATTTGATATGAAGGATTTGGGGGATTCCAAACTATTCTTGGCATGCACATTACTCGTGATAGGAGTAAAAGATGCATATACTTGTCTCAAAGTGAGCACATATCCAAAGTACTTCACAGGTTCAATATGCAGGGGTGGAAAGGCATTGAGTACACCTTTACCCACATATGTGGAATTGAGCAAGGATGATTGGCCCAAATCAGATGAGGAAATAGAATTCATGACCAAAATTCCTCATCAATCTACTGTTGGTAGTCTCATGTATGCTATGGTAGCTATGAGACCAGACATTGCATTTGTAGTGGGGGTTGTGAGCAGATATATGTCTAATACCGACAAGAAAGCATTGGGAAGAAATCAAGATGATTTTGAGATATCTGAGTGGCACTAAGGACAAGTGTCTATGCTTGGATAGAGGGAAGGCATCCATTATTGGTTACACAAATTTTGATTATGTTGGTTGAGTAGACAATCGTAAGTCTACATGAAGGTACATTTTTCATTTTGTTGGAGGTGCTATCTCTTGGAGATCTCGTTTTCAAGAATGTACAACTATTTCCACTATAGAAGCAGAGTATGTTGTAGCAAGTAAGGCATATAAGGAAGCATTGTGGCTTTCTCATCTTGCTTGTGATATGGCTCTACCTTAGCATGTACCTTGCTTGCTTAGTGATAGTCAGAGCGCCATTGCTTTGGCTAAGAATCTGGTGTACCATGCAAAGAACAAACTCACTGAGGTGAAGTATTACTTCATTAGAGATTCCTTAGTCAATGAGCACATTATTCTTGAGAAGTTTCATACTCGAGATAATGTTGCAAATGCTTGGACTAAAGCTCTACCATAGGATAGCTTTCGACATTGTTGTCACTTGATGGGGACTACTTGAGTCATGATCTTACATAGTTACTTGTATACTGTGTAACTTGCCCATCATGTGGGAGGTATAGTTTGTATACTTACACTCAGGTATTCTTTATCATTCTTTATTTTTCTCCCATAGTCACTTTGGCCATATTGACCTTTAGTGGGAGATTGTTACCATTAGTTTCCATATGAAAGGTCGAATGGCCACCAAACACTTTTGTATATGTTCTTTAATAAAACATATAGTGGATGTCATCCACTCATTGTAACTTTGGCCGCATCAATATTCGTGCTCTCCATGTAGTTGTGTGTTCTCATGTTGGAGATGCATTTGATATTGTTCTCTATCAGCAAGCTATTGGATTCTTGATTTACTTATGCATAACTCGGCTTGATATTCAATTTACTATCTCTGAGATAAGCACGTTTATGCATTGCCCAAGTGTCAAGCATTGGCAAGTGGTTAAGAATATTTCACTTCTTGTACTTTCATAGCGAATGTTGAGTGTGTGTGGCTCATATGCATTTTGATTGTTTTGGGTGTTGTTCAGTCTTCTACCACCACGATCTTCGTTGATAATTAGAGAACATTGGTAGTTATGAGGAACCCTGAGTTTCATGCTCAGACAAATCACATTGAGGTACATTATCATTATGTTAGGGAAATGTTCTCTGTTGGAGAGATTAGTTTGGCATATGTACCTACATAGGATAACATTACAGACCTTTTCACAAAGGCTTTGCCTAGGGAGAAGTTTGAAGCTTTCTCTAAAGATTTGGGCTTTCTTGCTTTTGTGGATTGATATTTTTCCACATAGCTTGACATTTGTTTATACATGAGTGCCAACTCCTTGTTCACCGCATCACTCCTAGGGTGGATTTGTTCATATATTTCAGTAGTGATGTGTGTGAATACACTTAGGACTACTGATGCACTTTTTTCCCTCTCTAGGAGGTTTTTTCCCATGGCTTGTATATATGCCTATAACCCTAACATGTGACTTATCTTTGTACATTCACTTGGTAACTCATTTAGTGTTGTGTTGTGCTCCAAGCTTCTTCTTCTTCCTTGTGTTGTTTGTGTGCCACCATAGACCTCAAACTCCAACATAGACAAAACATGTGTAAGGGAAAGGAACCAAGATCCATATTTATTCCATCCATCAGAAGCATGAAGTACATGAATTTACATGGTAGAATTATTAAAATGCTTGAGAGTCTAGCTACCAATAAATTCACAATCCCCATATCTTGGAGATAACCTCTTCCAAAATAGATAAGCTCTAAAGTTGTTGCACAGCTTTTTGAAGATGAATATAGCACAAATTCACTCCAAGTGGATGAAGATTATCTCCTCCAAAATTGAGGCTACTCCTCCAAGTGATGATAAGAAGGGCTTACATAACCTGTTCTATATAGTTTTTCTTGTGGACCTAGAAGCTTAGGCATTCAACTTTTGTGAAAATCCAAAAACAACACACTCATTTTCTACCTGACAGCTCCCACATACATGGATGAGTGACAAACCCCAAGGAGCACTTGAAGATTGAGTAATAGGTTGAACATGACTTCTCTAGTTCTTATGGAAGAAATGCTCTCAAGTATTGCAAAAACATCTATATTCTCTGCAAAATTTATGATTTATCTTCTATTCTAGTATAAACAGTAGATAGAATATATTTTTCTTTATAACATATGCAAAATCTGATGTTGATAATTACGTTTGCAGTCTTCTAGAGCTGATGTGGCCCCTCCTAGATTTGAATCCCTTGTAACTCTATACTCACCATGTGTAAAAAAATCGTGCTAGATCATCTATTCTCTCCTATTGAATATAGAATTGAATTAAATATCTGTCTACCATGAAGATTTTACTCTTTTACAAGATTCAGTATTCTCTATGTACACTATTTTCACTTTGATCTGATATTGATTGTTGGTTTTTAGGCCCACGATCAATAAAGAGGCATATAGAAAATAGAGACAAGATGGAGAATAAAAAGGACATGTGAAAGAGAAAGGAGGCAAGCTCCACATTTATTCCATACATTCCAATCATGAAGCACATGAAGTTACATGGTAGCCACAAGAAAACTATTGTATAAATCATGGGTTTGGAAGGCTAAATATATGGATTCTAAATATTAGAATATGAATTAGATTTTTCTTGGTTTAGTCCTCAATTTACCCTTGGCACATTCTTGAACCTTTGGGTTGGAACCTTGGTTTCAACTTTTGGGATCTTCATTCATATGAGTTCCCAATTTAATGGTTGTGAACCTTAGGCTTGATTTATCATAAGGTGTGGGAACCTTAGTCTTGAGAGAAGCTTCTCTAGGAGCCACCTTGGTTGTATGTGAGAGAAGAATCCTCATTTGATTTACAAGGCATGTGATAGGCCTTGGAAAATTAGAAGGTATGTGATTACCTTTTGGAAAGTTTCCACATGAGGGACACTTTGTTGGGCACTTGGATAAGTGCAAGGACATGTAACCCCTTTGTTTGTGGTATATATATGCGTGGAGTTGGATGGGTGGAAGTGTGCTCTATCTTTGCCTTGTGGTCTTGCTTTGTAGTTAGCCTTTAGAGTTAGATTTTTATTTTACATTGGTAGGCTGAGCCAGGTTATGGAGATTCTTCTTTGAGGTCATGTGAAGGCTTCACATCTGACAGCTTCTACTCGCATTCATGAATTATTTGTCCCCTTTAGGAGGCGCCAAAAAAGTATCCATATGAACCCCCACCATGAGGGGAGGGATCTTTTACTTCCAATGGATGGGCAAGAGATGCTCGTATAAATAGCTTATACTTGCATTCATGAATTAGATGTCCCCTTTAGGAGGCTCCAAAAAAGTATCCATGTGAACCCACCCTTAGAGGAGGTATCTTTTACTTCCAAGGGATGGGCAAGAGATGCTCGTATAAATATAGTCTACTCGCATTCATGAAGATTTGGGTCCCCTTTAGAGCCTCCAAAAAAGTATCCACGTGAACCCCCCTTAGGGGAGGGATCTTTTATTTCCAATGGATGGGCAAGAGATGCTCATATATGACATCTCGTCGTCTCATTAGGATGCCCATGTGCCATATACGTCTTTTAGACCAGGGCTCAACTTAGCAACAAGTTTGGGACAATTATTATAATATAACAATCTAGCTTATAATACTTGTGAGATTGTTTTTCTTCTCTACTTTCTTTTCATCTTTTTCTTTTTTTTTTTCATTGCGCAACATCTATTGATTCCTATTTACTAGAGGAAGAGACACCCTTGCCCTTCTGATTAGAAACAAAAACTTTATCTACACCATACATAATGAATCTATTTTGCCTAGATATATCTAATTGTAATAGAATAGAAGGTAACTTATGAAATCTTAGGGCACTAGGATCTATTTTCATCATCAATCACCTTAGTAGAAAACAAAAGTCTGTCTAGAAACACATTGAGAAGAGTCAGAAAAATCGAAATATTGTTCAAAATCTCATTTATAATAATCAGTTTCTCCTACAAACTTTTAATATTGTAAGAAAATTATCCATATAATCACCTTCATTCATATACTCAATGTCTAACTATTTTTAAATGTAAGCAACCCAAGACTTCGTGAAGAAACCCTTTTTTATATAACATCGCAAGTGGCTACAAATCTCACATGTAGGATATATCTACTGTTGATATATTTAGGTAGTGATGTGTGTGAACACACTAGGACCGCCGGGGCACTTTTTTCCCTGTTTAGGAGGTTTTTTTCCCGTCTAGTAATACATTCAGTATTGTGTGTTGTGCTCCAAGCTTCTTCTTCTTCCTTGTGTTGTTCGCGTGCTTCCGCAGACGTCTAACTCCAACAATTGGTATCAGAGCAGGTCGTCGCTTCATCTAGGGCGTCGCTTCATCTAGGGCGTCGTCGACACTCCTCCATTTGTAGTCTCAGAATCACACGAATTTTGGTGAGCATACTCAGCGTGTTTTCGAGATCAAAACAGCCTTGCTTTGTAGTGCCGAAATCGCGATCTGAGCTCGTTTCGGCCTCCGAACGCACTATCGTAGCGCTTGTGTAGGCTATTTTGTCTTTTTGTGCCAAAGGTATATACCAGTTTTTGTTCGCCACTTTAAGCGTCTCAAAGTCTGCTACAGGTCTAGCAGAACTCGTCTAGGCAGTTCCGTTCAACTTTTTGAGATACAGTCGATTTTCTGCATCAAGGTATTTTAGTCACCGGCCATGGCTGAAAGCAGTGATGTATTCCGTATGTTGGCTGTTGAGGATAAGTTGGATGGTACCAACTACCCATTATGGGCTTATATGATGCGACATGTATTGGTTGCAAAAGGACTGTGGAACATTGTGCAGGGTGTTGAAAGACGTCCTGTTACACCTACAACTACAGGTACTGCAAATACTGGTGCTTGAGCTAATGAAGATGGTGTCGAAGATGATATTGTGCAGATTCCTGTTCGTGCTTCTGTTTCTGTTGCACCTACTGTAGAGCAAATTCGTTGGGATTGCAGAGATGCCCAGGCATATGCATTGATAGCTTTTTCTGTCAAACGTGCCATTATTCCTCATATTTGCTCTTGCAAAATAGCTAAGGATGCCTGGGATACACTTACCACATTGTACCAAGCTAGGAATGAGGCTCGTGTTGCTTACCTCCAAAAACAGTTAGAGAGTGAGCACATGAATGAAGGTGATTCTATGGACAGTTTCCTAACGAAGATCAAAGACTTGAAGGAACAATTGATTTCTGCTGATGAGGTTATACCAGATAGCTCACTTGTGCAGACAGTTCTGAATGGTCTTCCTGATTCATATCAGAGTTTTGCTTCTACTCTTCGGTTGATGATGAAAGGCAATCCAAATGCCTTATCATTTGAGGAGTTAGTCTCTGTTCTGTTGCAGGAAGATCAGTCCAGGCAAAACAGGTCCATTATGCAAGTTGCAAATCAAGCTTTCCTGGCTAGTCAAAAGGGCAAAGGAAAATGGAGCTCTTCTACTAGTAAGCAGAAATTTGCAAATGCTCCACAATCGAAGAACCAGGATAAAGATGAGAAGAAATCAGAAAAGCAGAAATTGTTCTGCAAGTACTGTAAAGGAAATGATCATATATAAAGAACTGTCCAAAATTGGCTGCAAAAGAGGCTGGAATGGTTGTTGCAAAGGCCTCTACACCAAAAACAGAGTTTGCAAATCTTGTGCACGAAGAAGAATGGGCGTTTACTACTGTCTGCAGTTTTGACCCATCTTCTCATGATCAGTGCATGTCTGCAGTAGACTCAGATGTTTGGTACTTTGACAGTGAGGCGACCAAACATATTACCTCGCAGCGCAATTTCTTCTCTTCACTCGAGCCTGCCCCTATAGGGAATACTGTTACATGCGCCAACAACTCCTCTTATCCTGTTATGGGAGTTGGTAAGATCATTTTGACTACTGCTGATGGTAGTTCTTTCACTTTGTGAGATGCTTTATTTGTGCCAGGGATCAAGAAGAATATGTTATCAGTTTCTGCATTAGCCAAAATTGGCTTGGTTGTGAAATTTGTTGATGACGGATGTACAGTTCATGATCTATCAAATGGCGATGTTATTATTGCTTCTGGCATTTTATGTTGTGGGCTTTATAAGCTCATAGACTATGAAAGATCTGTGAATGATTCGGCATGTGTAGTTCATGATTCTCAGGCTATGTCAGATGCAAAGCTTTGGCATGCACGCTTTGGTCATCTGAATTTTGCAAGTGTGCTACACCTGCAGAAATCTGAAATGGTGTCCTCTTTGCCCAAACTTGAGGCACCTGGAAAACATGTTTGTGAGGGCTGTATTTTGGGCAAAATGCAGTGTTCATCCTTTCCAAAAGATGGTTCAGTTCGGGCTACGCAGAAATTGCAGCTTGTACATAGTGATGTCTGTGGTCCTATGCAGACACCCTCTTTTGGAAATTACCTTTACTTCGTGACTTTCATTGATGATTTTTCCAGGCATGCATGGGTATATCCACTCAAAGCAAAGTCAGAAGTGTTCATGTGCTTTAAACAGTTTTTGGTTTTGGCTGAAAATCTGTCAGCATGTAAAATGGGCACCCTCCGTTCTGATCGAGGGGGGGAATATATGTCCTCAGATTTTAATGCATTTCTAGCTGAACATGGGATAAAACACCAGTGTACAGTGTCGTATACACCTCAACAAAATGGAGTTGCTGAGCAAAAGAACAGGTCACTCATGGAGATGGCGAGATGCATGGTCAAGAGTCAGGCTTTACCACATAGTTTTTGGCTTGAGGCTGTCATGTGTGCAGCATATGTACTGAATAAGTGTCCCACTAAAGCGCTGCAGTCTATCACTCCATATGAGGTTTGGCATGACCGTAAGCCATCTGTTGCTCATCTACGTGTTTTTGGTTGTTTGGCATATGCATTAGTGCCTGAACAACATCGCAGAAAATTGGATGATAAAGCAGTAAAATGTTATTTTGTTGGGTACAATTTTGAAAGTAAAGGCTATCGTCTGTATCATCCACAGACAAAACGCATTCTAGTTAGCCGTGATGTTGTTTTTGTGGAAGATGCAATTCAGCCATTGCTTTCATGTAATAAGGAGACATCTGTGAGTTCCAAAGATATGTATGATACTTTGATGCCTCTTTTTACAGGTGGACAGTCTAGTGCTGGTCCTAATGAGGCAACTTCTTAGCCTTTGCAGGCTTCATATGATGATGCAGATCAATCCATTTCTGATGCAGATTTACATGATGCACTTGTTGATGAGAGAGCTGATATTGAGCAGGCAAAAACTATGCCAAAATGGCTGGTGCAGACTTTGCGTGACAGCAAATTAGATGCACCTTTGTCATATCATACTCGTTCAGGCTCTCATAGTGCCTCCTTTGCATCAGATTGCTATGCTATGGCTGCGTCTAGTCTCTGTGATGAGAATGAGCCTGTTTCTTTTGATGAAGCACAGAATTCAGAAAATTGGATGGCTACTATGCAATCTGAATATGATGCTATAATGAAGAATGGTACTTGGTCTTTATGTGACTTGCCTCCTAGCAAGAAGGCCATTGGCACTAAGTGACCGGTATAAGGCTAGGCTTATTGCAAAGGGTTATGCATAGGAAAGAGGCATTGATTTTGATGAGACCTTTGCACCCACACGTCGTATGACTATTGTTCGGAGCATCTGTGCACTTGTAGCCCATCATGGTTGGAATGTACATCAGTTGGACATTAAAACTGCATTTATAAATGGTGTTTTGCATGAAGAAGTGTATGTTTTTCAGCCCCATGGCTTTGTGCAGAAAGGGCATGAAAACCAGGTTTGCAGGTTAAAGAAGGCATTATATGGTTTAAAGCAAGCACCACGTGCTTGGTATGAGAAGATACATGCCTATCTGATTGCACATGGTTTTGAGAACAGTCCAACTGAAAGCACCTTATATGTTAAGCGTGCTAATGATGTGCTTCTGATCATTGTTGTCTATGTTGATGACATGCTGCTCATTGGTCCTATTGAGACACATATTGCTGATTTTAAGGCTGATTTGCATGCCTCATTTGAGATGTCTGATTTGGGGCATTTGCATCACTATTTGGGCATTCAGTTTATGCACGTTGATGGTGGAATGGCTTTGTGTCAAACGAAATATATTGACACATTATTGCAGTGTTTTGGCCTTGAAGACTGTAAGCCTATTGCCACTCCTATGGAGACAGGTTTACGATTGAGTCTTCATGATGTTGGAGATGCATTTGATGCTGTTCTCTATCAGCAGGCTATTGGATGCTTGATTTACTTATGCATTACTTGGCCAGATATTCAGTTTGTTGTCTCACAAATGAGCAGGTTTATGCATTGCCCAGGAGTCACGCATTGGAAGGCAGTTAAGCGCATCTTTCGCTACTTGAGTGGTACTCGGATACTTGGGTTGTTTTATCCCAAGGGGGGATCACTACCGCCAGATTTGCATGCTTTTTCCAACTCAGATTGGGCTAGTTGCTATGACACTCATGTGTCCACGAGTGGTTTTTCCTTCATGCTTGGTAGCTCATGTATATCTTGGTTGAGCAAGAAGCAGCCTACTGTGGCCACTTCTAGTTGTGAGGCTGAGTATAGGGCAGCTTTCACAGCGACTGTTGAGTGTGTGTGGCTCAGACGCCTTATGGCTGATTTGGGTGTTGGCCAGTCTTCTGCCACCACCATCTTCACTGACAGTCAGAGCGCACTGGCAGTTGCGAGGAACCCTGTGTTCCATGCTCGCACTAAGCACATTGAGGTGCATTATCACTATGTCAGGGAGAGGTTCTCTCTTGGGGAGATCAGCTTGGCATATGTGCCCACGCAGGAGAACATTGCAGACCTTTTCACAAAGGCTCTGCCTAGGGAGAAGTTTGAAGCTTTCCGCAAAGCTTTGGGCTTACTTCCTTTTGTGGAGTGATTTCCACATAGCTTGGCACTTCCTTATACATGAGTGCCAACTCCTTATTCACCGCATCACTCCCAGGGGGGATTTGTTGATATATTTAGGTAGTGATGTGTGTGAACACACTAGGACCGCTAGGGCACTTTTTCCCTCTTTAGGAGGTTTTTTTCCCCCGGCTTGTATATACGCCTATTGCCCTAATGGGCTACTTATCTTTGTACATTCTCTAGTAATACATTCAGTATTGTGTGTTGTGCTCCAAGCTTCTTCTTCTTCCTTGTGCTGTTCGCGTGCTTCCGCAGACGTCTAACTCCAACATCTACTTACCAATGAACAATGAGACTATTGATGGACCTTATTTCTATGATCTCTTTAGCCAAAAAGAGTCACAGACAACCCCATGAGTTTCCCAAGATGTTCTAGCCCAAACAAACACAAGCTTGCTCACCACGTGAAACCTCCAAGAGGTTTATGGGATTATTCTTAGTTGCACACTATATGGCATTATTATTCCTTCTCACAACCATGTAGTAGTGAGCTTCTTGATTTTACATGTTGCATTTTTTATCACATGGGTCATCTTTTAAAGATTTATGTGGAAATTTCAAGATTCATCCCCTTGATCTATAAAGGGATTCTATACAAAACGGAGATACTATTTTTTTTTTTGGAGTTAATAAGTGTTGGAGTTTGAGGTCTGTGAAAGCACATGAATAACACAAGGAAGAAGAAGCTTGGAGCACAACACACAATATTGAATGTATTACCAAATTATTCTAAAAAGATAAGTTCTCTACCCCTTAAGGTTATAGGTGTATAAACAAGCTGAGGGAAAAAAACCTCCTAAAGAGGGAAAAAAGTGCCTCGATGATCTTGGTGCATTCACACACATTATTACTAAAATATATCAACAAATTCCACTTGGGAGTGATGTGGTGAACAAGGAGCTTGCACTCATGTATAAGGAAGTGTCAAGCTATGTGGAATCAATCCACAACAGGAAGTAAGCCCAAAGCTTTGCGGAAAGCTTCAAACTTCTCCCTAGGTAGAGCCTTTGTGAAAAGGTATGCAACATTCTCCTATGTGGGCACATATTCCAAACTAATCTCTCCAGTAGATAACCTCTCCCTGACATAATGATAGCACACCTCAATGTGCTTAGTGCGAGCATGGAACACAGGGTTCCTCGCAACTACCAATGCACTCTGATTGTCAGTGAAGATGGTGGTGGCAGAACAGTGACCAACCCAAATTAGCCATAAGGCATCTGAGCCATACACACCCAATAGTCACTATGAATGTTGTCAGCCTCACAACTAAAAGTGGCCACAGTAAGCTGCTTCTTGCTCAACCAAGATATGCATGAGCTACCAAGCATGAAGATAAAACCACTAGTAGACATGCAAGTGTCATATCAACCAGCCCATTAGAGTCAAAAAATGCATGTAAATTTGGTGATAGTGATCCCCCCTTGGGATAAAACAATCCAAGTAACCAGGTGCCATTTAAGTAGTGAAAAATGAGCTTAACCACTTGCCAAGGCTTGACACCTGGGCAATGCATAAACCTGCTCATCTGTGAGACAACAAACTGAATATCAAGCTGAGTTATGCATAAGTAAATCAAGCACTCAACAACCTACTAATAGAGAACAACATCAAATGCATCTCCAACATTGTGAAGACTTTGCCACAAAGCTATTCTGCCACATTAACTTGCATATACTAAATGACCAAATAATAATGCAAATGCCCCAAAGCTGGCCTCTCAAATTAGGCATGCAAATCAGCCTTAAAATCAGCAATATGCTTCTCATTAGGACTAGTGAGAAGCATGTCATAAACATGGACAACAATGATCAGAAGCACACCATTTGCATGCTTAACATATAAGGTGCTCTCAATTGGACTATTCTCAAAACCATGTGCAATCAAGTAGGCATGTATCTTTTCATACCAAGCACGTGGTGCTTGCTTCAAGCCATATAATGCCTTTTTCAACATGCACACTTTGTTTTCATGCCATTCTAAAAAAAGCCACGGGGCTGAAAAACATACACTTCTTCATGTAAGTCACCATTCAAAAATGTAGTTTTAATGTCCAATTGATGTACATTCCAACCATGTTGAGCTACAAGTGCACGGATGCTATGGACAATTTCTGGCTTGAGGTTGTCATGTGTGCAACATATGTACTTAACAGGGGTCCCACTAAAGTGCTACAGTCTATCACTCCATATGAGGCTTGGCATGATCGCAAGCCATTTGTTGCTCATCTACGTGTTTTTGGTTGTTTGGCATATGCATTAGTGCCTGAACAAAATCGCAAAAAAATGGATGATAAAGCAGTAAAATGTATTTTTATTGGGTACAGTTTTGAAAGTAAAGGCTATCGTCTATATCATCCATAGACTAAACACATTTTGGCTAGCCGTGATGTTTTTGTGGAAGATGTTATTAAGCCATTGCTTTCATGTACTAAGGAGACATCTGTTAGCTCAAAAGACATGTATGATACTTTGCTACCTCTTTTTACAGGTGGATAGTCTAGTGCTAGTCCTAATGAGGCAACTTCTCAGCCTTTGCAGGTTTCATATGATGATGTAGATCATTCCATTTCTGATGCACATTTACATGATGCACTTGTTGATGAGAGAGATGATATTGAGCAGGCAAAAACTATGTCAAAATGCCTGGTGCAGACTTTGTGTGACAGCAAATTAGATGCACCTCTGTCATATCATACTCCGTCAGGCTCTCATAGTGCCTCTTTTGCAGCAGATTGGTATGATATGGCTGCATCTAGTCTCTGTGATGAGAATGAGCCTGTTTCGTCTGATGAAGCACAAAATTCAAAAAATTGGATGGCTGCTATGCAATATGAATATGATGCTATAATGAAAAATGGTACCTAGTCTTTGTGTGACTTGCACCCTTGCAAGAAGGACATTGGCACTAAGTGGGTATACAAGCTGAAGCGCAAGCTTGATGGAACAATTGACAGGTATAAGGCCATGCTTGTTGCAAAGGGTTATGCACAGGAAATAGGCATTGATTTTGATGAAACCTTTGCACTTACATGTCGAATGACTACTGTTCATAGCATCTGTACACTTACAGCTCATCATGGTTGGAATGTACATCAATTGGACATTAAAACAACATTTCTGAATGATGACTTGCATGAAGAAGTGTATGTTGTTTAGCCCTATGGATTTGTGCAGAAAGGGCATGAAAACCACTCTCTTGAGCATAACCTTTTGCAACAAGCCTAGCCTTATATGTGCCAATTGGTCCATCAAGCTTACGCTTTAGCTTGTATATCCATTGAATCCTAATGGCCTTTTTTCTAGGAGGCAAATCACATAAAAACCAGGTACCATTCTTCATAATAGAATCATATTCTAATTACATAGTAGCCATCGAATTTTTTTATTTTTGTGTTTCATTAAAAGAAACATGCTCATTCTCCTCACAAAGACTATAGGCAACCATTGCATAGCAATCTAATGCAAAAGAATCACTTTGAGAGGTGCATCTAATTTGCTATCTCGCAAAGTCTTCACAAGCCATTTAGGCATAGCTTTTGCCTCCTCTATATCAACCCTCTTATCAACAAGTGCATCATGTAGATTTACATAAGAAATGGAATGATCTTCATCATCAAGTGGAACATGTAAAGGCTAATAAATTGCCTCATTTGGACCAACACTTTGACTTTCCACATGTAAAAAGAGGTACCAAAGTGTCATATACATCTTTGGAGCTAACTCATGTCTCCTTAGTACGTGAAAGTAATGGTTCAATTGCATTTTCCACTAAAACAACATCATGGCTAACCAAAATGTGTTTAGTCTATGGATGATACAGACGATAGCCTTTTCTTTTAGAACTATACCCAACAAAAATACATGTCATTGCTTTATCATCCAATTTACTATGTTATTGTTCAAGCACTAATGCATATGCTAGGCAAGCGAAGACATGCAGATGAGCAACAGATGGCTTCTGACCATGCCAAGTCTCATATGGACTGATAGATTGCAGTGCTCTTGTGGGACACATGTTAAGTACATATGTTGCACACATAACAACCTCAAGCCATAAACTATGTGGTAAGGCTTGACTATTGACCATACATCTGACCATCTCCATGAGAGACATAGGCTTTCTTTGTGCAAATCCATTTTCTTGATGTGTATACGACATTGTACACTTATGTTTTATCCCATGTTAAGCTAGAAATGCGTTAAATCATAAGACATGTATTTCCCTCTCGATCAAAATGGAGGGTGCCCAATTTACATGCTAACAATTTTTTAGCCATAACCAAAAACTGTTTGAAGCACATAAACACTTCAGGCTTTGCTTTCAATGGATTCACCCATGCATGCCTGAAAAAATCCTCAATAAAAGTCATGAAGCAGAGGTAGTTCCCAAAAGATGTTTGCATAGAACCCGAGACATCACTATGAAAAAGCTATAGTTTATGAGAAACTTGAATTGAACCATCTTTAGGGAAGGTAGAATGTTGCATTTTTCCCAAAATATAGCCTTCACACACATGTTTACAAGGTGCCTCAAGTTTGGGCAGAGAGGACACCATTTAAGATTTCCACAGATGTAGCAAACTAGCATAATTCAGATGACAAAGCATGCATGCCAAAGCTTTGCATCTAAGATAGCTTAAGAATCTTGAACTGCACATGTTGAGTCATTCATAGATTTTGCATAGTCTATGAGCTTATACAACCCATGACATAAAATGCCAAAAGCAGTAATAACATCACCATTTGACAAATCATGTACTATAAATTTGTCATCAACAAATTTGACAACCAAGTTGATGTTGCCTACAACTCTTTATGACACATCATTTTCTTTACAATATTTGCAAAAGTAGTTTTGGTTTTCTATTTTCTTCTCATCCTTGTCTTCCTTCTTCAAGTGTGCAACATTAGCAGATTTCTATTTACTAGTAGATGAGCTCCATTTAGCTTTGCCCTTTTGACTAGCTAAGAAAGCTTGATCTACAACACACATAATGGACATGTTCTACCTGGATTGATCTTCCTACAACAAAACAAAGACTAACTCCTCAAATATTAAGGCATTTGGATTGCCATTCATCACCAACCAAAGAGTAGAAGCAAAACTCTAATATGAATATGGAAGACCACTAAGAACAGTCTACACAAGTGAACTATCTAGCAACACTTCATCAATAAAAATCAACTGCTCCTTCAAATATTTGATCTTTGTTAAAAAATTGTCCATAGAATCTCCTTCATTCATATGCTCACTCTCCAACTGTTTTCAGAGGTAAGCAATACGAGCCTCATTTCTTGCCTGGTATAAAGTGGTAAGTATATCCCAAGCATCCTTTGCTATTTTGCAAAAGTGAATGTCAGGGATAATGGTACATTTGATAGACAAAGTTATCAATGCATGTTTACCATCCCATCGAAGTTGCTCTACAATAGGTGCAACAGAAACCAAAGCACAAGCAGGAATCTGAAAATCATCATCTTCAACACTATCTGCATCACCTTCAATAAATGTACTCGCAAGTGTGGTAGGGCGTTTTCCAATACCCTACACAATATTCCACAGCCATTTTGCTACCAATACATGATGCACCATATGTTAGAGTTAGATGTCTGCGGAAGCACGCGAACATCACAAGGAAGAAGAAGAAGCTTGGAGCACAACACACAATATTGAATGTATCACTAGAGAATGTACAAAAATAAGTAGCTCATTAGGGTAACAGGCATAGATACAAGACGAGTTAAAAAAACCTCCTAAAGAGGGAGAAAAATGCCCTAGCGGTCCTAGTGTGTTCACACACATCACTACCTAAATATATCAACAAATCCCCCTTCGGAGTGATGCGGTGAACAAGGAGCTGACACTCATGTATAAGGAAGTGCCAAGCTATGTGGAAATCACTCCACAAAAGGAAGTAAGCCCAAAGCTTTGCGGAAAGCTTCAAACTTCTTCATAGGCAGAGCCTTCTTGAAAAGGTCTGCAATGTTCTCCTGCGTGGGCACATATGCCAAGCTGATGTCCCTAGCAGAGAACCTCTCCTTGACATAATGATAATGCACCTCAATGTGCTTAGTGCGAGCATGGAACACAGGGTTCCTTGCAACTGTCAATGCGCTCTGACTGTAAGTGAAGATGGTGGTGGCACAAGATTGACCAAGACCCAAATCAGCCATAAGGCATCTGAGCCATACACACTCAACAATTGCTGTGAAAGCTGCCCTATACTCATCCTCACAATTGGAAGTGGCCATAGTAGGCTGCTTCTTGCTCAACCAAGATATACATGAGCTATCAAGCATGAACCAAAAGCCACTAGTGGACACATGAGTGTCATAGCAACCAGCCTAATCAGAGTCAAAAAAAGCATGCAAATCTGGTGATAGTGATCCCTCCTTGGGATAAAACAACCCAAGCAGCCGAGTACCACTCAAGTAGCAAAAGATGCGCTTAACCGCCTACCAATGCTTCACTCTTGGGTGATGCATAAACCTACTCATCTGTGAGACAGCAAACTAAATATCTGGCCGAGTAATGCATGAGTAAATCAAGCATCCAACAGCCTGCTGATAAAGAACAACATCAAACGCATCTCTAGCATCATGAAGACTCAATCATAAACATGTCTCCTTAGGAGTGGCAATAGGCTTACAGTCTTCAAGGCCAAAATACTGCAATAAAGTGTCAATATATTTCGTCTGACACAAAGCCATTCTAGCATCACTTTGCATAAACTGAATGCCCAAATAGTGATGCAAATGCCCCAAATCAGACACCTCAAATGAGGCATGCAAATCAGCCTTAAAATCAGCAATATGCATGTCATGAGGAATAGTGAGCAGCATGTCATCAACATACACTACAATGATCAGAAGTACATCATTAGCATGCTTGACATATAAGGTGCTTTCAGTTGGACTGTTCTCAAAGCCATGTGCAATTAGATAGGCATGTATCTTTTCATACCAAGCACGTGGTGCCTGCTTTAAACCATATAATGCTTTCTTTAACCTGCACACCTTTGAGAATAGTCCAACTGAGAGCACCTTATATGTTAAGCATGTAGATGATGTACTTCTGTCGATTGTTGTGTATGTTGATGATATGCTACTCATTTATCCTAATGAGAAGCATATTGTTTAATTTAAGGCTAATTTGGATGCCTCTTTTGAGATGTTAAATTTGGGGCATTTGCATCATCATTTGAGCATATTTATGCAAGTTGATGGGAGAATACCTTTGTGAGGCTGAGTAAAGGGCAACTTTCACAACAATTGTTGAGTGTGTGGGTTAGATGCCTTTTGGTTAACTTGGGTGTTGGCCAGTCTTCTGCCATCACCATCTTCAGTGATAGTTAGAGCGCATTGGCGGTTGCGAAGAATCATGTATTTCATGCTTGCACAAAGCACATTGAGATGCATTATCATTATGTCAAGGAGAGGTTGTCTACTAGAGAGATGAGTTTGACATATGTTCCCACACAAGATAACATTACATATTTTTTCATAAAGGCTCTACATCAGAAGTTTGAAGCTTTTTGCAAAGCTTTGGGCTTGCTTCCTTTGTGGATTGATCTCTTTCCACATAGCTTGATGATGAGTGCAAACTCCTTGTTCACGACATCACTCCCAAGTGGGATTTGTTGATATATTTTGGTAGTGATGTGTATGAACACACTTAGGACCATCACGACACTTTTTTCCCTCTTTAGGAGGTTTTCCCCCCCGACTTCTATATACACTTATAACCTAACATGTTACTTATCTTTGTACATTCACTTGGTAATACATTCGGTATTGTGTGTTGTGATCCAAGCTTCTTCTTCTTCCTTGTGCTCTTCACGTGCTTTTGTAGACCTCAAACTCCAACACCCCTTCACAAAGTATTGATGAGTTTTGAGGTTAATATACTTAAATACCTATGGTATGAACCAAGGTTGGTTCAAGATAGTTATTACTAGTACTCTTTGGAAGAACTTGCTAAGCTAAGGTGAACAAGGAACTTGGGTAGAGACCTAAAATAATGGTCTACCAAGTAAATTTCCAATCCCTAAAGACATAAGTTTAGTGTTTGGATCGAGGAAGTCGTGAAGATAAAAATTTTTCCATGAGGATTAAACCATGCAAGAACAATGAAATGGTCTAAGGGTTAACCTAGGGAAAATCAAGCAAGATCTAGACATGGGACCACTAGTAAGAAATGAACTTTCAGAATTGGGTGTATTATCTATCACTCATAATACTTGAACATTTTGTTTCAAGAAATGCTGAATGATTGATATAAGTACACATAACTTTCCAAGAATGAAAAGATAGTATTTCTCCTCATACTAATTGAGCATTTCTAGGAAAGGACTAATTATACCCATTTTCGTGGTATGTTTGTGCTAAGTCGTACAAATGTAAAAAAAAATACATTTGTATTTAAAAAAAACTATAACTCAAGTAACGAATGTCTGAAGATACCTCTCCTTTGGAAAGTGGAAGAAGAATCTACTTTCCAAACCTTTCAAGAGTAAGGTAGGACTCTTTTGTATACTTCTAGAAAAGGTACAATTTGTACGAAAATGTAAGATTATATGGAGATTGATATTTGTGAAAGTGCCAAAGGAAACAATTAAGCTAGGACCACTAGAGAAATCCACTCATTTTCACTAGTCCATAGGCACAAGACATGCATACATCTACAATTGGACTAAGCAAAAGTGATTTGGGTAGGGATTATGATTCTTGTCCTCTTAGATTGAGGAAGTTAGTAACCCTTATCTGATTACAAGAGATGAATGTAAAGAAGGAGATAAACATGCTCAGAGTATAGATCATGGTGCACAGGGGAATACTCCACATATTATACATTTACATACTTTTGAGGGCAATTTTTTTTTTTTGGGGGGGAGGGATGTTGTATAAATCATGGGTTTGAAAGGTTAAATATATGGATTCTAAAGACTAGAATGGGATGTATATTTTCCTTGGTTTAGCTCTTTGTTTACCCTTGGCACATGCTTGAACCGTTGGGATATTTATTCTTATGAGCTCCCAATTGAATGGCTGTGAACCATAGGTATGATTTATCCTAAGGTGTGGGAACCTTTGTCTTGGGAGAAGCTTCTCTAGGAACCACCTTTGGTGTATGTGAGAAAAGAATCCTCATTTGATTTAAAAGGAATGTGATAAACCTTGGGAAATTAGAAGGCATTGTGACGAACCTTGGGGAATTGTCCACATGAGGGGCACTTGGTTGGACACTTGGACAAGCCCAAGGACATGCAACCCCTTAGCTTAGAGATATATATATGGGTAGAAGTGTGCTCTCTCTTTAGCCTTGTGGTCTTGCTTTGTAGTTAGTCTTTAGAGTTAGATTTTTATTTTACAAAAATGTTTGAGATTCCAAGTGCCAATAACTCCACAATCTCCATAGCTTGAAGATACCTCATCCAAAATAGCTAAGCTCTAAGGATGCTGCACACCTTGTTGAAGATGAAGATAACACAACTTCACTTCTTCAAGTGGATTATCTCCTCCAATCTTGAGGCATATCCTCCAAGTGATGATAAGAGGAGCTTAAATAACATGTTCTTATATGCCCCTAAAAACTTAGGCATTCAACTTTTGTGAAGATACGAAAATAGCATACTTGTTTTTTTACTAAAAAGAGCTAGCTTTCTATTACCATAATTTTCAAAAATCAATATTTTATGGTTATTTACTTCTTTTGTTATATTAATTAATGTCCATAGGATCGATCTCATAACGTCCATATGATCGATCTCAGATGTTGCCAAGTATCATAAGTTGAATTTCTATTTTAAGTTGCTTTTCATACAAATCTATCGATTAGGGTTTCACTTTTGATCCTCCATATAATGTCAAGATGCCAAATGTTATATATCGATGAAAAGCTCTTGAAGAGCACTTTCAAATCTGTCATAAAATCAACCAGCACATTTTGATCTTTTTTTATCATTTCTTTGACCAGCTTTGACCACTTGTTGACTTGAATAGTTTTGAGTTTCTTCTACTTCTCTTGTGAAAGGTTGTCCTAACCTCTACTTCTTTCAAATCTTGGAGATCTAGGCGGTGCTTCAAAAGATCCCACTCGAACTTCAATCATAGCCCCTCATGGCTACCGCTGATTGTTCAAACTTTCACCCATATTTGAAGTTCTCCGATTAGGATCGCATGAGAAGGGATAGCATTGAGGGAAGAGTTGGGAGCATAAATTGAAGTGACCGAGAGAGAGAGCAAAGCCCTTAAAAGTGTCATTGATCCGTTGATTTCACCTATGAATGTGAAGATGGCTTTATCCCATTTTTGTCATCTTAACTATTATTAAATTAATTTTTTCATAAAAAAATTTACACAAAGGTTTTATGCTCGCCTTCCGCCTTGTCTGAACTCATCTAAATCATTTGGCCGCTTTTTTTCGTTGGTCCAACCGGTCACATGTGAACGAGTGTGAGAGTTCAACGCGTATGAATGAGAGTACCCCGACTTCCGAGAGGCCGAGGAATGGTCTTTGACCGACGCAAACCTTGTGTCCTATTTATTATGTGCAAAGCGTTCGTCCAGCATAGAAGAGCATAGAGAACGACTTAAGGTCTCTCACTCTCGATCGTTTCACCTCGAGATCTTTCATCCTCAACGCCAGATCTGATTCTTTAGCTTCCGAACTTTTCCGATCTGAGGAGAGATGTCTGCGCCGTCAGGAGCAGGGCCTCGCGGTAGCGTAGGCGCTAGGAGAAGAAGAATCGGAGGCGGCGGGGGTGGCGGAGGTGCGATGGGGAATGGCAGCGCCAACAGCAGCAACATGCTGCGATTCTACACAGATGACGCCCCGGGTTTCAAGATGAACCCTACCTTCGTTTTGGGAATGAGCGTTTGCTTTATAGCCTTTGTCGCCCTCCTTCATGCCGTTGGAAAAATATACGCCTCCCGTTCCGCGTAGGCTAATGCAAAATTCTCCTTAGGTCAGCCGTTGGCATCTATTTCTCCTTAATGTTTCCCTCGCTTTGAAGAATTCTCTTGAGAATGACGTACAATATAACTTATAGATCTCACGGTATGTACTGTGACACGAGCAGACGATTTTGCAACTAACAGATCTGGTGTTATGAAATGATCAAAGATCAGATTCGATCTCACAAATCGCAAGGCTCAGGAAGTCTGTTAAATATTGGGAAAACGAGATTGATTTAACTTCTCATATGTTTATGCACATGTTTGCAATTTTTTAAATTTGAGTAGTTTCGCATTTGTGATGTTAAATTGTCTATGAGATTATTCACAGATTTGGGCGTTGATGCTTTTCGTTTCGTGATGTAAAGTATTGCTCTCTGGTTGTTCTCACATTTCTCATGAGGCATTGATTAAGACTTTTAGATCGTCGCAAGTATAAAACCGTTTGCAACGTTTTGAAGATTTGGATGAATGGCTTATGTAAGCAGTCTTAGGCTTTAGTAAGTTTTATCTTCCGATATTAAAAGTTGTTTTCTGGTTGTACATAGTGCTCTCATGGGTCATTGATCAAAGTTTTCAGACCATTGCAAGTATTTTTATATACTTGTAACGGGAAACAGGAGCATGTGCCCGTTTGGAAGTGAAGATGAACAGAATCACAGATTCTACCTGTGTCCATTGTGAATAGAATCATAGGTCTTTAGTACCTGCAGGCTGCATTGTTCTGGCTATCATTGTTTACATTGTGTATTGGAAGGAGTGTAAAGAGTTCCCGAGTTTTTTTATGGGGTAATGCATCTCATTGTAAAGTTTTGGTTTTTGATATCATATAGAGAGCACATTTGTACTCTGCATACCTATTTGTTGTTGGTGCTTAAGTGGCTGAATTTATTATGATCAGAAATCTGAGGTCTATATTTCTGTAATTGGAAGCCATGTATCTTTCTGTGGGCATTTGCAGTGAAAATATTCCAAATATTTGTGTGCTTTCAATACATGTAGCACTATGACATGGCAATATTGTATTATTGTTTGCTTTCCTCTAATTCTGATACTATCTCGAGTACATTTTGTTTGGCCATGTTTGTCACGTGTGGGAAAGAGTGTAAGCGATTCGGAAAATATTCTTTCTATACCATCTTCTGGTGCGTGTCACTTAACCTGTTATGGACAGAATGAAATCTGTTTTTAATCTCCTTAAGTTGTGGTGACATTCGTTTGTGGATATTTGATTATCAGGTTGTGTGCTGTCCAATTTATGTATCATTATAGTTGGCAATATCACATAACTGTTTGCTGCTTCTTGATTTCAATATCATCTAAGTTCAATTATGAAGTATCCTCCAATTGTCATTTGGTTGATGTAATTTTCCTGATGACTGAATCAAGGAGATGCTTTTGTCACATGTAATGCTAAACTATGTGCAGTGTCTGTAAATGAAACATTGTTGTCATTGTGTTAAGACATTATCCCATGAAATTTTCAAGAACTAGTAGATATTGTTCTTTCTGACACGTTCACAGTTCTGGATGCTGGATAATTGTACTGTATCACATTCTTCCAACATGTGAAGTGTGTCAGTCTAAACTTGCTTAGTAGTCTGGGCACAGGATAATCATAATGTATCATATCTTTCCAACTTGCAGTGTCCAGCATATAAACTGCAATTTCTCGCTCTAGTCATATAATATATTGCTTCATAGGGAGTCCCAAACAGTGCTGATAGAATGTTCCCGCATGATACATCTCCACCCTTTTAAGATGTGGATGGGCGTCTGTAGCTTATGTTTGGCTAGGAGGCTGTCCGATCAATATGTATTGGGTCCAACAGTTCAGTGTGAACTGGGTCAATTCACTTATATAGGTAAACGGTATTAGCATCCTACCGGACCTTAATGTGCTTAGCGTTTACCATGTGGAGTGTAGACCATTAGTGGGACTCGAGCTTCGGAGGTGGCTGCCTGTCGTGCGCTGCAGACTCCTAGGCTTGGGGGTGAGCCCATATTGGCTTTATGATAGGGAGGTGAGTTAGATGTCTGCCCCGTCATGGTTAGTGAGTATGGCTTGTGTCTTGGGTTGTCTAGCAGGTAGGATTCTGGAGGATCTGACTTTGGTATTAGTGCATCTCTCTCCTCGTATGAAGAAAGCAACACGGCATGTACAAAACCATTAGAACTCATGCAGCTGCGACGGCTCAGCTTGGCATGCATCTCATCCTCTTGCATGGGGTGGTATTTGGACACTTCGAGGAGGAGAAAGAAGCAAGGAAAACACATGCAAGCCAATGGTTGGAAAGCACATGTAAGCTTGCCACATTCCTTGTGTTTTTTATTGGCTGATGCGTAGGCTATGAAATCTACCTTAGAAAGGGCTATCCTTTATCCTCTTAAGAAAGTGCATTCTTTTCAATAGAATGCATAGCCAACTTTAGATGGTATGGTAGATTTGGATAAATAAGAGGATAAGAATTTTAGGGAGTTTTTTGAGATGAACTCCAAAAGTAAGGAGCTTGATAAAATTAAAGCCTAGAAGATTTGGGACATGATGCCAAGAAAAGAGTTATCTTTTCTTTCAAGACCTTGAAATTGAAAGCATGAGAAAAACTTGAATCATTCAAAGAGATGGGGGATCTAGCAAAAGGATTTCCTTGACTAGGGCAAAGGTATCTTGATGTCTTGAAAGGTATTGTTCTTCAATTAGTTTGAAGATTGAATGGAATTGGTAAGAATGATACGTTCCTCTTCACAAAGCATTGATGACCTTTGCGGTTAATATACTTAACTACTCATGGGATGAACCAAAGTTGGTTCAAGATAGTTAGCACTAGTCCTCTTTGAAAGAACCTCCTAAGCTAATGTGAACAAGGAACTTGCATGGAAACCTAGAATAATGGTCTATCAAGTAATTCCAATTCCTAAAAACGTAATTTTAATCTTTGGATCGAGGAAGTCATGAAGTTCGAAAGTTTGCTTGAAGGATTAAACGATGCAAGAACAATGAAATGTTCTAAGGGTTAATCTAGGGGAAATCAACCAAGATCTAGACATGGGCCCACTAGTAGGAGATGAACTTTCAAAATTGGGTGTATTATCTATCAATGATAATACTTGAACATTATGTTTCAAAAACGTTGAATGATTGATATAAGTCAACCTAAATTGCCAAGGAATGAGAAGATAGTAGTTTTCCTCACAATAATTGAGCATGTTTAGGAAAGGACTAAGTATACCCATTTTGCTAAGCTCATAGTTTTTGCCAAGTCTTACAAATGTAAAAAAGTACATTTGTATTTGAAAAAGACTATAATTCAACACCAGAGAAATCCACCCATTTCACTAGGCCTTAGGCACAAGACATGCATGCACATACAATTGGACTAAGCGAAAGTGATTTGGGCAGGGATTATGATTCCTCTCCTCTTAGATCGAGGAAGGTAGTAACCCTTATCTGATCATGGTGCATGGTGAAATACTCCACATATTATACATCTACATATTTTGGAGGACAAAAATGTCTTAGGAGGGGGGAGAATGTTGTATAAATAATGGGTTCGAAAGGCTAAATATATGGATTTCAAAGACTAGAATATGATGTGTATTTGCCTTGGTTTAGCCCTTGGTTTACCCTTGGCACATGCGTGAACCTTTGGAATATTTATTCCTATGAGCTCTCAATCGAATGGTTGTGAATCATAGGTATGATCATTGATTTATCCTAAGTTGTGGGAACCTGTGTCTTGGGAAAAGCTTCTCTAGGAGCCACCTTTGGTGTACGTGAGAGGAGAATCCTCATTTGATTTAGAAGGCAAGTGATAGACCTTGGGAAATTAGAAGGCATTTGATGACCCTTGGGGAAGTGTCACTTGGTTGGACACTTGGACAAGCCAAGGACATGCAACCCCTTAGCTTAGAGTATATATATGGGTGGAAGTGTGCTCTCTCTTTAGCCTTATGGTCTTGCTTTGTAGTTAGTCTTTAGAGTTAGATTTTTATTTTACAAAAATGTTTGAGAGTACAACTGCCAATAACTCCACACACACAATCTCCATAGCCTGAAGATAACCTCCTCCAAAATAGATAAGCTCTAAGGATGCTGCACACCTTGTTGAAGATGAAGATAGCACAACTTCACTCCTTTAAGTGGATTATCTCCTCCAATCTCTTGAGGCATCTCCTCCAAGCAATGATAAGAAGAGCTTACATAATCTGCTCTTATATAGTTTTTCTTATGGCCCTAAAAGCTTAGGCATTCAACTTTCGTGAAGATATGAAAATGGCACACCAATTTTGTTACTCAAAGAAGCTAGCTTTCTATTTTTATAATTAAAAAAAATCAATATTTTAGGGTTGTCGCCTTCTTTTACTTTATTAAATAATGTTCGTAGGATCTATTTCATGAGACGTTGCCAAGTGTCATAAGTTGCTTTTCATACAAATCTACCGATTAGGGTTTTACTTTTGACACACCATATAATGTCATGATGCCAAATGCTATATATCAATGAAAAGCTCTTGAAGAGTAATTTTCAAATCTGTCATAAAATCAACCAGCACATTTTGATCATTTTTTTATCATTTCTTTGACCAACTTTGACCACTTGTGGACTTGAATAGTTTTGAGTTTCTTTGACTTCTCTTGTGAAAGGTTGCTCTAACTTCTTTCAAATCTTGGAGATCTAAGCGGAGTTTGAGAAGATCCCATTCGAACTTCCCCACCCCTTCAGTCATAGCCCCTCATGGCTACCGCTGATTGTTCAAACTTTCTGTGATAATGAAGTCTCCATTTAGGATCACATGAGAAGGGATAGCATTAACACTCAAGCCGTTCTTCGGAACAATTGGGAGCATAAATTGAAGTGACCAAGAAAGAGAGCAAGCCCTTCGAAGTGTTATTGATCCGTTGATTTCACCTATTTACCCCATTTTATGCATTTTAACTATTATTAAATTAATTTTGAAGGGGAGAAATTCTCCAATACATTGTGGCTTTAGAAATCATTAAAAAATTACACTCAAAGGTTTTATGCTCTTCTTCTGCCTTGGCTGAAACCATTAAGTCATTTGGCCGCTTGTTTTCCTTGGTTCAACCGATCACATGTGAACGAGACCACCTTCTTCGCTGCGCCAGTCCCTTTGAAGGCGGCTGTGCCCCCTACCCCCAACACAAAAAAAAGGAAAAAGAAAAAGAAAAAGTGTGGCCAGCTAGCCTTCTAAGGTAGCTTGAGAGCCAGCTGACAAGCTGGAAGGCATTTCCCCGGTCAAAGCAGACCTTTCTACAGCTGCTGCCTATCGGCTCTGGCCCCTCGGATGGGCTGAACTAAGGAGGCTGGGGTGCAACCACCACCCCATCAGGACAGTGCCAATTTTGGCAGCACTGCTTGAGGCCGTTGCTGGGCCCAGGACATTCAAGTCATGGTGGTTGCAGGAGTTGACAGCGTACACATGGCTCTGTTGAGGGCAGTGGCAGCAGCTACAGCTTTTGGCACAAATTCAGCCATGTCAGCTACCATGTGGCAACATGACAGTGCCACATCAGTAAACATAGTATACCCATTATTTTTCTCTCCCTGTCAGATCTCATGCAAAAAAAGTTATGTGGCTGTAAAATTCAGGGTGTGTGCTTAAATTAGTAGTTTTTTCAAGCAAAACTACTAAATACTTGAGGAGATGGCTGAATTTCAGAGAAGAAGAAAACCTACAATTTTTAAAACGCCTGAAGTTCTATAAAAGAGTTCATTCTCTCATTTTCTTGGCAGTTTCACTCATTTACCAAGCTTTCACATAGAAGAGAAGAGCTCTCTCCACACACCTCAGCCTCAACCTTTTCACTTTCAGCCACCCTACCTTTTTCTTCATCATGGAGATGTTTCCACATTCCATTACTTCATAGCCATTAGTAGCTTCAACCAATCCAATTCAGCTTATGGAAGATATGACGACTTCCACATCTACCGACATGCATGGGCTACATTTTGAGGGAGTCTCTGTTAGAAATTGGTCTACATAGACCATCTCATGAGTGTGTGGGACAAGGATATTTTTAGCCAAGGTCCCTAGCTCGGGTATATCTTAAGGTACCTAATAAGTAATGGGAATGAGTATTGTATGATGGCACAAGTGGATATAAAGAATGCGAGGTAAGTTGCACACATAATCTTTTGTTTGTCTTCAATAGAGTTTTTTTTTGGAAGGTTGGAGTGACTATTGCTCACACTTGGTATCTAGAGCGGGACGCTATAGAGAGATGCAGAGAATATGAGAGAGGAGAGCAAAAATGAAGAGGCTTGAGCCCCATCAGAGAGCTTACAGAGCCTCCAAGGGAGCCCATTGCACAAACGCCATTAGACAACTTGCGACAGTAGAGAGCACCACTTCAGCATGCCCATGTGGAGTTCGAGTCTTGAAAGGTGAGGAGAACCACTCTCTCTTTCCTCTTCGAATGAGAGAGCCAAGGCCTTATTATTTATAGCACCTTATATAGCCAACTTTCTCGTTCGTCACTTTATAAGTGGGATGAGAGCTCAGCTCAAAGCTCTCTCCTTGCTTCAAACCTCTGCAAGGAGCCTCCACAAGCACATTCCGTCTCTTTGGGGAGCAACCTCTTGACCTATCCTTTTTGTAGGAGTTTATTTTTAACACCCCTTTTCACCAATCAGGGCATAATTCTCTTTCTATATAGCTCTAAGTTGAGTATGTTCACATGTTATGGATTTCTTACTTCAGGGACTATCCCATTACTACCTGGAACTCAAACGTTTGATTTGTGCAAAGCTTTGAAGTTGACTAACTGGGCATGAAAGCTTCTTGAAGATATACGAGGGATTTGTTTATGAGAATTTTCAACTGTGACATGTCACATCATCTCTGCATATGGATTCTCTTAACTTGAGATAAGTTTTTAATCAATATTGCTTCCATAATTCTCTTTTTCATGCATTATTTTCCATTTTGAGTAGGCATTTAGTTTTAAGATATGTATGGATGCTTGAAATCATGTGTATAAACTTATGCACTTTTATTTATGTTGTCAAGTAGGCTTGGTAGCATGCTTTTGATGCAAGCTGCGAGGAGAAAGAAATTGTATGTAGTGCCCTAAGTTTATTGTTGTAATTCGTATTGCATGCACGTGTATTTTCATAAGAGGATGTAGTGCCCTATGGTATTTGGTGACAAATTGTGCTAGCAAGCACATATAGTTTGCTTAATGGTGTAGAGCACTATGTTTTTTTTTTTGTTCGACTATCAAAATAGTTGAAATGTTTTTGAAATTCTTTAAATTTTTATTCATGCTTGTTTGTATCATAGTAGGAAGGATAGTAACATATTTTCATTCTTGTTTCCTTTTTGCAAAAGCTTGTGACTAGCTGTTTTCTAAGTGCACAAACCGAAAATGCATGCAATGTTGATACCGTTGAACAAAAAATCAACTATTTGTAATTCCAGACAAAACTCAGTTATTTCTTCTAAAGATAGAGTATCTAGGGCATGTAGTTTCGTTTGATGGGGTCAAGATGGATCCCAAGAAGCCCTCGGTTATTTTAGAATGGCAAACCCTTTAAAACAAGGGGCAACGCCAGTTGCTTTTAGGAATTTTCGATTTCTATCAGAAATTCATTTCATCTTATTTGTCAATAGAAGTGCCTATGGCGAATCTATTTCAAGGCGAAGTTCCATTTGCATGGAAGCAAGAACAACAAGATAGTTTTGATATTATAAAACAAGATGTTTGAGATTTTGACTCTTCTACGTGATAGCTCTTTCCGAGAGCTTTCCAAGCATGTTTTTTGGATCCCAAATTAGTGAGTTATAGGCATTTACATTATTTTTTTGAATTTTTGTCATTGTCCATGTATGAACATACCGAACTGACCTAAAAGTCACTTATCAATAAGACTTGGTTTTAAAACTCTCATAACTTGAATGGGACTTGTTTTAGCTTCAGCTTTTTCATCTTCTTTTCTAATTTTTTGCGTAGTTTTTTCTCTTTATTTGCTCTCTCCTAATGTAGAAGCTAACTCTGTTGGCATTTGGAGAAATTGAGCACACACATGGCTCTCCATGGCTGCTTTAAACTTGTATAAGAGCTTTGAGTTGTTTCATCGTGATAAAGTTGCTTCAAATGCTTTTCTACTTTAGCCTATGCTAAGATGAAGCCATTTTCTTGCATTTGGGAGAATTTCATCACGAAAAACCTTCATTGTTTGTGATAAGTGCTGGTTTTGAAGGATTACTTCATCTCCTTGCAAAGCTGAAGCAAATTTTGTGCGTTTTGGAGATTTCATTGAGGAGAACCTCTTCTATTGTGCTTCTTTTATTCCCACGGGTCATTTCCAACACCCATATTACTGGATTTTCATTTCCTTTATTGTAGAGATTTTTCTCATTTAAATTGGGAGCTTATAGTTAAGTTTATGGAAAAGCACATTTGCTGGTATTTCAATTAGAACAGGTCTTTAACTCTATTTTGCGTGAATTTAAGGTCTTTATGCTCTTACAAATTGGGGCCATTTCTTTTACATGTCATATGTATGCTTAATGTGGTAAAACAATAAGAAATTGTCCTTATAAAAAAAAAACATAAAAAAAGAAATTTTCGCATTGCGCAATTATCTATGGAAGAGCTTTTTGGATTTTGGTGTTCTTTTTCCAAATTGTTTTTAAATTATTAATTTCTAAAATAAAGTTCATAAAATTCTACTTTCTTCATTGGACATCTTCAAAGTGCAAGGATGGCTTCTTTCTCCTTGGACGTGAAAAATCTCTTTGAGATTAAAAGGTTTGAGGGTACATGCTTTGATTTGTGGAAAGAGCATATGTGGGGCATACTTTTTCTCAAGGATTGTGAAGGTACCCTTGCGCAGATGAAGCCAGAGAGCATGGAAGATATTGCATGGATCACTTTGAATGAAAAAGCTATTACATACATAAAAATGATGGTCTTCGATGAAATTTTTGTGGATATAAAAGGTTTGACTATTGCTTATGAAGTGTGGGAGAAATTCAAGGACACTTATGAGAACACCACTCTTGTAAGGGGAAGGAGGTATGGATCCCTAACCTCTCGAGGACGATGTGGTGTTCTAACACCTATCTTCAAAAGATGGCCAGTTTAAGGGGGAAAACATAGAGAGATGCGATCATGGGCAACAACTTCTAGGCTGAACTGTTTGAGGATTAGGGGAAAGGATTGGGGGAAGGGATGATGCAAGGATTGTCATCAGATCGGTCATCTTCATTGGGACCCAGTTTGCACGTAGAAGAGGAAGAAGCCATCGTTTTGATCGGATGATTGCCGAGAGTGAATGCCATCAAATGAGGTATGTATAATATCGGTGCAGAGGTATTTTTTGTTTTGCACGTAGATCTCTGGATTGTCGTATAGATAGCTTTGTGTTTGGCCCACATGATCTTCTCTGCATTCAAGGAGAGATTAATGGCCATATCATAATGCTGTTCGACAATGGCTCTACGCGCAATTTTGTTGGGTGTGTGAGTGATGAGGAAGCGCAAATAGAAGTACACACGAGAGCGAAGGAGATCAAAGTATAGAGGCACATGATGGCTCGAAGAGCTCTCTGTCGATAGATGATCAATAATATGAAAATGAGTCAACAATAGACATGCCAGATTCTTTCGTTTTTCCATTATGCTTGACAAGCTTTCTACATTCATCAATGGTATGTCCAACCTTTTGACAATACTTGCATCTCTTCTTCTTTTGCATATCAGCATCAAGGGAGGAGGAAGTGGAAGAGGAAGAGTGACGCTTTGATTTGATGGACCCAAAGCTGAACCATACTTTCTTTTTTCCTTTTGTCTAATAGTAAGTGCCTACATTCCCTCAAGCAAACCACTTCAATTTATGCTTGATTGCTCTTCTTGCAAAAGAAGAGACATAACCTCATCAAAAGTATACATATTTGGATTTCCTTTTGTAGCCAAACAAAGTGTAGCAAAGCTTTGAAAAGATTCTAGTAATCTTTTGAGTTGTAGAAATGAGTGATGCATCTGGAAAGATTTCATCAACGTTTGAATTGCTCTTTCAAATCCTTAATGCATGTAACATATACATCCATTGGCTCATTTTCAGCCATTCATATATCTTCAAGTTTCTTCTCAAGTTCCATATAGATCTCAACTTTGTGCATCTTTCTATGGGAAGGGATTTCCATATGATTGCCATCTTTGGGTTGCACTTAGTCCATGAGACTTTTTGTGACCCGATAGTCATGGGACACATATACATAAATGATTGTCTAGTCACAATGAGAGAAAGATGGTAGGAAGATATTCGAGTACTATTGGATTTCTTCTCGGATAGGGCAAGGTAGACCGTAGACATGAACTAGGATGAGGATATGTTGGCAATTTTGCCTCATCACTACTTGGTGCATCTTGACCCTAGTAGGCTGGTATTTATGCATCGATACAAGATGAGGAACCTTTTGTTTGAAGTGTCCATTGATGCACACCAAGGTTAGGCACAATGTACATTTGTATATTTGAGACACTTTGTATGAGGTGTCCATGGAAATGCATGTGTTGCTATGCCCATGGACTCTCGAGATGGGTTACATGCATAGGGTGGAAACCTTTAATATGAGGTATCCATTTGGGTGCATGTGGTGCTATGCTCGTAATGTTTAAGGACATAGCATGTGCATGTATATTGTCTCTTGTACGGAGTCCCAATAGTGGAGAGCTAGCACCACTATGGACTCTATCATGGATAGCTTTTGACCGTGTATGGGTCATGACGCCATTGAAGTCATCACTAGACTAGTCAAGCTATGGCGAGGCTCTTAGTTATGGGCTTTGCCCACCTCCTTGTGGAACCGCTACTTGCTTTACATGTTGTGCCCGAAAGGGAGTTGTTATTGTTCTCTTGACTCTTGGCACTTGGTTTCCATTGTGAGATTCGTCTGTCATGCCCCAAAGGAAGTTGTTGATAAACCCAAAATTTTTGGCATTTGGTTTTCTTCGGGGGAACTATTTCTACATATCCAAAGACATTATAGATCAAAGGATTAATGGTACACACAATCTAGGGAGTGGGGGATATGTTGGTGGTGTGATGATCATGCACCTTATGATGTTGGCTAATCATAGATGGTGTAGCCATGAGGGATACCTATGTAGAGACGATTGTTATGGAGCTGGATATATTATAGAGGATGTTGCTCCCAATGGAAGTCCTCTTAGCCCCCCTTTAATCGTGATAGTACTTATCCAAGAGTGGTTGCTAGGAGTGTATGCTCCATTGCTGTGCCCATAGTTGGTATGTAGTCACCTTGCATATGCCTCTCATATACAATTCAATTGGGCGAGTGACTTTTCTTGCTCGTTGTACGCTCACGATCGTATTCTACAAAGGGGAGAATATGTCGATATGTCGATATGTTGTATAGCTATGTCGATATTGGATCATGAGCCGACCTTATTGATTGCATGAGACATGGAGGCATGGATTCTCAATTTGTGGCATATATTCATTCACGGAAGTAAGAATTGTTACAAAGGGGAGAGGAGAGCATGAAGACAACCTTGTACTATGTTGTCTTGCTAGCACTGGATTGTTCTTTACAAGTTGGAGCTACCTTTAGGAATCACCATATATCTTGATTCTGTGGTAGTTGTCCTCGTCGAGACTTGGAAATGTATCCTGATTCCATTGTTGTTACTCTCAAGTCTCCTAGCAACTTGGACATGTATCTTGGTTCCATGGTACTTGCCATGTCGGGCAACTCAGACAGGACAATTTTTGAGATATCTCTGGAGGAGATCTGAGCTTGGAATACATGATCGGATGTATTCCACTAGAGCTTTACTTGGTTCAGGATCAAAGGAGAGGAAGTCCTGGAGGACTTCCTATCTTGAGCATTTGATTAGTGGAAGCACCAACCTAAGTCCATCTTGACTTACGAGTCAGTCTGGATGTCGAAGGATTGGATTCCTAGTTTTGAGCTTGAGGAAATTGACGAGGACAACAATTAAACAATAAGGGGGGAAGTGTTATGTCCCCAAAACCAAAGGACATCTGGATGGGTGCCTATAAGTTTAGTGTGCTGTCAAGTATGAAATTGCTGCCTAGTGTGAAGTGGGCCACCTCCTCAAAGTGAGTCTATAAATAGGACCCATGGGCTCATCTATGAGACGTTCTTGGCATTAGGCACTTGGCCTGGCCCTTTGGTAGAGCCTGATCACCCTTATTGGTGGGGGATTGGTGTCCCTTGGGGCTGGTGGTATGGGATACCAGCCCCTTGGAGGTGGCTGCCGGCTTGGCTGCAGGTTCAGGCTTGGAGGTGAGCCCATTTGGCTCTACGGCTAGGATGTCAGTCTCATGTCTGCCCCTTGTTGTTTTTTGAATATGGCTTGTGTCTTGACTTGTCCAACTCTATGGCTTGGAGGTGAGTCTGATGTCGGCCCCTTGTTGTTTGGTGAATATGGCTCGTGTCTTGACTTGCCCAGCAGGATTAGACAAGTCAAGACACAAGCCATATTCACTGAACAATGAAAAGGAGGATATCAGACCTCCATAGAGCCAAACAGGCTCATTCCTGAGCTTGGGAGCCTGCAGTCAAGGGGGCAGCCACCTCCAAGGGGCTGGTGTCCCATACCACCGGCCCCCCACCAATACATGTGGCGAGGTTTTGCCAAAGGGCTAAGAGTCCAAGTGCCTCATACGAGGAATATCTCATAAATGAGATCAGACCCATGGGTCCTATTTATAGACTCACTTTGAGGAGATGACCCATTTCACACTGGCCGGCCATTCATACTTAGCCGGATACTTAACTTACAGGTGTCTATCCAGATGTCCTTAGGTTTTGGGGACGTAATTGGCAGTTTACCATGGTGTATTGAAATTTGCACAACTGTAAGAGTGGTGCATATTTGAAATCAGCCTGGGTGCCAGTCTCCAGACCATGTGAGCTATATATGCAGACATGATTGCCATCAAAGTGACAATGCTCTATGGGGTGTATAAGCTGAGCTTTTCCGTCCTCATTCGCATTGCGGCATCAGCTTCAGCGTTGGGGTTGGGTATATGCTTGGTAAGGGGAATGCTTGTCAGTTCTCCTCATCAGGTGGATCTTTGAGATGGAGTATGTTGGACTGCAGGTCTCCTCGTGAGGCAGGTCTTTGGAATGGAGTATGTTAAACTGTGAGACATTGGCAATGTAGGCTGTCTTCCTATGCTTTGAGGTCCATGTCCTCGAAGTACAGGTCTAACAGGTGCTGTTGGGTCTCCAATCACATGAAAAGAGAGTTCTCTGAGGTATCTGATGTAGGCTCAAAGTCCTCTGCTAGTGGTGGTACAAGAATGTTGGAAAAGGTCTTCCTGGTTTCAGCACTCTGGATTTGCAAGTTTAACAGGCTTCTGAGCTACCTGAATGTGTATTCCTTCTGGAGCGGAATAGCTGAAAATGCCTGATACATCATTTTTTCACATCTTTTAGTTCAAGCGAGACCATTCCAAAGCTTGCAGGCTGTCCTAAAAAAAAGTCCAATTGGAATGCTCCTCTTTATCTTTGATCATTACTTGGTCCTGAATACCATTGACCATGAGAGCGATCATGACAGTATCCAGGGGACTAAACAACATGGCATTTTGATCCAAAGTGGTGGTAAAATGCCAAAATTCAGAAGATGCTCAAGATGCTTTTCTTCTCAGTATAGAGCCAAGAAGCTGCTTTTCATCATTCCCTTGTGTTTCCCACGTACATTAAAAAGAGTGATTTTCCAATATAGCCCCAAAGTCCTTGCCGGTTGTTCAAAATGATGTAGAAGGTTGTTGATTCCTTAAATGCGTGTCAGCTGCAGATCTATCAGGCTCTGCTCGATTGTGAACTAAATGAGAAAAGTGATTCTCTGAGGTGTCCGATTTAGGTGCATCTTCTCTGTCAGTAGTGGTTGAAAAAACACTGGAAAAACGATTTTGTTGCTTTTAATAACCTGGATTTGCAGGTCTAACAGAGCCCCTGAGCCATATGAATGCAGAAGAGCTGGGAACATTCAACATATGATCCTCTTCCATCTTATGGGGATCTTGTAGTGTGCCTCTGCTGCCATTTTCCTGAATCTCTATCCAGGTGGCTAGCAGAGCACTCTCCCAAGCCCAAGGGGTTGTGAAGGAAATTCTCAACAGGGCAATTTGAGGAATCGCCATCAACTTTCAATTTGGGTAGAGAAGTTCGATGATCTCCATACATTCTACTCCAAAAATGAGATTGCCCTGTTCATGTATCTGAGAACCGTCTGATGTCTGTCTGGCCAACTCGGCAAAAACTTTTGGCCAAGAAAGTGATATAACCTAAGTGAACCCAAGCTTTGAAGTTGAATTGTATAAAATACGCCTTTTGATCATGCTTGGTACGCACAAACCTTGAGACAAGTGCTCCCCCATGGGCTGTTCGAGTACTCTTCTAAAGAATAGCATTGAATGTGAGTGTGTGCATGACCACTTCCTGCTCTCAATTAGAGTCTTGAAGCTCCAGTAGTCTCTGAAAAATTCTCTCCCCTCATTCTCTAGGGCCCCTCCTATCACAGAGCATCTAGCAAAACATGTCTATGGAAGATCATTTTTGAACTCACAGCTTGGCTGTAACAAGAAACCTGTCCAACACGGGAACACTGCTTGGGAAGTTCAGTTGATCGTATACCACCTTGAGAGGTAGATGACATCAATGCATCCCAGGTTACCTTGCCCTTGGTGGACTATAGCACCATATCAGAGGCAGAATCGTAGAAAATTCCATGTCAGTCCATATGAGAGAAATCTCAACATCAAACGATATGTCACTTTTGACCCAAAAAACTTGTACACTGAACCTGTCCAACCTTGGTACTAAGCATTGAAATATCACTAGAATTAAGATCACCCTGAGAAGTCAGCAAGTTGAACACATCCCTTGCTATCCATTGCACCAAATTCAATTCCCAAGCTTAGGAAGCTCCTTTGCAATCATTGCATCTCGCCAATAGAAGAGCAAGGAAAAAGTCAGTATGCAGGATTCACATTGTGGCCAACATGTTATGTGACCTCGGCTTCTTGCTTGCTATATCTCCCTTATGCAAGCTTGATCTTAATCTTGATGACGGGAGCAAGCTGAGAACCAAGAGAGATGCCTATATTGAGATGACATCCACATGTATTTGAGGGCTGTTGCTATTGAAACCCAAGGAAAAATATGTGTGTGTGTGTGTGTATGTGTGTACACACACACACATGCACACACACACACACACATGCACACACACACACACACACACACACACACACACACACACACACACACGTACGTACATACATGCATGCATACATACATACATACATACATACATGCATGCATACATACATACATACATACATACATACATACATACATACATACAGACAAACATACACACATACACATATATACACACGCACATGCATGTATGTTTGTCTCCCTGTGTGTGTATGTATGTATGTATGTCTGCATGTGTGCGCGTGTGTATATGTACGTACATACGTATGTATGCATGCATGTATGCAGTGTTGTTATCAGACGCGTCTGATTCCCTATCCAGGCGTGGGTTATTCTGTTCCAGATGTCTGGCTAGGGAATCGTTTCAGACTTCACCTTCCTTTTCTTAGTGTAAATGAACGGAAGTGAAATAAAAAAGGGTTTTCAGTCTGCCAACCTTTTCCTATCAAATATTGAGGTCCCAAATTTAAGCTTATTCAGGTCTGTCTATATTCTGACATGTGCTTTTCAGCATGCTTGTTTTCCCCTTTCTCATATGGGTTTATATATTCATATTTCAGTTCTTGCTTATTTTTCCATTTATTTATGGGCTGTGTAGTGGATGTCTCCTTTGCAGTTTAATCAAGAGGCTCAATTGATAGGCTTAATTCATTGATGAGCTGTGTAGTGGATGTCTCGTTTGTGTAGTGAATTGATAGGCTCAATTGGCAGAGTCAGAAGAGTATTTATGACTTTTTTGGCAACTCAACATTTCTATGGATCTTTGTGCTGGGATTGCATTGTTAATCATTTAGAATTCTGTCCTGCAAGTTCAGACATGTCAGTCTTATTGTTGGTTTTTTCAGTCCAAAGGTTGATTCTATCAGAGGAGTAATGTAGAAGTTTTAGGTTATCTCTGCATTTTATTGTGATATTTTGAAATGCAGTCCCACATGAACAGTTCCCTTTTTGTTTTTTAACAATTGTTTTTCATGTTCTTGCAAAACAAGGAAAGAGAAACAACACTGGAAAGCCCAAGAAAAAGAGAAAAAGTTAAACAACTTCCTTGCTCTTTTCTTTCCTCTACTCTTTTCATAGGTGTTATTCTTTTTCTTTTTCCATTGCCCATGGCTAGGAATATCAAAGCTATGTTCTGAATTTTATTTTTCCAGATTCTGTTCTAAATTTTGGTCACATATGAAACGATTGGGGGTTGGGAACCATACTTGTTCCATACTTCCATACCCGTATGCATGCATGTATGCATGTATGTATGTATGTATGTATGTATGTATGTATGTATGTATGTATGTGTGTGAGTGTGTGCATGTATGCATGTATGTATGTGTGTATGTATGTATGTATGTATGTATAACTTATGAAGCAACATTGTGGGTTTGAGCCTCATGAGATGCAATTCGGAAGGCTACATGCAGCCATCTACACATGGGTTCTAACCATCTCTTCTATGAGTGGCTGCCTATGCTCGTGTATCCTAATTTTGGAGAGGAGGCTCCTATTGTTGTGACCATGGATTATTAGATCATGGACGCATGTTTGAATTGGTGGTTGATTCCCCATAGGAGGGAGGGAGGGAAGGAGGGGAAGAGAGAGAGAGAGAGAGAGAGAGAGAGAGAGAGAGAGAGAGAGAGAGAGAGAGAGAGAGAGAGAGAGAGAGAGAGAGGGAGGGAAATATTAATGTCTTTTGAAGGCCACACTTGGCCTATGAGACAAAACCGTGTACAATTGTAGTAACCCCTATGCAGAAATAAAAAGGAAAAATACTAGCTAGGGATATATATATATATATATATATATATATATATATATATATATATATATATATATATATATATATATATATATATATATATATAGAGAGAGAGAGAGAGAGAGAGAGAGAGAGAGAGAGAGAGATATATATATATATATATATATATATATATATATATATATATATATATATATATATATATATATATATATAGATAGATAGATAGATAGATAGATAGATAGATAGATAGATAGATAGATAGATAGATAGATAGATAGATAGATAGATAGATAGATAGAGAGAGAGAGAGAGAGAGAGAGAGAGAGAGAGAGAGAGAGAGAGAGAGAGAGAGAGAGAGAGAGAGAGAGAGAGAGAGAGAGAGAGAGAGAGAGAGAGAGAGAGAGAGAGAGAGAGAGAGAGAGAGAGAGAGAGCACGTTTTATGGTTTTTTGTTTTTCTTGTTTTGTTAGATGAATTTACAAATCCTTGTTTTCGTTTAATTTTTTGGTTATTTAAGAAAAATAAACAACAAAAAGAAGGTGTCTTCTTTAAATAGTTTCGTGAGAGATATTTATGGAGGAAGCCTACAAATGATCCTAATAGAGTATTGTAAGAATTTGATTGAACATAGTATAAAAATCCTTTAGTGCTAAACACACGCCTTTTCCATGGTTTCATTTCTTGGATACAATATGTATTTTAACCTAAGTGTTGTAGCCCTCAAGTGAATGTTGATATAATATTTTGACTTTATCACACTTATATTATTGTATGGTTCTTCATTGAATTTGAACGGTGAATAGGTGCACCCTTCAATTTTTCTTTATCTTATGGTGCTAGCTAAAAGAAAGGATTATATTCCTTCTTAAAATGAATTTAAATTATTTGCAATGAGTTATATGGCAATCATATTTGAAGGTATGGTTTCAACAATTTTCATGCTAATCATTGAATAATTTTTCATTCATTTGAGGCGCTATTGATCAAGCATATTCATTTAAATAGACCTCCAAGTTTGTTCATTGTTCACAATTCATTTGTGAAATTTGTAATATTTTTGATTGTTTTTGTATGTATGCCAAACTTTAAACTATTGGACTCATTGTTGTACAAGGAGATGTTCTTGACGATAGAGTTCATAATGGAAACACGTTGCTTTAAGGATTGAAGTTCATTGCAAAGTGTGATGTCAAATCTTTTTCATGCTCGCTATTCAACATTTAGGAATTTTTAGAAGCTCTTAAGTGATTTAATTAGATAGTTTGTTTGAGAGATCCTTTTGAGATGTGGAACCAACACTCTTTATTTCCTAAAGATCTTAATTCAAGTGCTCTTCAATAAAGTTCCATAATCATTGAAATCTCATGCGTTTTGGAGACTTAAAATTCAGAATATTTATAAGTTAATCATCATTCTCAATCTCTTAAAGTGTGAGTTTGGAAAATTTATGATGTTTATCTCCTTTCGTCTTGTTACTTTAAGCTCTCTTATTAAAACTTCTAGACTTAGCTATTTTTTCTTCATTCTAGATTTTTTATTTTTAAAAGAGAATTTCTTATCAATATTTGCTCAACATTTGGGTGGGGTTAAAAGCTCTATTTAAAGGTTCAATGATGTATTGAAGCTTTTCGTCCGTGATTGAAGCCTTTCTTCCATGTGGTAGAAACATTCATCCCAATCAATAAGTTAGCTTTAAATACATGAAAAACTTGGCTAAAAACTATTTCACAATATAAACACCATCATAATTTTTACAAGTTATGTTGAATCAATGATATCTAGAAGAAGTTGTTGTCATAGTGCACCTAATCCTCTTTCATAAAGAGAGATATGTACAATTATTTTTGTTGGCTATTCTATGTTTCCTTCTAGTTATTCCCTTTTTTCAAGAAAATATTTATAGGATCCAAATTTAGGCTTCATACTTGAAAAGTTTCCTACATTGTTATAATGATAAGAGAAGGTAAATAAGTTACTACGTTTGTTTTAATCCAAGAAAGTTTATCACATTGAAAAATGATGGTAATGAAAATTATTTTAGAAAATGAACTTATCTCTAATAAATAACATGTTTTATTTGCTCATTTACAAGTAAATTATATGCCCTTTTGAAGTTTCATTGATATACATATATTAATGTTTTTTTTTTGTCTAATTTTAATTATTGAGTGCCTATTGAATGTGTTAGTTTTTAGGCCCACAGTTAATATAGAGACAAAGAGAAAATATATAAAAGATGGAAAATATACGAGACATGAGAAAGATTGAAGGAGCCAAGTTCCAAATATATTCCATATATTGCAAAATGAAGTACGTGAACTTACAAGGTAGCATAGATACTATGCATGAAATACAAACTCTTGATAGCTCCACAAATCTCCTTAGCTTGAAGTTGATCTTCTCCAAGAATAGAGAAGCTTCAAAGTTGTTGCCCACCTTGGAGATGATGAAGAACACAACTCCACCTCCTTCAAGTAGAAAGACCACATTCTTCATGCTCGATATGCTCCAAGTGATAGATTATGAGCCTAAGCATTTGTCTTTATATGGAATAGCTAATACATGCTTTTCCAAGTGTAAAAACTCAAAAAGCAAGGTTTCGTAATGTTTGGAAGCCCTTATTTTGAAAATCGCAAAACCTTATTTTTGGATTTTAAAATTATTTTTCATATCATTTGGGTATATGATATATCATTGTCTCTTGATTTTAAATAATGCTTTTCCCTCAAAAAAAGTAATTTTCATACTAATTTTCTAAAATTAGGGTTTACAAATTGACCCTTCATCTCTTTCCATATGCTTGATTTTTATACCATTAGAGAGCTCTTCATGAGTACGTTCACGATATTCAATAAATAATTATGTCATGTTTTTACCATTTGGACATGTTTTGACTCATTGTCTCTTTTCGAAGTTTTCACTACATATTGAGCTCCCTTGTGGAAGGTTGTTCACATTTCCAACAGTCCCCCTCTAACTTGAAACTAGAGAATATGCTAGGTAGGTATATGTGTAAGTTGTTAGGTTACTTTTATTATTTAATGATTTAGGTACCTATTTAATTTTCATAGATATATTCAACATCTACGTCAAGATTAACCATTTGTTGCTTCTTACTAAATATAAAATTGAGCTTAATCTGCATCTTCCATGAAGACTTAACTCTTCAACATGCAACCCAATTCTCTATATACACTATTTTATCATGATGTGATACCAATTGTTGGTTTTTTAGGACCACAATTAATCTAGAGACAAAGAGAAAATAGAGAGAAGATGGAGAATAGACAAGACATGAGAAAGATTGAGGGAGCCAAGCTCCAAATATATTCCACATATTGCAAAATGATGTATATGAGATTACAAGGTAGCATAGATAATATTCATGAGATACAAATTGTCCATAACTCCACAATCTCCATAGCTTGAAGATGATATCCTCCAAGAATAGATAATCTTCAAAGTTTCTACACGCCTTGAAGACGACGAATAATAAAACTCTAACTCCTTCAAATTGAAGGACCACCTTCACATATTGAGCTCCCTAGTGGAAGGTTTCTAGCAATTCCAATAGAATGCTCTTTAACTCATTTATGTGCAGTACATGCATTCATAGTTCATGCATAGTTTTGTAGGTAAAGATAATTATGAATATAGTTTTACAATCTCTCTCTCTCTCTCTCTTTTCTAAGAAAAAGACTCAAGCCATATAACTCTTTAAGGGTGTTTTTCTTTCTTTTTCCAAAGGGTGCTTAGACCCTCCATGTATCTCTTATTTTTGCATAAGTGACCACCATTTTAAGTTATACACAAGGCCTTTTTTTTTCAAAGGGTATTAACCCTCCATTTGGCTCACTTTAGCACTAAGTTCCCTTTTTTGCACAAAAAAATATAAGAAAAATCTATTGTGGGTGTGTGCTTTGGGAGGCTATTCTAAACCCCCAAGGGTGTCTAAGTGCATATTGGGTTCCTCTAAGCCCCAAGTGTGTAGGGTGTCAACATGTCCAAAGGGCTACTCTAAGGCCCCCAACCCAACTTTTAGTGGTGATTCTTTGCAAGTGTGGTGATGCAATTTTGAAGTCCTATCTTCTGCAAGGGATACAATGTCTACAATTTTGAATGTGATGTCACCAAGTATGTTGTACTTGACATCATCCATGCCTATGTTTATGCACAAGGATGAAAGGTTTGAATGTAACAAACTACAATTTATGGAAGGACACGATTAAGGCTTACTTATACTCAAATTTGTTATATGAAGTCGTAGATGCTACATAACCTAAGCCTAATAAGGATAGTGACCTAGTTGTATGGAACATTTGGAATGTAAAAGATGACCTAGCCTTGGGAAAACTATTACCAGCTTGTGATGAATTAACAAAAGCACATATTATTTCTTGCAAGGCTTCTCATGAGGCTTGTAAGATACTTCAAGATCTCTATTAGGATAAGAATCCCTCTTGAATTTATATCTTAGAAGTAGAATTCCATAACCTAGCCATTAGGCCCCAGGATCCCATTACCAAGGTCATTGCTACCTTTGATATCAATACAAACTTGCCTTGTGTGACAAACAAGTATCAAACAAAGATATGGGATTAATCTTTTAAATGAACTATGAGATTTTTCTAATGAAACATTATAATCGAGTTCAATTCTTGACATGGGGGGAAGTACAAAGACTCTTGCTTCTCCATGACTTGTGAGAAAAGTCTTCAACATCATAAGAAGCAACCGTGAAAGTTAAGTGACCTTAGATAAGGCTAAAACTAGTAATCACTATATTTCTAAGAAATACTCCAAAAAATCTTCAAAGAAGTTTACATGCAATTATTGTGGAAAATCACAACATATTGAGAAGTTCTGTTATAAGAAGAAGAACAATTTTAAAGCGTCTACATCCAAGAATCAAGCTATGTTTTCTACACATTGGTCTCATTTTTAGAGTGAAGATATCTTCATCTCAATGGAAGCCAATTCTCTAATCACTTCTAGCTCATCACATAAATGGATATTTGGTCATATTGCAACCTCCCACATGTGCATCCTCGTGAGTCATTTCAAGAGCTAGCAGACCACAAAGGCGAATTTCACTTAGGAAACAACAAGAGTCTTATAAGATCTTAGCATCTAAATTAGTGAACGGATTTCAAAAAATTAGCCAAGTGCAAGATTGTACTCAAGGAAAGCAACACAGGGCTCTAGTTCCAAAATAGCCTTCCACTTGAGCAAGGAATCCTCTAGATCTAGTTTGCATGGACCAATGAGTACCCCATTGAGAAGTGGATCGCTCTACTTCTTTGTCTTGATAGACAATCACACTAGAAGCATATGAGTCTATTCTCTCAAGTCTAAGCCAGATACATTTTCTAAGCTCAAAGAATAGGTCTACTAAGTTTCCAATTCAATAAAGACTATTAGATCTGTTGGAGGTTGTGAGTTCATCAAGCATGACTTTAATAACTTCATAAAGTAGAAAGGTATCAAAAGGAAAGTCAGTCAGCCTCATACTCCATCCCAAAATGGAGTTGCCAAAAGGAAGATCCACAATGTCATGGAAACAACATGCACTATGGTTCACAACAAAGCATTAAAATTCAAATTTTGGGTTGAAGTTTTACACACCAAAATTCACATAATCAATAGAGGCTTCAAAAGTACACTACATAACAAGACTCCATTTTAAAACTACTATGGAGGCAAGCCCAATATCAACTATTTTAGAGTATTTGCAAGTGAATCATTTGTATATGTGCCCAAGGAAGATTGGCACAAGTTTTCATATAAGTACAGAAGCATCTATTCATTGGAAATAGTGAACCTAAGGCATACAAATTGTACAATCTAAAAAACCACTCCATCATCATTTCAAAAGATGTAATCTCTGATAAAGCTTTAAAGTACTCAACTAAAGATCCAAGTTCAAGTTTCAGTTCATCCACCAACACTTTATAGGGGGACACAATCAATTCTAAGGAAAGCAAGAAGCAATAACTTCCCAACAGCCCAAGAGATCTCAAAGGCTCATCAAGAAGAAATATTCAAAACAAAGCCACTACGTTAATTATGCACTTATGCATCATTTTCAAGAAATTCTAGATCATTACAACTTTAAAGAAGCTCAATGCCAACTTGAATGGGAAGAAGCTATGTAGATAGAGATGGATCCAATCCAAAAGAATAATACTTAAGCATTTATTCCAAAGAATATTAATCATCAAGTTATTGCAATTAAATGGCTATACAAAGTTAAGTACAAATTAGATGGTACTCTGGACAAGTACAAAGGAAGATTTGTAGCTAAGGGATATAAGCAAAAACATGGGATTGACTATGAAGAGTCCTTTGCCCCTAGTGCAAATTTTATAAGTATTGGAATCATTCTTGGTTTAAGCGCACACTTCAAATGCCCCATTTACCAAGTCAACATCAAAAGTGCTTTCCTAAATGGCAGTCTTCAAGAAGAAGTATACATAGAACAACTTGAAGGTTTCAATGCCAAAGGAAAGGAAGATCATGTATACAAACTTCACAAAGCAGCACATGGACTTAAGCAAGCTCCCAGGGGCCTAGTATAAAAAGATTCATAAGTTCTTTGAAGATAAAGGATTTCAAAGGAGCACTACTGATTCTAACTTATACATATGCCAAAAAGAGTTGTTAGTTGTAAGAATCATCCTTTATGTAGATGGATCGAGTTTGATAGGTTTAGATGACGAACGCATCTAATTTATCATCAAGCAGCTTCACCTTGAGTACTCCATGACATATCTTGATCTCCTTCTTAGGCATGGAAGTGTGGCGAATGAAAGAAGGAATAACCTCTCTTAAAAGAAGTATTGCTTTAATCTTCTTTCTAGGTATAACATGAATCGGTGTCACTCAATATCTACACCACTTGATCCAAACATCAAGCTCACACTGGAGGACTTATCATCACTCATGGACATGCATGCTTATCGACAACTAGTTGGCTCTTTAATTTACCTAGCCAACACTAGACTTGATATTGCATATGCAGTTGGCATTCGCAAGCAGTTTGCACATTAGCTTCATCAGAAATATTGGAAAGATGCTCATATAATACTTTGATACCTTTCCCAATGATTCAATATTTTAAATATTCAAGGATTTAGACAAGATTCACTCTTTAAGTGTTGAAAAGGTTTTATTTTTTTTCATTTCATGCACTAATTTATTATTCAATAAGATTAGGAAAAGAGTATCTATTTTGACTACAAGCTTTATCTTGTTTGAATTTAAGAACCCTTTATGTGATTCTTTTTTCAAAAGGGAACTAAAATTGAATTTTGGCTTTTAATGTATTGTCTTCAAGACTTTAGGTTTTACATATAAAAATATGTCCTATTGAAGTGATAGGTGAATGAAATTTTTGTATGGTTAGGGATTTTTTATGCATATTCCATTGATGAACTTTTCATTGTTAGTATATTTTGATAGTAATGTGTATAACACACTTAGGTACATTGGGTAACTTTTTCCCCTTTAGGAGGTTTCTTTCCCTTGGCTTGTATATATGCCTATAACACTATTGGGCTACTTAACTTTTTTACATTTTCTTAGTAACACACTCAGTGTTGTTATCCAAGATTCTTCTTCTTCCCCTTGATATTTGCATGCTTCCATAGTCCTCAAACTCAAACAATTGGTATTAAAGCAGGTTGTTGTTTTCTGTAGGGCATTGTTGACATCCTTTTGGGTACAGTCTCATGATGGCTTGTCTCACTTATTTCTTGGCTTGTTGGATGCATTCAAAAAGAAAAATCTCAGGTCATTGCCTATAACAAACTAACAATTAGGACCACCACGTGTTAGAGAGAGACTCTCCTCCCAACCTTATGCCTGTATATATACCTATTGAGGACTGCACCACTTTGATTCTAAGTCACTCTTTAAAAGGGAAAGTCTACTTGAAAACCAATATTTTTACAAAAGTAGCATTAGTTGAGAACCATCCTTTTCTGAATCAATCCACACCACTCTTTTGTGGATTGATTCTCCACCACCATTTATCTCAAAAGGTCCCAATTAGAAAGAACGGTCGGCAACATTCTGAATCATGGAATCTTTGGAAAAACCTACAAGTTTTGAGCTCAATATCTCCTCTTTTTTCCCTTCACACTTATCACTAAGCTAGGTGGATTCCTTCTCTAAGAGAACATGAGCGCCTTTGCTTAATTCTAGTCTCAAGATCTTTGGCCATACATCCGGGTGACCAAATAGTGTTTGAATTCAGATTTGTATGAATCAGTCGGACACTCAGATCATATAATTAATGTATTATATTATTCCTCCTTGGAAAAGATTATCATCCTCAAAAACATAGCTATATATAACTCTATAGGCAACCCCTGAGCCTCATGTTCTAATTTGGAAGAACATGTTTCATCCCTGTGGTGGGATCCTTGCCCCAATGATTCAAAACACCATCTAGTTTTGCACTTGATAAACTGATCTAAGTGCAAACTAGGGAATGAATATTTAGGGGGGATCAAAAAACATCCCTAGCCAATTCACTTTTTTCACTACGTGTTGTCTGGTCACTAACATGTGAAATGGGTGGATTTGAATTACTAGTCCATTTATGGCCATCACTTGTACAAGGATTTAGTAACTGAGATGGGATTCTTATCCCTAACAAGACTTTGAGATCTCTTGATTCACTTGAACTAGATTTAAAAAACTAGAATTCTGGTTGTCCCAAACATCGAACTTGGGATTTTTGTATTATGATTCACTTCATCCCATTTTTACTTGATTTATTACCTGATTGAAGGACTACTTTGTCCTAATGGGCTTAAAAGTCCTATATAGAATGTAGGAGAAAACCTCCCATTTACTTTTGGTCAACCTTACTTTAACTTGACCAAGTCAAATCCAAAATGAAAGTTATCCAACTTAGGACACTTTTCTCAAAGACTTTAGCTTTAAGGGAATCATCAATCGTATGAGCAATTCCTAACTTGTCTTTTCTAGAGTGTACTGAACTCTATGAAATTCATTAGATTTATGCTATGTAACTTGAAGCAAAATCAAATGAATAAATAAAGTTAGGCTTAGGATCTTTTGAAGATTGAATGGGTTCTTGTATAGAACATCTATCTTGGATGTTTAATTTAGTTACCTTGTTCCAACTGGCTAACCATTGACCTTTATGAAAAGAATCAAATACTCTATCTGAGTCAAATCCAAAAGATTTGGAAACCAAAAAGAAAGAAGTAAAAATCTATGCAACCAATTCAAAATTCTAAGATACTTGAACTTGTTGTGAGTCAAATGCTAGGTGACCCAAGACTTCAATGTTTCAAAGATCTGTTTTCAACAAGGTATTGAGGCAATTTATCTTTCTTTAAGAGAAATAAACTAGATTATCTAAAAGATTGATGGAGTAAAGCTAAACATCATCCAACCACAAGATACTAGTCTAGAATTCAACATCAATGTGTCAATCCCTTGAAGTTCTATTGATCATATTTTACTAAAAAATAATGTTGTGCTTTAGACTTAGTTAATTCCTTTATTCAATCTTTATGACTACTTACTGGGAATGCAATTCTTGTGCATTACTTTGATTCAAAATATTGAATATACCGAGTTACACAAGGAAATTGGTGCTTGAATTAGTCAATCAAACCTTGGTTGAAAAGATTTTTAACCTTTGAACCTGATGTCAATTCAAAATTTGGACATGGTGAAGTTTAAACTTCTTATGGAATCTCAATGTGAGAGAAAAACTCTCATTCATTTCTTTATCCTTTTGTCTAGTGGTTTAATTCCATTAATGTAATATACTTTCCCAAGAAAGACATAACATGATTGATTCTTTTTACGAATCACGAGTTCTTTCTCTTTCTAGCCATCAAATAAGAATTCTCAAAAGGAGTTAGCATTCCATTGTCCCATCCTAGTGGATAATTTCTCCAATCCACAAAAATATATACCAATTTTGGCCTTCTTTTTGTGTCTTTTAAATGCTCTCATGATCATTTCTAATGATCCTTTCTCAAATCCTTATTGGCACCAATATTGAGAGCTAAGATGAAGGTGGTATATTCTACTTATTAGGTTTTGCAAAGAGCTTTTATGCCAAACATCTAGGGTACATCTAGACCCTTTTACCTCTTAATGCCTTGATTTTGGAAAAATATTGATTCCAAAATTTAATCCAACTGAGGATTTAGTGCTTAAAGAAGTAACATTCATGATTCATGCATGCTACATTTTCAACAACGTGAGTAAAGGATTCATCTTGGAATAGTTTGTACCTCTTGAATGATCCTTGAAAGGAATGCTAGACTTTTGGACAATATTTTGAAGCTTTATTGCTCGAGTTGTGTTCACTTTTTGAGTGTCAAACTAAAGGATAAATATCTCCTTATGATAAGGTTTCCCAATATTCCATCATGAAAGTTTGGCTTGAACTTTGATTTATATGTGATATGTATGCCTTTTCTTGAGTTTGAAAAAAAAATATTATCATTGTTCAATCTTTCGATGTTATTGGAGCACTTTAAACATACTTCAACAACCCATTGTGGTTGCATGATTCAAAGTACAATTGTCTCTTTGATCATTGAACCATTGTACAATAATTTTACTATGAACACAACGTTGTCTTGTTTATCACTTACGGATCAAGAGAAGTGATAGCTTGCTAATATCTTGGACAATCTCAATGAACAAACTTTACAAACAGCTTGTCCAAATGATACACTTGTTCGATCTTCTTTCATGAAGCATAATTATACTAAAGATTCATTTTTTTTGCAAAGACCTATGAATCATTGCGTAATAGCTAAGAAGATTGACATCCTACCTTTGATCATTCAAAGAATCATTTCTAGGTTCTTTATGTATTAGTCTAACTCAAGGTAGCTTGCTAAACATCTATATTTTGATGATGTTTACTTTCCCTTTCCTAATCATCAATTAGGTTTAATGATTATATCCTTTTTTCTAGAAAAATATACTTGAAAAGAAATCAAAACTTCCAACATGTGATAGCTTCTATTTTTAGAATATCTTTCAAAAGGACTACATCTTGTATTCATCCTAACATATTCATGAATTTATTCTTATTTTGGAAAAAGTTCATGGATCAATGGAGATCCATTTCTTGGAACTTTGTATATTCCCAAAAAATTAAGTTCACCTTGAATATGGTAGGAAAATGGCATGATTCATGAAATAGAATACTAGACTATCTCATTTAAGTTCTTGTCTTTAGGAACTTTTGCATTTCCTAAAGATCATTTGTCTAGGTTTCATCTTGAAATTACAAATCTCTTAGATGAAATCACAAAGCAACCCTCTAACTCTTTAAAGAGGATGAGGTATTTCAAAGTTTCCATATTTTCATGGCACTCTACATCATTATCAAAGATGCAATCATGGGACCTAACATCCATTTATTGAACTTCAAAGTTCAATTGATGCTAAGTTCAATCACTCTACTTTGATTTGCATTACTTCTTTGGATGGAATCAAGTAAGATTGTTCACTTCAAAGTTCTCGTGGAATTTTAAAAACTATCTTAAGCTATCATCCTACTTGGATGCATGAGAAGGTACACAAGAAAGTGTAAACTCACATAAGTTTACAAGTAGTCATGTATTCTTGACCATCAAATGAATGCTTGACTTTCATCTTGTACCTACTTTTACTAAGCAAGACATCTAAGATAATGTAACTCTTCATTAAGTATGTGATACCTAAGTATCACCTTGGGAGAGAATCTAATATTTACTTAAGTTGCAAGGTTGAAGCTAGCATAACTTTGCAACTAACTAATTTTTTATCATCCCAAATGTCAAAACTTGAGCTTTAAAAAGTAAGCTAACTGCTATGAAAGTACATTCATTAATCTACTTTGCAAACAATTATACACTTATATATTGAAATGTGTGTGCTTGCATGCATATGTTGACATGATTTCTTCATGCCCTAAACTAACTCAAGCATTTTTTGTGCCTTCCATGCGTGCATTTTTGCACAAACATACTAATGTTGCTTCGTTGAAAGATATAAACATGCTAGTGCACATGCTTAAGTGCATCTAGAAGCTTTTCCTAACAATAACAAAAATTGTGTTGGCATTGAAAGCATTCTTTTGGAAGGAGGTATGCACAAACAATCATTAATTTTCATGCACGAAGTGGAAACCATAATTGATGCAAGCAAGTGTTTGATGTGTTTTCCAATACATCTATGCTTGCCCGTTTAGCTTTTGTTAAATTTTTTAAAATTTGCATAAACATTATCAAAAGTGAATACTTATACCATGCTTCAACGATAATTAGATGCAATCTACATGAAAGCAAAGAGCAAAGCAAGTATTGGCATCAAACATGAACTTGGAAAATACTTAGCTTCACAAATAGCTACTTCCATCCATTATCCCATGAGAAGAGCTATTTTTTCCATCCTTGAAGATTTATTTGCAAATCTTAGTGATCCAACTCCATGTGCTTAGGTGGAAGATCCATCCTTCATACCTTTGCCAATGGAACAACTAGACTTTGGTTGAATCAGGTGATTGCGCCAAGACTTTGATAAGTGATTGAGGAGGTTAAAGATTCGTCCAATCCACCTTTGATTGCACAAAAATTGAACACGAGAGCATGTATATGATCTCGGCTCAAACACATGCAAAGAAATGAGGTTGCAATAGACAAGATTTGGGACTCAAATATCGGCAAGCTATTCAATGCGTTCGATTTATTACATATGTGTGGATTGAAGCTTCTCAAATGTCTACATAAAGACCTTGAGCCCACAACTTTCTTGAAGTCCAAATGGAAGAGAAAAACAATCCTTCGAGGGGGTAGATTTGAGTCCATCACGGGCAACACCTTGGTTATTGTTGGTATATGCATATAGAGCACGCGAGCTCAAATCAATTGGCAGCATTGATGTCTTCTCTTTATTGTATGATATTGGGAAGAAACATAGTTTTATTATCAAATAAGTGTGGGCATCTGGATAGCCTACACGTGAGAGGTTATTTCTCATGTGTTGCGAGTTTGAAGCTCACCTTCTACACCTCAAAAACTATGTTTTTGCTTTTGCATATCCTTTGGCAACTAATAACCACCGAATCCAAAACATCAGAGAAAAGAATATTTGTTTTTTTGATGTGCGACGCTTGCAGTGAGCGTCGCTAAAGCGAGGATTTAAAAAAGCATCGCATAAGCGACCGTAAATAATGTCGCTTATGCGATGCCAATTGCAGTGCTTTTTACGATGCCTTACCATCGCTTACATGACGACTTTTTGATGAAAAAAATTAAAACGATGGAGGTTCTTCGATCGGCATCTTCACGCATCTGATCGAAGAGCTCTCCAACGTTCGCAATTGCGCTATGCTTACAAGCTGAAACAATCGCTTGCAGAATTGTTGTTTTGTCTAATCTCTATCTTATTGTCTCTCTCTGTCTCTGTTTCTGTCTTTCTACCTCTTTCTCTCTTTGAATTATTTCTCTCTCTCTCTCTCTCTCTTTATTGCAGGTTATTCAAGAAGCTAACCAAGAAAAAAATATGGCTAACTATTGTAAGTACAATTTCCATTCTTTGTATATCATTCGAATTGTGTTATTTTCATTAGTTAGCATACTCACACTTATTGATATGCACATATACACTTATACATGATGAAGATGCAGATTCACACATATACACATATACACATGCACATACACACACATATATACACACACATACATGTGCACATACACTTACACACACATGCATATGCACAAACATTTCTACAACCACATAAAAAGACTTGCATGCATGCATTATTGCATATATATATATATATATATACATACACACATTAACATATACTTAAATACATGTATATGCACATCCACATGCATGCACATTCACATGCATGCACATGGATGCAAATGGAAATGCATCCACACGCACATGCATGTTTCATACATATACACATGCATATACATACACTTGTATATGTTTATACACATACACATACATATGCGCATATGCATATATACACACACATACACATATATACACATATATATGCACATACGTACACACACATATACACATACACACACATGCACATACATACATATACACATATACATGCACATACACACATATACACATACACTTACACATATACATGCACATACATATACACACACATACACATGCACATGCACATACACATATACACACATATACACTTAGACATGCAAATGCACAGGCACATACACATGCACAGGCACATACACATGCACATACACATACATACACATATACACTTAACCATGCACATGCACATACATGCATATAAACATATACATATGTACATACATTCATATACACACACATATTACACACATATACATGCACATACGTACACACACATATTACACACATATACATGCACATATGTACACACATATGAATAAATTATATAATTAAAGTACTAAAACACATGCTTAATATAAACAATAATAATAATCAATAGAACAAAACTTTTCATAACTTAATACCATACACACAATTCAAAACATAACTGAAATGAACAATATATATATATATATATATATATATATATATTAGTGTAAATACATGTCCAATGTCATAATCAAGAATCCTAATCATCATCATCATCATCATCATCCTCATCATCATGATCACCCTGTGACGATCGAGATCATCCCTCCTGTGTCTGTCTCTCCACCTCATCCATATCTTCCTCTCCATAATACTCCTGTATTACATATAACAAACATAAATAAGTAAAACAATTAAAACATCCATAAAAATAAAATAATTATATATAATAATACTCACAAAGGCATCCGGATGATCTCGCATATACTCACTCAAACACCAATATCCAAAATGTGTAGCATACTCGATCTCATGTTTTGTAGGATATCGGCCATAATCCTTTCGCTGCATTGAAACAAATAAAAAAAATTAGTTTCTTGCATTTTAACTAAAATAAAAAATATACTCACAATAACACATATACTTACAAATGTAGCTACAAAACCATGATGGCCCATTTGGCCTAGGTGCGATGTGTGGCCCGACTCAACTCTCTTCTTTGCAGTAGCCTATTTATTTAAAGAAAAAATAATTACATAAATTAAATGTAAAAAATTACTAAGATATATGAAAATTATAAATATAAACTATTGATTTGTATATCTTTTGCTGAGGAAATGACTCCTGAAGACGTAGCTGTCTACGAAAAAACTGCCACGTCTCAAGTGGTATGTTAATCTCAAACAAAAAAAAGAATCAGAATACATACACATATATACACACACATACACATACACATATACATGCAAACATATACACATACATATATGCATACATATACACATATACATACATGTAACATAAACACACATATACATATCCACATATATACCTACACACATACACATGCATGAATATACACTCATCCATACAAAATACATGCATTTATCCCACAATAATGTGTATTTATGTATATGTGAATATGTGTGTATGTGTAAATGTGTATATGTGAATATGTGTGTATGTGTAAATATGTATGTGTGAATGTTTATGTATGTAAATAATCAGATTATTAATATCAAATACCATTATATGTAGATTCCGATCAATCATATGGAACTCCACCACCGTCTCCTAATTGTGCAAGGACCATATACTGTAAGTATATCAAACTTTTAATTTAAATATATTTGATAGATACATAATTGATATACTTTTTTTTGTTTCTTGTTATAATCAGATTTTGATCAATCCGAGGGCACTCCACCACCTCCTACCCATGCAACGACTTCACATGTGTCCTCCGATAGGAATTATGATGAATTTTACTATCAAGAACATATTATATGTTGGTGTAACTCTTGCTATGGCACATATCGAAGACCACGATTGGAATGTATTGAACATGAGGCAGAGTATGGTACTTTTGAGCCTGCACCATCACCTGGTTAACGTGATAATGCTTGGGTATGTATTTTTTCTATAAATTAATGCCATTATTTTATTTAAAAACCATATACAAAATCATATTACTGTTGATATAAAGGAATACTTGCACGATGATGATGATGATGATGATAATTTTTCTCATAATGTTAATATACCTTGTACATGTCATGGACTTGCTGTTCATCAATTACAAGCAGAGGTTTCTAGAAATCCTCTACCTCCTGGTTTAGAGACTGAAACGGCTAGAGATTATCCATTGCCAACTCGTGATTGTTCTCTAGTACAAACATATGATAGAAGAAGATATGGAGGATGGAATAGAGGACCACTTGAAGGGCTTTGGTGTGCAGAACAAGAGGAGGAAGGAGGAGATGGAGGGAGAGAGAGGAGAGGAAAGATGTGTGGACATGCGTGGGAGCCTCGAAACGCACATAATGATCTCTCTTGAGGCAATGCTCTATATATGATGTATATATATATGAATATGGGGGTAAGGTCATATGACCCTTACATCCCCAACAATCTCCCACTTAATGGTCAATGTGACCATAAGTGGTAACACATACAAAGAATGATGTAGGACTATACAATAATGTACAAGAAGAGTCAAAATCTCTACCCATACTAGATCAACCTACACCAACTGCCTCGAACAAGGTGTATCCATGCACCTCAAACTGCTCTAAACTCATATCGATAAGAGTCGAGCTAACATCTGACTGATGCGAGAACTAATGAAGTTCCTGCAAAGCTCCCACTCGCTCTATGCATGTGTCAATCATCAAACAACTGACAACTCCAAGTGCAAATACTCCAATAACAACTGCAATATCTGGTCTCGAGCATAACAACTCGTACATCAGACTCCCAAATGCTGACAAAACCTATGCTATCTTGGTTAATCTAAGTATGTCATCCATGCGTGTATCCAAGGCATCCAAAGCACCGTCATCAAGAACATGTCCTGACATATCTATGTCAACATCTGGCATGAGTGAATCCAAGAATGATTGCATGATCGCTGACTCATCAATATCTAAATCAATCATGCTCTCAACCAAGGATGTGTCTAGTTGTGTACCCTGAGAGCTAGCATGCTCTGGCATACACTGTGTATCATAAGAGAAATCTTGCTCTACCACACCGTGTATGATCATGCTCCACATGAGCTAACTCCAGAACATCAATATCAAGGTCAAATTGATGATCTAACTCTAACTGAGTATCATCACAATGTTCTACATGAGCATCCATATAATACTCTAAAGCATCCAGCTGATCATCCAAAGCATGCTCCATAAAAGCATCCGTGTGATCAATAAAATCATGCTCTACATAAGCATCATGAGAATCTAAAGCAAAAGAACAACACCTGTCACTGATACAATCAAAGATTATATTATATATTGATGGAAGAGCTTACATGCATGGAAATATAGCAGGTTTAATAAATAGTAGTCAAGGGTTACATAATAGTTCAAGGACTAAGTGCACATTTGAGGAGCGTGAAAATAGTCATGAATCACCATACATGAGTAGAGATGTATCAAGATACATAGTTGTCAATGCTATTACTACATTACATGCTGGTGATGAATTATTAGTGAATTATGGATGGCGTAGACCTCCAAGAGCACCTTTTAGCTAGAGAGAGAATGGAAATTTTCTATCCATATTTAATAACTCATATTTTTAATTTTATTTTTAAAGTTGACTTTTTATTCATTTATGGAATACTAATGATTTTTATTCATGTGTGTAGATTCCAACATATGATGTTGATGATATTTCTCCACACCATTGAGAATTTCCAGTAAGACCTCATTTATCAGAAGCATCTATGAAGAGGCTACACAAAAGTGATCCTGTGAAATTTGCAAGGTTGAAAGATATATATTCAAAGGAAGATAAAGTACAAGATTTCTGCAACAATGATGAAGATGATGGCATGGCAAGTTTTATCGAGGATTGGTATCAAAATGATAGTGAGAGCATTGATATTTCTAAAAATCAGAAATATCTTCGAGAGTAATGTCTAAAACATGTATATGAAGGAAGTCGTTTGACACGAATAAGTGCGAGCTTACTTATTCTCAATCTTCAAAATTGTTGTGGATGGAGTAATGAATCTATTTCGGCACTATTAAGGTATAATTTTTAATTTTCTATATATATATATATATATATATATATATACATATAAATTCATGCATATATAGACATACACATAATTATACATGAATGCATACACACATATACACACATATACACACATACACGTTATGAGAGTAAGGTCAAATTATACATACCTGTATTGAATGAAGATGTTTTGTCCATCTAGCCTTTAGAATTGTCCACCCAACCTTTATAATCTTCTTGACACATTTGTTTCTCCTATTCTAGTTGACCTAATACCTGTGCTGCTAACTTTTTTAAGAACTTTGCATACAAATATTAAGTATCAGTTAGCTATGGAGGTATTAGGTTGTTAGGAAAATGGGAGGACCAAATTTATCTTGAAGATTTTGAAGGATGGAAAAATAATTTTAAAGGATGGGCAGAAAGAAAGCGTCCATTCAATGCAGGTTTTTAGTCTTACTTTAGCTAAGGTAAGAACAAGAACTTGCATTGAATGGACACTTTCTGTCCGTCCATCCTTTAACACTATTCATGCATCTTTCAAAATCTTCAAGATAAATTTGGTCCTCCTGTTTTCCAAATGACCTAATACCTCCATAGCTAACTGATATTTTATATTTATAAAAAAATATGTAAGACTTAGTTAGCAAGGTAGATAATAGATTGACTATAAAATGGGAGACAGCCAGACGATTTAGTGGTCTAGATATGTATATGAAAGTCTACAAACCACAATAAACAAAAAAAAATTAAAAATGAAATCAAATATACACAGCTACACATGCATACATACATACATACACATATATATACACATAAACATACATATACACATGTTATGAGAGTAAAGTCAAATTATACATACCTATATCGAATGAAGATATTTTGTCCATCTAACCTTTGGAAGTGTCCATCCAACCTTTAGAATCTTCCTGATACATCTGCTTCTCCTAGTTGACCTAATACATGCGCTGCTAACTCTTTTATGAACTTTGCACACAAATATTAAGTATGAAATAGCTATGGAGGTATTAAATCATTTGAAAAACAGGAGAAGTAAATTTACCTCGAAGAATTTGAAGGATGGAAGAATAATTTTAAAGGATGGGTGGACACAAAGTGTTCATTCAATGCAGGTTTGTGGTTTTACCTTAGCTACGATAAGAACAAGAACTTGCATTGAATGAAAACTTCATGTCTGCCCATACTTTAGAATTATTCATCCATTTTCCAAAATTGTCGAGAGAAATTTGTTTGTCTTATTTTCAAACAACCTAATACCTTCATAGTTAGTTGATACTTAATCCGTGTAAACAAATATGTAAGTCTTAGTTAGCAAGGCAGGTAATAGATTGAGTATAAAATGGAAGACAACCAAATGATTGAGTGGTCTAGATATGAAAGTTTGCAAACCACAATATACAAAAAAAATTAAAAAGGAAATCAAATATACACAACTAAACATGCATACATACATATACATACATACATACACATTCATACATATACACATACATACATACATACATACATACATACATACATACATACACATATATACACACATACACATACATATATGCATACACATATGCATACATATATATACATACATATACACCTATAAAATATATATAAACACATACATACATATACACATATGCATATGTATACGCATGCACATGCATACACACACACACACACACACACACATATATATATATATATATATATATATATATATATATATATATATTTATTTATTTATTTATTTATTTATTTTTTATTAATATGTCTTTTTTTTTATGAACTTACAGGTTACTATCTGAAAAGTTTTTACCAAGTCAGAATATTCTTCCTACCTCACATGATGAAATGAAGAAGATAATCAACAATCTTGGTATAGATTATCAATGTATACATGCATGTCCTAATGATTGTATTTTATATAGAGGTGAATATGCAGACTCCTTGACATGTCCAAAACGTCAATCTCCTTGATATAAGGACAAAGAAGGTAAAATCCCAAAGCTCCACGGATTAGACATATGTTTCAAAGCCCTGAATTATCAAAGCTTTTGACATGGGGACATGATCATAAAAGTATTGATGGAATAATCAGAATTCCTCATGATAGTGTTGCTTTTAAGCATACTGATTCTACATGGCCTGAATTTGCACAAAATCCATAGAATCTAAAGTTAGGAGTTGCATTAGATGGGGTTAATCCATTCTCCTTGAAATCCAGTAAATGGTCAACATGGCCAGTGGTAGTCATAAACTACAATCTTCCGCCATATCTTAGCATTAAAAAGGATCATTTAATGCTTTCACTTTATTCAACGAGAATACAATGAATCCTACTAGAGAGATGAAATCATGTTCTTTTAAGTTAGAACATGAAGCTCGGGGGTATGCCTAATTATTTTATATATAGTTTTATCTTCGAGGAGCAAATTTTTCTCATGTATGTATGCATATGTGTGTGTATTGATGTGTATTATATGTATACATGTGTTAGTATGCATATATATGTGTTTCATGTATATATATGTGTGTGCATGTGTGTGATATATGTATACATGTGTTAGTATGCATACATGTACATATGCATATGCATTTGTGTAAAATATTCATGTATTCATGTAATATATGCAAGTGTTTATAATTGTGTATGCATGTATAAGTACACATGTATGCATGTAGGCATGTATATGTGATGTGTACATGTATATATGTATATGTGTCTATGTGTAAATATGTACATGTAAATATGTATGCATGTATATATATTTATGTGTGCATTTAGGCATGTACGTGTGATGCATAATGTATCTACTCCATTTTATATTTATGTATGTGTATCTACATGATGTGTATATATCTTTATATATATTATGATCCTCGTTGATTCGAGTAGCTATATATAGAGGCATAAGGTTGGGAGGAGAGACATCTCTCTAGTAAGACGTCGGAGGAATAGATGCGATGTGTACATATACTTCAATCATATGGCTAAAAGGCTGAATTAGAGTTTCTAAATTAGCGTTTTTAAAACCCTAATATCAAAATTAGTGTTTTCGAATTAGGATTTTTGAAATAGGATTTCTGAATTAGAATATTTATAATAGGGTTTTTGAATTAGGAGATATATATATATATATATATATATATATATATATATATATATATATATATATATATATATATATATATATATATATATATATATATATATATATATATATATATATATATATATATATATATGTGCATGTATGTGTATGTATGTGTATCTATATGTGCATATGCATGTGTATGTGTATATATGCATGTAAATATGATTATGTGAGTCTATGTGTGTGTGCATATGATTATGTATGTGTATGTGTATGTCAGTATGTGTATGTGTCTATGTGTGTATTCATTATGTGTGTGTAACTACATGCATGTATATGTGTGTGTAAAAATGTGCATGTATGTGTGTGTATGTATAAATGTGCATGTATGTGTATATGTGTGTAAATGTGCATGTATGATGTATATGTGTGTATGCGTGTATTTGTACCTCGTCTCACTCTTTTCTCTCTCTCTCTCTCATATACATACATACACACATAAACACACATACTCATATCCACATAAGGTGCAGGTAAGAGTTGCATAATGCTCGCATTCTTCTCTTGAACTTCAATCCATCCCCTATGTACACAATGTTCCCCTCTGGCTCTATATCGCACTCTAGCTCTAAGGTGTCTATGCATGTCCTCATAGGCACCTGTGCTCTGCTATCATGATCTGTAGGTGGTATAGGTGTCCTGAAAATAGATAGATAAAAATAAATAAAAATACATGTTATAATATCATTAAAAAAATTTATGAAAAAAAAAACATACCTATGAGCAGATAGCTATCTTCCTGCATGTGGAGCCGCAGAAGAGCCCTCCTCTGATCATTGGGTAAGCATCTGGATCGTATAATCCAGCTCATCATCAGCCATCTCTAAGTACTCATGCATGATGATCCCTAGAGTATCAGGCAGAACTCTTGCTCTCATAAGACTTTTTATGAGAGTGAGTTTCACCTTTCTTTCTCTACTAGGATCCATAATACCTGTACATATAAAACAAAATGGGTTAGAAATCAATATCAATATATATATATATATATATATATATATATATATATATATATATATATATATATATATATATATATATATATATATATATATATATATATATATATATATATATATATATATATACATATATGTATGTGTGTATATGTGTATGTAGGTGTATATGTGAGTGTGTGTATGCATGTAAGCATGTATGTATGCATATGCATGTGCATTATGTATGCAGATGTATGCATGTGTGTGTATGTGTGTGTGTATGTGTGTGTGTATGTATGCATCTAAGTATGTGTGTATGCATATGCATATGCATTATGTATGCATGTATGTGTATGTGTGTGTATGTGTCTCTATGTGTGTGTATGCATATATATGTGTGCATGTCTCTATGTGTTTGTCTATGCCTATATGTGTGTGTATATGTCCATGTGTGTGTATGTGTGTGTGTGTCTATGTGTGTGTCTATGTGTGTATATACATGTGTATCTGTATATATGTGTCTATATGCATGTGTATGTATGTCTGTAAATGTGTGTTGATGTGCGTATGTTTGGGTATGTGTGTGTGTAAGTGTGTATGTGTCTATGTGTGTATGTGTGTGTCTATGTGTGTATATACGTGTGTATCTATATATATATATATATATATATATATATATATATATATATATATATATATATATATATATATGTCTATATGCATGTGTATGTGTGTGTGTAAATGTGTGTGGATGTGTGTATGTGTGTGTGTAAGTCTGTATGTCTCTATGTGTGTATGTGCGTGTTTCTATATATGTGTGTGTGTGTGTAAGTTTGTATGCGTCTATGTGTGTAAGTGTGTGTGTGTCTATGTATGTATGTGTGTATGCATGTGTAAGTGTGTCTCTGTATGTGTGTGTGTGTGTGTAAATCTGTGTGTGTATGTGTGTATGTATGTATGTATGTGTGTGTATGTGTCTATGTGTGTATGTGTATGCGTGTAAGCATGTATCTATGCATATGCATGTGCATTATGTATGCATATGTATGCATGTGTGTGTATGTGTGTGTATGCATGTAAGTATGTATGTATGCATATGCATATGCATTATGTATGCATATGTATGCATGTATGTGTATGTGTGTGTATGTCTCTTTATCTGTGTGTGTGTATGCATATATATGTGTGTATGTGTGTGTGGCTCTCTCTACGTGTGTGTGTGTGTCTCTACGTGTGTATATGTATGTGTGTGTATGCATGTAAGCATGTATGTATGCATATGCATGTGCATTATGTATGCATGTGTGTGTATGTGTGTGTATGTCTCTCTACATGTGTGTGTGTATGCATATGTATGCATGTATGTGTATGTGTGTGTATGTCTCTCTACATGTGTGTGTGTGTGTATGCATATATGTGTGTGTATGTGTCTATGTGTGTGTGTGTGTCTATGTGTGTATGTGTGTGTGTGTGTCTATGTGTGTATATACGTGTGTATCAATATATATGTCTGTATGCATGTGTATGTGTGTGTGTAAATGTGTCTCGATGTGTGTGTGTGTGTATGTGTCTATGAGTGTGTATGTGTTTATGTGTGTGTATGTGTCTATGTGTGTGTATGTGTCTATGTGTGTATGTGTCACTCTAGCACAATGGTGAGTACCAAAGTGAGAAGATTCACCTCATAATTGTCAATCCGTGGAGACGTGAGGACTAGTATGAAGACTATGAGCAAGTGAAGGCACAAGTGTGTGAGTGAGAAGCACACAAGCATGCACACACATACACACACACGCGCACACAAGGCAAGAACAAGGAGAGGAACAATGGAGTCTTTTGCATTAGTCAAAAAGTCTCTTACATAAGCTCAATTCACAAACAATCTAACCTAAAAAATGAGCTCTCTAGCTCTTTTTATAGTTTTCTAACTAGCTTTGGTCTTGTCCAGACCTAGTGTCCGGCCTAGTTAAAAATTAGGTTCTAGAGTCTATTTGAGGGCTCAAATAGAGTCTAAAAATTATGAAAATTGATATGTAGCTAGTTCTAATACTCCTCAAGCTCGAGGACTCCTCGGCTTGCACAAAATGGAGTCTATTCTACCAAAAACGGAATTTACAATGTTTGTGTAGTGATTAAAATCACTTGAGTTGTAAATGGTCCATGGAAAAAAATGATTTGGCCTTGTTGCCGTATTGTGCATGACTCCTCTGTTGCTTTGTATGCCAACACGCCCCCCTTCCTAGAGTCTGTCGCCCCTGACAGACCTCTGTTCTATCGGGTGGTCGATATAGTATTGGATGACATTGGTGGCAAGTTCGTGTTCTCCTATCCTTATGCCTCTTGCTAGATCAGCTTCCAATGCATCCCAATTTATTGCGCCAGGGACCTCTGGTTGCGGGGTGGTGTAGTACTCAGAGTACATTGCTTGTTCACAAGCAAAGAGATGGAGCAGGTGTGTTGGCTTCGGTGCGAAGATCTCCGAGTGATACTCCGAGAAACCTGATCTGAACATTTCTTCGAAGGTCTGTTTGTAACATGCAGGGAGGTATTTGATGCGTGCATGCCGGGCGTAAGCCACACGAATACTGGGGGTGGTGCTCATGTCATACACCAAATCATAATTTCCATTGGTAAACCCCGGGAGACGTACCTGTGGTGCGGCTGCATTCCTAAAAGTTTTCAAGACTACCTGCATCATATCTAAAATTTTAAGCATCATTTGAGCTGCTACATCTGGCATGGGCTTCAATCGCGGCATCCAATGGCGAATTGTTCCCATCATGTATGCTACCGACGGTGGTCCCTGTGGTGGCACAATGTACGGGTAGTTTAGCCATTCCTTGCATTGCGTGTTGTTCTGCACTTTGATATTGAATGCCTTCCAAGACCTGCGGCGTGGAACTGGACCGTAGCATGGATTGTATAGGAGATGTAAAGACGCATTGTTCCATGTGCGTAGCATTTCTGGATATGTCTCTAGAAGTTTCTGGCACCAGGTGGGTTGACGAATTTTGCCTTTTTGCACCTCTGGAGGAAGGTCTTCGGGTTGAAATTGGGTAGCAAAGGTAGGAATTTGACCCGTGACTCTCTGTATTTCTGCATTATAATCAGCCAAGATAATATAATAAGGCTTGTATTGGAGTTCAGATGAGAGGATAAGGCGTCTCGATGACAGGTTCTTGAAGTAAGCTGATTGTAGCACAATTTCCTCTATGACCCTCATGGCCTGATTTTGCACTACCGTGCGCTCTTCGTGGGAACTCCCGATTTCCTCTACTTGACGTAGCCATGGAGGCCGTGGTGCCTCGAATGTGTCCTGAGCTTCTTCCGTTTGTTGGCCTCCTGGGAAGGGTTGTGGGTCGTATTCTTCTTCAAATGTCTGTTCCACAGGAATTTGTACTACTTCTTCGTCGGTGGGAGCCTCTAGAGGGGAAGGTGGTCTCTCATATTGTAGTAGACGTGCTTGCAATTCGGTGACCTGTTTCTGGAGATCTTTTAAGGCCTCTGAGTCTGTGAGAAGTGAAGCCGCAGAGGAGGTGGTTTGAGAGGCTGCTGTTGTTTCTTTTTGGTGTTTCTGCTTGAGTTGACCCAGTTCTTCTGATAGCAGGTCATGTGCTTCAAGCAGCATGGCATAGTCTTCCAATATGATCTTGATATTGTCGGGGGTCTCTGCTTGAAACTTTGATGGGCTGATGGGTGCCCCAGGTGTGCTTTCGATAGCTGCTTCTAGGTTCTCTTGATTTTGTACTTGCAGGCGTCGATTCTCTTCCTGAGCGGCCGCAAGATGTCGCTTGAGTAGGGCCATATTTCGTTGAAGCTTTGAATTGCGTTCCAGCTGTGTCCGTAGGTGACCTTCTACCACTTGTATTGCTTCCTTATCTGTGTTCTGTAACTGTACCTCCAATATGCTATGAGCCTCTTGGAGAGTTTGGAATTGTGTGTGGAGGCGAGCATTTTCCTCCTCTAGTGCAGCAAGGCGGTGTTGTAGTGTCTCTGAGTGCTCTTGCAGGCGTTCTTTCTGTTGCTGGAGCTGATTGTAATCTGTCCTTAAGTTTGATATACAAGCTAGCATGGTGTCCAATGCATTTCCTATAGATGAGGGGGTGGTGTTTACAGTGGAAGATGCATGGGAAGGGAATTGGGGAAGGGGAAGAGTGAATGATGTGTCTATTGAAGACGTGTGTGTGGGTGAAATTGGTGGAGGGGGAATGGGAGGAGGTGGAAGCGTGGGGGGAGGTTCCGTGGGTGGTGAAATGTCCATACTTTCAGGAGTGGGTGCGAGTGTGGGGTCTGCCATATACATTGGAATGGTAGGTGGTGTGTGTGTGAAAGTGGTGAATAGATGAGAAGTGGGGTGGGGAGTTGTAGCTCAGTGATGAGTAGCACCTCCTTTAATGTCAATCCGGGAAGACGTGAGGATGGTATGAAGACCTCGAGCAAGTGAAGGCACAAATGTGTGAGTGAGAAGCACACTAACATGCACACACATACATACACACGCGCACACACGGCAAGAACAAAGAGAGTAAGACAATGGAATCACTTCTATTGCAACAAAGTTCTCATACAAGCTCAAAACTACAAGAAGCTCTCCCAAAAATGAGCTCTCTTGCTCTATTTATAGTTTTTGACTAGCTTTGGCCCTGTCCAGACCTAGTGTCCGGCCTAGTTAAAAATTAGGTTCCAGGGCTTATTTGAGGGCTCAAACGAGATCTAAAAATTATGAAAATTGGCAGGCAACTACTTCTAAGGCTCCTCAAGCTCGAGGACTCCTCGGCTTGTACAAAATGGAGCTACAAAAAGGTGAAAATGGTATTTACAGGGGTTTTTAGTGATGAGAATCACTTTTAAATGGTGTAAGGGTTTTGAAAAAAAAATAAAGGGTTGCCTTAGTGCTAGATCTGCTTGTATGCTCGTACTTGCTTCTTCTCGTATACTTCCAACACTCTCCCCCCCCTAGCGTCTGTCGCCTCTGACAGACCTCTGCTCCACTGTTTGATCCATGTACTTCTGCAGGAGGTCGGTTGCCACTTCTTGTTCCTTGATGCGTAGTCCCCGAACCAAGTCTCTCTGGAGGGCCTCCCAATTGATTGCACCCGGTATGTCCGGTTGTGGCGTTGTGTAGAGTTCTGAGTGCATCGTTTGTTCGCATGCAAAGAGGTGTAACAAATGGGTGGGCCTTGGCGCAAACACCTCTGAGTGTGCTTCCCAGAACCCTGTGGTGAACATATCATCGAAAGTTTGCTTATAGCAGGCAGGGAGATATCTGATGCGTGCGTGCCATGCATAAGCAACGCATATGCTCGGGGTGGTGCTCATATCATATAGCAGGTCATAATTACCATTAACAAACCTGGGAATCGGAGGCTGAATATGGCATACATTGCGGAAAGTTTTGAGCACCACCTGCATCATATCGAATATCTTGAGCATCATCTGGGCAGCTACATCTGGCATGGGGTGGAGGCGTGGCATCCAATGTCTGATGGTTGCAATCATGTAAGATACTGTGGGGGTGCTGGTTGGGGGTGCAATGGCGGGGTAATTAAGCCATTCTCTACAGTTTACATTGTTCTGAACCTTGATGGCGAAGGCTTTCCATGATCTTCTTCTTTGTACTGGCCCATAACAAGGGTTATACTTCAAATGCATGGGAGCGTGATCCCATGTTCTAAGCATTTCCGGATATGTTTCAAGTAATCTTTGCCTCCAAGTAGGTTGGAATATCGCCCCTTTTCTGGCTGCCTCTGGTATATCTTCTGGTTCGAACTGGGTGGCGAAAGTAGGGCACTTGTTGGTTATGCGTTTGATCTCAGCATTGTAGTCCGCCAACAATACAAAATAAGGTTTATATTGTAACTCTGAGCTAGTTATCAACCGCCTAGGGGTCAAGTTCGAGAAATATTCAGACTTGAGTATGGTCTCCTCTATGGTTTTCATGGCTAGCATCTGAGTTGCAACACGCTCTTCGTGAGTGTGGCCCATCTCCTCTACCTGCTTCATCCATGCTGACGGGGGTTCCTCATATGTATCCTGTCCCTCTTCAGTGATCCTGCCACCTGGAAGAGGTTGTGGCTCATAATTATCTTCGAATGTTTCTTCCACCGGAATGACAATAGTTTCCTCTTCACTTGGCTGATCAGGTGGGGAGGGGGGTCGTTCATATTGTAACAACTTAATTTTTAACTCGGCCACCTGCTGACGTACCTCTAGTACTTCATTGGTTACTGATAATTCCGGCTCTGGTGAGGTTGCAGCGTTGACCATCTCTTTAGGTTCTCGTTGGTGTGGTGTAGGCACTTGGGCTTTCTGTAGGTCTTTGACTTGGTCAGCAAGCTGATCATGTGCTTCTAAGAGATTGGCATAGGTTTCCAATATTTGTTGTATGTTTTCTGAGGGGATGGCTTGGAATTTAGCAGGGTCGATGGGTGCCCCTGGAGTATTGTCAATGGCTGCTTCAAGGTTGTCTTGATTTTGTTGCTGTAGTCTTTTGTTTTCTTCTTGAGTAGCCGCTAAATGGCGTCGGAGTAGAGCCATGTTTCGCTGTAGTCTAGCATTACGGGCTAGCTAATCTCTAAGTTGTTCTTCCGTTGCCCTACTCTTCTCTGTATGTGTGGACTCGAGCTCCACCTGATATTGTTGGAGGGTGGTCACCTCCTGCTGTAATTCCGTATTAGACAACTCCAAGGCAGTGACACGTGCTTAGAGGTCGGATGACAAAGTATAGAGCTCTTTATTGTTTTCTTCTAATAACCTGTATTCCTGTTTAAGTTGGGCAGCAGCTTCGAGCATGGTGTTGAGTGCATGACTAAATGAGGTGGGTGCAGGGGTAAGGGTGGAAGATGCAAGGGGTCGGGAGATGGGAAAGGGAAAAGTGGATGTGGTGCCTACAGGGTTTGGAAATGGTGACGTGAGTGAAATGACACGTGGTGACGTTGGAATAATAGTGGTGGTGGGTGATCCTATGGATGGTGAGATGTCCAAGGGATCGGACGTGAGAGTGTGTGATTCGTGAACTGTGAATACAGGGATGGTGGGTGGTGTGATAGTGGTGGCAGTGAATGTGGGGGAGTGGGGTTGGGAAAGGGACTTTTTATTATAATTATCCACCTGTTGGAGTATATTTACAAGGTTTGTCCAGAATGACGGTTGTGTGACTTGGGTTGAGTATGAGGCAGTTACCAGGGAAGTGGTGGATAGGGTTTGGGTGTGGGTGAATGGAAAAGGATGGGCTGAGGTCTGGCTAGTGGCAAGTGGTTGTCCAAGGGCGGGGAGATAGGAAGGGTGACCTATTATGGTTTGATCGGTGGCAGGATGACCGGTGTGAGGCTCAAAAATTTGGGTGGAAGTGATGGATGTGGGTAAAGGGAAGGATGTAAAAACAGAGGTGTGTACAATGGTTTCATGATGGGTGGATATCGGTTGTTCAGAAAGGCTAGTGGAGAAGGGTTCTGAGGGTTGAATGGAAGGTGACGGTGGAGATGGTACCTGAGTAATTACATCTTGTTCGTCAGTGGGACTTGGGCTCGTCATGTGAACATCCTCTGAAATTGTGGTAGGCAAGGCAGTAGAGACTTCCATTTGAATCATTTTCCCTCGTCGTGGCCGTGTATCAATCCTTCGTTGATCATAGGTAGGGTTTTCCTGATAGACCATTGTCCTCAATGCTTCCCCGATCCCACATGTCTCTGCCAATAGATTCAATGATTCCACAAAATGTGAGTCGACATTCTCGGTTTGAAGCATTTGGTTCACTAGAGCTCTATTCGCCTCTTCTGTCATCTTATGTCTTCTCTGTACCTGCTTGATTGTCTTGTATAGCCGTTTGAGTTGTGCCGTGTAGGCAGGGGCCTCCTCTTCACTGTCTTCTGGTTCATTTCTTTGCGCACCTTCCTGAACTTGTGTGTTTGGGTCATGAGGATGTTGTGCCACCTCTTCCCCATGTACTCTGCTTGTCTCGCCCCGTGGCTGTTCTCTTTGGACTGATGCTCCCGGATCAACATTGTCAGGGGAACCTTCACTGTCTAATAGGTGGACCGTCTGCAGGAATCTTTCAAAATCAAAGTTTGGATCCTCTGTGAAGGTGGCCATAGATGCAAACTCTGCATTGGTAGGTAGTGGAGGGGCGGATGGAGCGGGTTGTACCACATCCCCAGCTTGAACTCCTTGAAGATGAATCGTGAAAGGTGCGACCTGAGCTTCTGGTCGGGGAGAAGCTTCGGTCGTGGCTTCTTGAGGGATCATTACCTGGGAGAGCGATCCACGCATTTGTTTTGCAAGCTGGCTCCCTGACTTCCGCCCTTTGAACAACTCCAGTTGTGCATATTTTAGGGCTCTGGCAACCGGCACGTCATATGCAAGACATCTATAGATAATTCTTGTAAGCGCACAACAGCCATGTAAAGTAGGCTTCCTCACTCCCCGCTTGCCTGCCTCATACACTTGGTCCAAGATCCATACAGGCATCTTAATGGGCAAGCTTCCAGTCTCTGCTAGATATAGCCCATACCATATTTTCTTGTGAGGTTGGGTGAAACGGTCCTGAGCTGGGAATGCGAAGTGTTGGAGGCACATCCGCAAAGGTATGGCGATGTTGGGGGTGAGGGCGCACATTTCTTTTAGCTTCTTGATTCTATTGCTTTTCATCGACTCAGGTATCAAGGGGTCGCAGTCAGAAGGTACATGCGTGCCATACATCTGAAGTGCTTCCCTGATTAAAGTAACATTCAATTCGAATTTCCTCATTTCCTCCAGATTTAACAAGGAGGGCACCCAGAATGTGCCTGAATGATCTTTATCACCTGTTGGCTTCAGTGTGGCAATTAGGTAGTAGCACCTGAGGAAGTCGGGTTTAGGCAGAGCTGCACTAAAATAAGTTTGTAATCCTGCTTTTTGCCAGATATCTTGAAGTGGAGCTGCATTTTGCAATGCTTCGAATTCTCGTGAGAAGAACTGGAAGGTCCACCACACTCCTCCACATTTCATCTTGGATTCCCAGATATGATCCGCGTCTCCCAAATCTCCTGGCATCTCATTGAACCAGTGAGAATGCCCCTTTACTCTTTCGGTTAGGCCATTTGGTGGATCTGGAATAGGAATTCTCCGCACATTCACGAACTCTTCAGGCCGAGCTGTTGGTGGGGCCTCCACCGGCATGGCATCCCAATTGATTTGAGCACCAGAGCCTGCCTGAGAGCTTGTGCCTGCCGCTGTTGCCATGAGAGTAGGTTGCTTATCTGCTGGAAGAAGAAAGGCACATTAGTGTTGCATAGGAAACAAGATGTAATGGTGTTCCCTTCACAATACTAACATGACAATCCCGGAGGTCAGTGGTTAGTGGTGAAGTGTTTGTGATAGGTGTGAGTGGTGATTAGAGGTCAGTGTCATCCTAGATGCATACTTTGGTTATGCAATGGGCTCAGAATGCTCATGTGTTAGAGTGGACGGATTTACAGAATTGGGTCAGGGGGTTTAATACACAGTTTAATTCTCCAAACTTTGATAGAGGACTCGTAGCTCTTAGAACTAAAGACAGGTGAAGATTTCTGGATGAGAGTGTGATGTATTTGGGACCTTTTGGGTACCCATTTCCAGACATTCCTAGGGTTGATGGGAGTGGAGACAGTGAGAGGTGTAGGTATCTTTTCATTTTCTGAGTTGTTGGCCACGAGTGCTTGTGAAAGTTGCTTCAACCTAGTGCCTGAAGGTGAAGTAATTTGGGCTTGTAAGCAGGCCTTGGGCACCCATATCTGTCTAGCATTAGGGATGGCCTTCATTGATCGCTTAGGAACCCAAATAGAAATGGTATGCCTAGGGGTTATCCTAGGGGGCTTCTTCACTTTGTTCCTTGATGGTGAGGCTCGTTTCTTGTCACCTTGAGAGTCTGCTATTAGAGTTGTGGGTTTTCCATCCTTGCGTATCCAGATCTGCTTCACGCCACGAGGTGCTCCGTGTTGCACGAGTTGGCGCTCCTGCCTCTTGATCAGCAGCCTCCTTCGTGTCGAGTGATGTTCGGTCTACTCGTTCAGAATCTTCTTTGGATCAGTTAGGAACTCCTTATTGGCTCCTGTACCTTCAGTAAGATTGACAATCCTCTGCACCATAGAAGTTTGTACAAGAACAACATTGTTATCTTCATGTGGATTCCTGGAGGGACCAGGAGTTGGTGCCTGTTCTATTGGTTTGAGTGCTTGATTTTCTAATTCAATCGTGACACGGCTTTGGCCTACCCAAGCCTGAAGAAGTCCACTTCTTAGGTTGAGGTTGACTGCGTGATCATAGATCCAGTCTTGGCCTAAGACAAGAGGTTCGGTCAGATCCTCGTCTTCACACACTAGCACTTTTGCTGGCATGAGGACCTCTTGTATGTAGAGGGGAAGATCCACCTCTCCCATGCAAGGGGTTTCAACACCTCCTAATCCTATCAGATATGCTTCTAGGGGTTTTACCTCCAATTGCAGCTGCTGGCAATAAGAAAGTCGAACTGCACTTGTGGTTGCTCCTGAATCAATTAAAGCTCTCACGTTTGTTGTGCTGTCTCTTTGTCCTATTTCTAGGGTCACAAAAGGTCGTCGGTCCACTATCTTATGGGTACGTTCACCTGAAGCCTCACACATGGCCATGTGGTAGCCTGGAGACTCTTGAGTGTCAATCATAGGCTGATCCCTCCCTTGTCTCCTCAACTTCATTCGTCTGATACGCTCTAAGGCCTCTGCCTGTGCTTCTTCTCGAATTTGTTTTTCCTCCTCTTTACGTTGCTTAGCAGTATTGAGTCGACTTAGCATTTCCTCCGTGAGGGGTTCCTGATACAGCTTGACTCTGCATCCGCTAATATAGTTTGGGAGAACATCCCCCTCTAAAGTGGCTAGTTGTACTGCTCCACTCGTGGAGATCCTATTGATGATCATAGGTCCGTAGCCTCTCTTTTCTAGCTTCCTTGGCTCGGTATGCCCAAACAGCATGGTGTAGCTGTTTGTCCCAATCAGAGCGTTTATTGTTCACTAATTTTGTCAATACATTGCATAGGATCTTATTGGTGCTTTCGGCTTGCCCGTTGGCTTGAGGGTGATAGGGGGCAGACTTCTTATGCACTACCAAGAATTCTTGGAGCAGATTTTCAATAACTTCATTCAAGAAGTGAGTGCCTCTATCACTAACTAGCTCTATGGGTAGCCCGTATCTTGTGAATACATTCTCAAACAAGAATTTAGCACTTGTCTGAGCGTTGTTCTTCGTTGTGGCTTTTACCTCTACCCACTTGGTTAGATAATCCGTGGCAACGATGATATACTCAGCATGGGAACCCTTAGCTGGGGGATTGATAGGACCTACAAAGTCTATTCTCCACTTAGAGAATGCATGTCCGCCCATCATAGGCTTCAGTGGCATCTCATCTCTGTGTATAGGATACTGGGTTCGCTGACAAATCTCACACCTCTTCACATAGGTATGTGCGTCCATGTGAAGGGTGGGCCACCAAAATCCTGCAAATAGAATTGCTTTGATCACCCTATCTGGACCAAAATGTCCTCCTGTTACACCCTGGTGAGCTGTTTCCAAGATCTTTAGGTATTCACCTTCATGGACACATAGTCTCAGGTAACCATCCTTACCCCTTTTGTATAAATTATCACCAATGATGGTGTAATCCAAGGCTTCTTGTTCCAAACTTCTTTGCCTGGCCAAAGTCATATCTTGAGGAAATGTTTTCGTCCTCAAGAAGGATACTAGGGGTTCACTCCAATCCCGCACTATGGACACTTGATAAAGAGTGGCATGTTCCACAGGTGGTTTAGTGCAGCAGATTGGGCATTCCTTGCACAACTTCTGGACATCAGCTTCCATGGTCGGCCAATGCACTCCTAGTCTCCTCAGGGTCTGTAGGGTTCGTTGTTTTGAGTAGTGTTGCTCTAATGCACCTACATGTGCTAATTGCAACCACTTAGCGTACTCGTCCTCTTCTACACAACAAGCCAAGATTCCTTGATCCGTGTGCTTGTACATACTTCCAGCCATGATGTGGTACTTTTGAGCTTTGACTACCTCCTTATCCTGTGTGTTTACTATTGGATGATTAGGTCCATATGTAAGTATTGGCACTAAGGGCTTGGCCCATTGGGGCACCACTTCCAAATTGAACAAGTATGCATCAGGTAAGTCATCTGACACTCCTTGTGGGGCCTCTCCGGATGTGAGCCTAGAGAGATGGTCTGCTCTCAAATGAGTCCTACCTTTCCTCACCACAACCTCAAAGTCATACTCCATTAGTAAGAGAAACCATCTTACTAACCTTCCGGTGTTGCATGGTTTGTTTACCAGGTATAGTAATGCTTGATGATCAGTAAAAAACTTAAACTTATTTGCAAGCAAATAATGTCTAAACTTTTTAACCGCATACACCATGCCTAGTCCTTCCCTCTCAGTGGTGGTATAATTCCGTTCAGCTGCATTTAGTTGTCTACTAGCATAGGCAATAGGGAGATCCATGTTCCCTTCACCCGTAGGTTGTGCAAGTACGCATCCAATAGCATAATTGGAGGCATCCACATGAACATGGAATGGCTTGCTCCAATCTGGTGTGGTCAAGATTGGTGCTGAACACAATCTCTTCTTCAGCTCAATGAAGGAGTTCTCACACTCATTAGTCCACTCAAAATTTGTCAAAAGTCCGTACATGGGCTTTGCAATGACAGCATACATGTGAATGAATCAGCGGTAGTAACCACAATGCCCCATGAAAGCTTGAACTTCTTTGACATTCCTTGGCCTAGGTAGTTCTTCGATGGCTCTCACTTTCTCTTCGTCAGTGGATATGCCGTTCTTAGACACTATGTGCCCTAGAATTTTGCCTTGCCTGACCATGAAAACACACTTTTCTGGGTTCAGGAAGACTTGATATTCTCTGCATTTATCAAAGATCTGTCTAAGTTCGGGTATATGGGTCTGTCTAATGTTGGAATGAGCGCAAAGATCATCAACATAGACTTCCAAATTCTTCCTCAAGAACTCTTTAAACACGTGACACATTAATCTCTGAAAGGTAGCCGGTGCATTGGTAAGCCCAAATGGCATTACCCGAAAAGCAAATATACCCCACTCTGTGGCAAATGCCGTCTTATGCTGATCTTCTGGTGCAATGGCTACTTGATTGTAGCCAGAGAACCCATCCAGGAAGCTGTACACCTCCTTGCCTGCTACCCTTTCTAATAGATGCTCAGTGATAGGCAGCGGATAGCTATCTCTAATAGTGGCTGCATTAACCTTCTTCAAGTTAATGCATACTCTTAATTTGCCGTTCTTCTTGGGCACCACTACAATGGGGGATACCCATTCAGTGTGCTCAATTTCATAGACAAATCCGGCTTCCACCAAGCGGTCTATCTCTTCTTTGATCTTAGTAGCATAGTTATCATTATATGTGTATGGCTTTTGCTTAGAGGGTTTAGCATCTGAGGTCATGGGAATTGTGTGAGAGCATATGTCTGGGTCAACACCCTTCAAATCCTTGTAGCTCCAAGCGAATACATCTCTGTATTCTCTTAGCAAGGCTATCAATTCGTGCTCTTCATCTTCTGTCAGGTCATGTCCTATGTAAGTACATCTCTCCTCTCCCTCTTCTAGGGCTACCACTATTTTTTTGGTGGTTTCTTTGTTATCATAGGCCGCTCCTGATTGTGCCTCCCATTTAGGCATTCTTATCATGACCCTCCTATCGTCTATCTCATATTTTTTAAAGTTTTCAGGGACCTCAAACAAAGATTCTTCCTCTTCTGGTGAGACTTCTTTCTTCTTTCATTTCTTTCCTTCTTCCTTCGGGGTCACATGTGTCGCTAATCTTACATCATTTGTAAGCTCTCCATGCCTCTGGGGTTGAAATTCTACTTCATGGAAGTATTCTTCATCTGATGCAAAAGGTGGATCCATAATGATTGACTCTAGATCGGAGTCACTTGCATCTTCAAATGCATCAGGGCTAGGTTCGCATTCTTCTAGAACTACCTCTCCCATGATTGGCTCTAAGGAGAAAACTGAAATATCATAGCCATCCTCATCACAGTGGGGTGTCCATTGTTCCTCATTGATGGCTACATCCATGGTTGCTAGAATTTCTGCCCAGCCGTGGGGTTCAAATTCTTCGTCCGGAAAGACTACAGGTGCATAGGCTGGGTCTTGGATTGATCTATGGGTTTCTTTTGCACCTACCTCTCTGGCTTTCTCTCTCTTCTCTTCTTCTACTGCTACCTTACACATCCATAAGTGGGTGTCTTCATGCAGCCACGAGGATTCGGATTCTATTGAATGCACAGACTCAGTCTCATCTTTGGCTCTATGGATGGGATTCCATTGAATAGGTGGCACATCTCTATGAGAGTAATCCTTAAGATTGACTTTGGTCGTAACACCTAAGTGCTGCAGGTACAAGAATTGGTTCCCCAATCCTGTACCACTTGCAACTGTCGCATAAAAGGTCGTCCCAAGATCATCTCATAGGCATGATTTTTGCTGAAGTCACATATGGCAAATGTGTGCTCAAACTCGACACCACAGGTGGTGAGAGTTATTCCTTCTAGCAATCCTAAGGGTCTCTCAATATGACCATCGGCCATCTACAATTTCATTCTCGTTGGCCTGAGTGCTGGCTTGCCCCAACGCTTCCATAGGGAAGTGGTGGCAATTGCAACTCCTGCACCTGAGTCCAAAATTGCCTTGGTGGTGTACTCCTGGTAGGTAATGGGAAGATAGGTGTTCCCTTCTTCACCTTCACACATATCTCCTACCTTATCCAAGGGTATCTCTGGCACTGTCCTATGTGATCCTACCTGGGAACGAGGTTTTGCTATCTCGGGCACTTGATTGGCTACATGTTTCCACACTTCTGGTCTAACCTTAAGCAGCTCTTCCAAAGTGAGATTGCACTGCACTTTGGTGTTCTTCACTACCTCTGTGTTCCTAGGTATGACTGAATCTTCGTTTCTTATCATGACTGTAGGTGCTCTCATACAGGTGGACTTAGCTTCCCATGGGCCTGTGAAATTGGGTAGTTCTTGTAGAGAATTAGACTCGAAGTCTAATCTTTCTTGAGATTGGGCACTCTCTTGCTCTCCATAAATGGAAGGAAGGTCTTGTGGGAATTGATCGTGTGTGTCATCCACCAGTTCAATGGGAGGAGGAACTTCACTCTCTTTAGCCCATTTCTCTTCTTGAATCTCTCGCAAGAATTCTGGTGTGTATTGATTCATAGAAGAAGAGGTGTCTGGCTCCGTAGAGTTAGGCATGTAGGCCTCAGGCACATAGGCTTTCTGGGTAGGAAGACCTGCTCTTACACTAGCCTTGTCATGGTGTTGAGGGGCGAGTTCCTTTTGTGATTGTGCCATTAGATTCTCTATTCTTTCTAGGGAGGGGGGGTTGTCTGGTTCAGTGGAATTGGGCACATAAGCTTTCGGTGGGGGATGGGTCATGTTTTTGCTTGCTTTATCTCTTTCTTGATTTTTTTCTTCCTTGGCAGATCTTGCAATTATGCCCTCTAACTTCTCTAGAAGTCCATCCCAGTGTAATTGTGTCTTGGCTGAGCCCGAGTAATTGAAAAGGCGACTGGCTTCAAACATAGTCTGAGCCAATGCGACCACTTTCGCGCAAAGCTTGGTTCTTTCTATCTCTAGGTCAGCTCTAGGGTAGCACTTGTCATGATCCGTTACATTTGGCCCTTCTTGGATTCTGGCCTGATATGCTCTAAGCATCATGTCTATGTCTTCAGGAGTGGGATCAGCTAATACCGATCCTACTCGGGGTGGTGGGTGGGTTACGTGGGGTGTATTAGAGGGTGGAGGGATGGAGGGTGATGGGGATGGTAGCGGTGGGAATGTGTGAGAGTGTGGTTGAGATGTGATCTCTATGATTTTTGCTTTGGTTTCTCTCAAGCTTTCTTCAAGTTCGTTCATCTTTTTTGCCCATTGCCTTTTCATTCTTTCACGACTATCCTTCCAGGCTCTAGTCCTCTTTTTGGTTATGCTCTCTGTTTCACTCACCTCGGGGCTCTTTTCCTGACCAACACCTTGGTTTTGTTGTAGTGCCTGGGCTCTTGTGATCACTTGCACAGGTGCAGTGGAAGTCACACTCCCTGTGGAGTCTACAACTAACCCAACAACATTGATAGGAGTGATTTTAGGCATGTTATTAGGGTTCTTTGGGCAATCTCGTAGGAGATGCTCTTTCCCGCAATCTTGATAGAAACCCTGAATGGTTACTGGTTGAGGTTGTGTAGGGGCAGGCAGTGGACAATCACGTATAAGGTGATCTCCCTGACATCTGAAGCATGGTCCTCTAGGAAATGGGGGTCGTACCTGCCTAGGTTGAGGTCTAGAGTTGGGGTTTGTGTACATGACATTGGCATACTCAGGTTCCCCACTACTTTCACTTAGGTCCTCATAATAGTATGACTCGTTATGCTCGGGTGATTGCATGTAGTAAGCCTGTGGGCTATCCATATGTGTGGAGTCAAAACTATGGTCACTTGGATCACTGTCTGATAGCAATGGGGTGACTGGGACTATGGCTCTATTCGGATTTTCTTCAGCAGATGCATATTTCACTGGGATCGCATTGGTTGGAGCAGGGGGTTGCTGCACTAGGACTGGTTGAGGTCTCTGCTGCCCTTGATAAGGTGGCTGATAAGTTTGCTGTGGTCTGTTGTATTGTTGTGGTGGGTACTGATTCTGGTATCTACCCTGTTGTGGATATGGCTGAGGGTAATTTTGCCTAGCAGTTTGTTTGTTATATGGGCAGTCTTGTGCAGTGTGGTTGGTGTACCTGCGCTCTATGGTGCAGTACTGGCTACTAGGATTCGCCTGGGGTTGGGCCATAATGGGACATACATTTGCCATATGGTCACCGCCACAAGTGTAACACCGCCTAACTGGGGCAAATCTCGGAATTTGTTTGCTAGAGACACCTAGTTTTTGAGCTACCTTCTCTGCAAGTTCCTCAATGGATGTGGATTGACCAGATGTGAGGCTACTAGAGCTATCAGAATCCTTATAGATTTTTGATAGTTCTAATTCCTCACCTAGATTGTCCTCAATGTCTATGCACATGCGCATGCACTCTTCTATCGTTCTGGGGTCCTTCAGATACACATATGACCTGAGCTTGGTGCTCAACAATCCATCTAAGAACAAGTAACTCCGGTGTGGGTAACTCCGGCATCGGGCATCTCTCTAGGTACTGCCTAAATCTTCTTCCAGCTAGTCTGACCGTCTCTTGAGGTGTTTGTTTGAAGCTATGAATTAGTGAGGAAGTGTTGTGCCTGATTCCACTCTTAGAAAACTCAATGATAAATGCCTCTAAGAGCTGGTCTATGTTTCTGAAATGCCTCTCGTTTAGTGGTTGAAACCACGTAAGGGCAGTGTTCCTAAGGGTTAGACCAAAAGCATTATATTGTGTGAATAGGTCCTCTACCTGTTCAGCTTTCAATACTTGCCGAAATTCTGCCACATGGTCATAAGGGTCTCCCGTGCCATCGAAATAATTCTTCATGGACTTCACCAGTTGAGTTGGTCGCAGGGTCCTAGTGTGTTCTCTAGGCCTTGGCAAAGGAAAATCGTCAGCATTCCTTTGATTCCATGGGGTTCTATGTCTCTCAGGTTCCACTCTATTCCTTTCCGTTCCCGTTCTTTCTCTTCCCAGGGAGTTGGCAAAACTTACCTCAGGTTTGTCTCTACTTCTATCTCTTTGAGCTCCATGAGCTTGGGAGGTCCCAGCTCCTTGGTGTCCAAAGGACACATTAGACCTTGGTTGGGGAAAAACAAATTCACCCTTCCATGTGTAGGCATGTCTGCCATGCTCACTGACCATGAAGATTCTCTCTGATGCATTGTCTAGGTAGGTTACTTGGCCTGGGCCATCAGGGTCTTTAAACTCATAGATTGTGAGGGCACTCACTTCCTGAGGTTGAGCAGATTTATATCTCCAAAAAGCCTCATTGGTTTCTCGGTTTAAAAGCAGATCTATGCTTTTATTATCTTGTGGAATCCACTCTGGAGTCATGATTCTGGTCAAGACAGATTTACCGCGGGGAGTTCTCGGCTCTTTCTCTAAATTTCCTTGCTCTATAGCACCCATATCGGTTTCTGCAATCACATTTCCAAACTCATCTGTTCTATCACGAAGAGTGGTGACTACATATATAGTCCCTTCTTTATCTAGGTATGCTCCATTCTCAAACTTCACTACTGGGTGTTCTAGTCCATGGGGTTGATCGGGGTTCTTCATCTGGACCATAGATCTTCTCAGTCTGTCTTCGTAGATGCGAGCACCTAGACGATTCGTCCTGATGTATTCCAATTGAGTCTTGTAAGGTCCCTCTGGCTTTTCTAGATAAGCCACCCCTGAACTACCTACTGGTCTCTCCATGTGATAGGACATCTCAGAATCACTTGTTTCTGATCTGGAGTGTATGGGTAATCACTCAACTGCTGGGCCCAAGACCTGGCTGTGTGATTGACACTAGCTTCAGAAGATCTGAGGCTTTGTCTGTCTCGGCCTAAGTGTCTGCCTGATCTAAGGTTCATATGCCTGATTTATCTACCCCCTTGGACCTAAGCACACTCTCGTTGCAGGTTAATTTGCACCAATCACTTTGTTCTTTTGAGTTGAATATTATGTTTATGGTCTTGTCTGAAATCGCGTCGTCAGGAGTACTTAAGTGAATTTCCGCACTTGATAAGTGATCGACTCTAGTTTACCTTTTGTCCCTTAGAGTTTTCGCACTTAAGACCTACTTAATTCTTGCACTTGGTTGATTACTACTCTTGGACTTGATTCGTGCCTAACGTTGCCCTAATTAATTACCACACCTAAGTCGTACTTAGCCTAGGCTAGGAATTGACAAAGGAGGGTTGAGAGATCTTCCAACCTCAATTAGCTGGTTGACCAGACTGCTACACAAGCCCAAGAAGCCTTCTCCCAAGCTTGGTACTCACCCTTGCTAGCTTGCTTTGGATTGCCTTGAGTGCACACAATGTTCCTGCAAAAGCTCACCAGTCAGTATAGCTCTATTACCACAAGTAACTGACAGACACACATCAATATTTGTAGTCCCCCCTGGAGTAACTCATTGTACCCCTTCAATCTTAGGACCACCTAGTTCCACCTAAAGGTCAACTTAAAAATACATGTTCTAAAACTCCACGTATGATTCTTACAAAAACCAGTCGAGGTCCACGTAGGATTCTCAACGAGCTTTCCAACGAGACCAAAATCTCATCAGTCGGAGTTCGTATGGTCAAGTTATGACCATTCAGGCACTAAAGGGTCAAAATAGGCTCTCAGGGTTCAGGAGATCCCTCTCTGGTTTCTAGGTCTTTTGCCCACTTCCAAGGTTCTAAAGTTATACCAAGGTGCCTAAAATTAAGCTCAACTACCCTTCAATTCACTCCAAAATAACCCTAAATTTTTCATGTGTTAAAGGCCGTGTATCGCGATAGGTCGGGTCGAAGTGTCGCGATAGGTGGGAAGTGTCGCGATAGCTCGAAGTGTCGCGATAGGTGGGAAGTGTCGCGATAGGTCATGAGGTGTCGCGATAGGTCGAAGTGTCGCAATAGGTCGTGAGGTGTCGCGATAGGTCGTGGGGTGTCGCGATAGGTCGTGAGGTGTCACGATACTCCTAGGTGTCGCGATAGGTCGTGAGGTGTCGCGATAGGTCGTGAGGTGTCGCGATAGGTCGTGAGGTGTCGCGATAGGTCGTGAGGTGTCGCGATAGGTCGTGAGGTGTCGCGATAGGTCGTGAGGTGTCACGATAGCTCGTGAGTGTCGCGATACCTCGAGGTGTCGCGATAGCTCGGGATATGGTGAATTTTTCTGTTCTGTCTAGTGATCCTGGGAGCTCTAGGCCTGCGCAGTGTCGTGGTGCACTCAGAATCGTGATTGGGTGAAGTTTTCGGAGTGTCGCGATAGCTCGAGCTCAACGCCTCGAGGACTGTGCAGATAGATTCCGTACCTGTTGAGCTTGCTGGAGATGATGATGGAGCTGCCACCTGCAAGAAACATGCAAAAAACACACAAAACAAGAACACACACGCTCGCTCTCTCTCAAACTCGCACACAACAAATGAGGGGAATGACAAGGAAGAGGGAATATGTAGTGGAGAAGGAGGTGGAGGTGGAGATGGAGAAGGAGGTGAAGATGGAGATGGAGATGGAGAAAAATCAGAAATTTACCGACTACTTACCATTCCAACGCGTCCTCTCTACGTCTTACCATCACACGCTCGTCCTCAAAGCTCGAATCCCCGGCAACGGCGCCAAAATTTGGTGTAGCTCAGTGATGAGTAGCACCTCCTTTAATGTCAATCCGGGAAGACATGAGGATGGTATGAAGACCTCGAGCAAGTGAAGGCACAAATGTGTGAGTGAGAAGCACACTAACATGCACACACATACACACACACGCGCACACACGGCAAGAACAAAGAGAGTAAGACAATGGAATCACTTCTATTGCAACAAAGTTCTCATACAAGCTCAAAACTACAAGAAGCTCTCCCAAAAATGAGCTCTCTCGCTCTATTTATAGTTTTTTACTAGCTTTGGCCCTGTCCAGACCTAGTGTCCGGCCTAGTTAAAAATTAGGTTCCAGGGCTTATTTGAGGGCTCAAACGAGATCTAAAAATTATGAAAATTGGCAGGCAACTACTTCTAAGGCTCCTCAAGCTCGAGGACTCCTCGGCTTGTACAAAATGGAGCTACAAAAAGGTGAAAATGGTATTTACAGGGGTTTTTAGTGATGAGAATCACTTTTAAATGGTGTAAGGGTTTTGAAAAAAAAATAAAGGGTTGCCTTAGTGCTAGATCTGCTTGTATGCTCGTACTTGCTTCTTCTCGTATACTGCCAACAGGAGCTGAAAAGAAAGGGAATGGTTGAGACCTGGGTTGAAAAGTTCTAGCAAGGAAGTTATGGAGGGATTGGAGAAGTGGAGAGATGGAGGTCGGGGGTTGAGGTTGTAGATTTGAGGAGGGCATGAAGGGTTGCGTGGTAGCAGGGAAACCCATGAATGTGGATCTAGGGTCAGGATGACCTATGGCTGAGGGCATGGGGGATGGTTGTCCTAGGGCAGGCTCTATGAGCGATTCGGTGGATTGTGTAGTGATGGGAGTTGCTTCATAGATTGGGTTATCAGAGGTGGAGAATAGGGTTGAACTAGAGATGGGAGTACGGAAGATGAAGGTTGGTTCGGTGGGTTGAGTGGTCGAGGTGATTTGCACGGTTTCTGCTCTAGGAGGCGATGGTAGGGGTGTGGGTGGTAGTGGCTCGGTGGATTCCTCATGGGTGACTGGGTGCTCTTGGCTAGCCGTTTTGGTTGCTTGGGAGGTTGTCCTGATGGGTTCGGATGTAATAATTGGCTCTTCTGCCGTTGTAATGGGGATCTGGATATTCTTACCTGAGCGTAATCGTGTCTGGAATCTTCGTGGATCATATTGAACTAGAGACCTCCTAATGGCGGTCCGCACTGCTTCCACTACCCCATATGTTTCTGCCATCAATAAGAGACCTTCACTATATTCTGAATCAACTCCTGCTTCTTCCAACAGCTGAGTCATGAGTACTCTACTGCTCTGTTCGGTGAGCAGTTGTTGCGATCGCACTCTTTCCATAATTTGATACAGCCTTCGGAGTTCTGCTGTATAGGCTCGGGCTTCAGTGGTCTCCTCTTCATATGCTCCTTCTTCTTCTAGGTGTCCTTGTTGTTGACCTTGCTGAGCGTCACTCCAATGTACATGGCGGCCGTCTGTAGATTTTCTTCTTCTTTGTGAAGATGTGCCTTGTTCTTCTGCATCTGAATAAAACTCTACATCAGAGAGTTGTGTACTTTGTAAGAATGCTTCGAAGTCCTGGGGATCCATTCCTTCAGCATCTCCAGTTGTAGCAAATTCAAATTCAGATGGAGAAGGAGGAGCTGAAGGGGTAGCTTGTGTCGTAGTTTCAGATCCAGACCTAGGTATCCTAATGGTAAAGGGAGGTACAGTGGTCTCCCTTCGTGGCGATACTTCAGGAGTAGTCAGAACTTCCCTTGTCTGGACACAAGGGATTGCACCCCTCATGCGCTTGGATTGATGTGTGGACGTCTTGAGCTTCTTAAACATTTGTAATTGTGCCCAAGTTAAGGCTCGTTCAATGGGAACATCGTATGCTAGGCACCGGTAAATAATGTGTGTGAGGCACAGCAACCGTTCACCACTAATTTCCTAGAAGACCTTTTATTTGCTTCATACAATTGATCTATAATCCATACCGGCAGCTTAATTGGTAACGCACCTGCTTCCGCTAAGTAGAGAGCGAACTAGATTCTTTTGTGTGGTTGTGTGAAGCGGTCTTGGCCGGGGAAAGCAAAATGTTGCATGCACATACGGAGAGGGATGGACACGTTTGGTGTGAGTGCTGCCATGTCTTTAAGCTTCAATAGTTTCCTATCCTTCATGTTAGTAGGAACGAGAGCATCCTTCTCAGAAGGTACATGTGTGCCGTGCATATTCAAAGCAGCGCTCACCAACTCCACAGTAAGTTCAAACCTCTTCAACTCGTTGTTGCCCAGCAAGGAAGGAAGAACAAATGATCCTGGTTTGTCCTTTTCTTCATTAGCTTGTAATGTGGAGACCAAATAGTAGCATCGGAGGAGATCCGGTTTAGGTAGTGGTGCTTCAAAGTATTCTGCTAGCCCTGCAAGTTGCCATATGGTCTGTAGATCCTCGGTGTTCTGTAGAGTCTCAAACTCCTTGGAGAAAAATTGGAATCGAACCCATGATCTGTCATACTCGCACTTAGACTCCCATATATACTTGGCCTCTCCTAATGGACCTGGCATGCCATTGAACCAATGAGAATTGGCATGGACTCTTTCTGTGATCCTTGTGGGTGGATCCGGTACCGGGATTTGCTGAAGGTGTTGCAACTCCACAGGTCGTTCAGTTGGTGGCACATCCACAGGTAGACTATCCACATCGATTCCTGCAGTAAGTATTCCTACTTGTGAGCTCGGACCTGTCGCTTCTGCCATGTTACTTCTTGCCTTCTGATTCTGTGAGAATATAGAAACATGTGTTAATATTGTAAAGGACAAGTTAGAATTGTTTTTGTCCCCATTACAGCATTATCATGAGGTTCGGGAGAGATTAGTAGGTTAATAAGTGCTCGGTGCTTGTGTGTGTAGTTAGGAATTGGTTGGACCTAGGAACTAAGTGGAATGATGTAGTGTGAGAGTGACGTAGTTAGTAGGTGGGCATGGATTTACAACTGGGGTCCGGGGGTTTATTATAAGTTTTAGGTTTCCAAATACAGTGGATGGCTTTGGGTCTTGGTTTTGTGGAGATTCGGGAGGGTTGCATGAGTAATTCTGCTGGGAGTTGTTGTGTCATTGGGACCCATTTATGAGTGAGTCTGTGCGTGATTCTAGGTGGCAGTGTGTTCGAGTGTATCAGACAAGAGTGGGTGGCGGCTGCTTGAGCGAGTGAACCCTGTCGTGTATGATGTGAATTGTGTGGGGTTAGTTGAGCCTGCAAGCAAGCCTTAGGCACCCAAATTTGTCTTGATTGTGGGTCAGCCTTCATCGACTTCTTGGGTACCCAAATGGATTTCACTTTCTCAACAGAGGTTTTAGGAGTCCTCTTATTAGCATCCAGTCGTTGATTACTAATAGGAAGTTGAGACCGTTGTTGCGACTTAGTTACAGTCGGCAACTCGTCTTTTCGCACCCACATTTGTTTCATCGACTGAGTTGTTCTGCTTCGCGCGTTCTTTTGGTCTCTCGCCTGAAGAATCTTCAGTGATTGATCTTCCCTTAGTTGCTGCCTCCTTCTGGCCTTTGGAAAAGAAGGGAGTTCCATTGTGGTTCTGACTCCTTCTTTGAGATCTTCGTTCTTCTGTATCACATAGCCTTGGACAAGAACAGCATGGTCAACTTCATGTGTACCCCTGGAGGGACCAGGAATCTGTGCCTTTCCTAGTTCCTTGAGTGCTCCATTATTTAACTCAATTGTAATTCTAGTTTGATTCACCCATACCTGAAGAAGTCCACTTCTTAGGTTTAAGTTGACTGCTTGGTCATAGATCCAGTCTTGACCCAAGACAAGGGGTTCAGTGAGGTCCTCATCTTGACATACTAGTACTTTAACTGTCATTGCCTCATCGTGAATATAGAGGGGAAGTTCCACCTCGCCCATGCAAGGGGTTTCCACGCCTCCCAATCCTATGAGATATGCTTCCACAGGATTGACAGTTAATTGCAACTCTTGACAGTAAGACAATTTAACAGCACTAGTGGCTGCACCTGAGTCAATCAAGGCTCTTACAGTCCTTGCACTCTTTCCTTGTCCTATATCTAAGGTTATGAAAGGACGTCGATCAGTTATCCTATGTGAGCTAACACCTGAAGCTTCACACATAGCCACGTCATATCCTTGGTCTGCATATGCACCTTGCCTAGGGTGCTCTCTACCTTGTCTTCTTAATTTCATTCTCCGTATGCGCTCTAGGGCTTTTGCTTGAGCTTCTTCTCGAATTCGCTTTTCTTCCTCTTTGCGTTTCTTAGCAGTATTGAGTCGACTTAGCATTTCCTCTGTGAGAGGTTCCTGATACAACTTGACTCTGCATCCACTGATATAACTTGGGAGAACATCGCCTTCTAATGTGGCTAGTTGCACTGCTCCACTTGTTGAGATTCTATTAATGACCATGGGTCCATAGCCTCTCTTCTCCAGTTTTCTCGCATGTTGCTTCAATGTGTAGACTAAAACTAAGTCGCCTGCCTTCAAACCTTTATCCTTAACGTGGGCATCAAAGTATGCCTTCTGTCGTTTCTTAGCTGCATATATCCCTGCAGCTGCTCTTAGTCTTGTTTCTCCTAATCGTTCAAGGTCAAACAGTCTAGAGGAGAGTTCATGACCCGTCCATTCGTGCTCTTGTGCAACTTTCAATGTAGGTATTAAGAAGTCCAAAGGTAGCACAGCGTTTTGGCCAAATACCATCTGAAAGGGGGTGGCTTGGAGTACCGTTTTGTAGGCGACTCGGTATGCCCAAACAGCATGGTGTAGCTGTTTGTCCCAATCAGAGCGTTTATTGTTCACTAATTTCGTCAGTACATTGCATAAGATCTTGTTGGTGCTCTCAGCCTGGCCATTTGCTTGAGGGTGATAGGGGGCAGACTTCTTATGTACTACCAAGAATTCTTGGAGCAGATTTTCAATAACTTCATTCAAGAAGTGAGTGCCTCTATCACTAATTAGCTCTATAGGTAGCCCGTATCTAGTGAACACATTCTCAAATAAAAACTTAGCTGTTGTTTGAGCATCGTTTTTCGTTGTGGCTTTTACCTCTACCCACTTCGTTAGATAGTCTGTCGCAACAATGATATATTCTGCATGGGAACCCTTAGCTGGGGGATTAATAGGACCTACGAAGTCTATTCCCCACTTAGAGAATGCACGTCCACCCATCATAGGTTTCAGTGGCATCTCATCTTTACGTATAGGATATTGAGTTCTCTGACAAACATCACACCGTTTCACATAGGTATGTGCATCCATGTGAAGGGTCGGCCACCAGAAGCCCGCAAATAGTATTGCCTTGATCACCCGATCTGGTCCAAAGTGTCCTCCTGCTACACCTTGGTGAGCAGTGTCCAAGATCTTGAGATACTCACTCTCATGGACACATAGTCTCAGGTAACCATCTTTACCACGCTTGTATAGATTATCACCAATGAGTGAATAATCCTGGGCTTCTTGTTCTAAACTCCTTTGCCTAGCCAGAGTCATGTCTGGAGGGAATGTTCTCGTCCTTAAGAAGGATACTAGAGGTTCACTCCAATCTGGCACAATGGACACTTGATAAAGAGTGGCATGTTCCACAGGTGGTTTAGTGCAGCAGATTGGGCATTCCTTGCACAACTTTTGGACATCAGCCTCCATAGTCGGCCAATGCACTCCGAGTCTCCTTAGTGTCTGTAAGGTTCGTTGCTTTGAGTAGTGTTGCTTTAATGCACCTACATGTGCTAAATGCAACCATTTAGCGTACTCATCCTCTTCCACACAACAAGCCAAGATCCCTTGATCTGTGTGCTTGTACATACTTCCTGCCATGATGTGATACTTTTGGGCTTTTACTACCTCTCTATCCTGTGTGTTTATTACTAGGTGGTTAGGTCCGTATGTCAACACTGGTACCAATGGCTTAGCCCACTGCGGCACCACTTCCAAATTAAACAAGTAAGCATCAGGAAGGTCATCTGACACTCCTTGTGGGGCTTCTCCCGATGTGAGCCTAGAAAGGTGATCTTCTCTCAAATGAGTCTTCACTTTCCTTACCACAACCTCAAAATCATATTCCATTAGCAAGAGAAACCATCTTACTAATCTTCCTGTATTGCATGGCTTGTTTACGAGGTATAGTAATGCCTGATGATCAGTAAAAAATTTAAACTTGTTTGCAAGCAAATAGTGTCTAAATTTCTTAACTGCATATACCATGCCTAAGCCTTCTCTCTCAGTAGTGGTATAATTTCGTTCAGCTGCATTCAATTGTCTACTAGCATAGGCAATTGGAAGATCCATATTACCTTCACCCGTAGGTTGTGCGAGTACACATCCAATAGCATAATTGGATGCATCCACATGAACATGGAATGGCTTGTTCCAATCTGGTGTGGTCAAGATTGGTGCTGAACATAATCTTCGTTTAAGCTCCTGGAAGGAATTCTCACATTCATCAGTCCACTCAAAGTTAGTCAGAAGTCCATACATGGGCTTTGCAATGACAGCGTACATATGAATGAACCGGCGATAATAACCACAATGCCCCATGAAGGCTTGCACTTCCTTGACGTTCTTTGGCCTAGGTAACTCGGCTATGGCTCTCACTTTCTCTTCATCGGTGGATATGCCATTCTTTGACACTATGTGTCCTAGAATCTTGCCTTGCCTGACCATAAAGACACACTTTTCTGGGTTTAGGCAAACTTGATATTCTCTACATTTGTCAAAGATTTGTCTGAGTTCGGGAATATGGGTTTGCCTAATGTTCGAATGAGCACAAAGATCATCAACATAGACTTCTAAGTTCTTCCTCAGGAACTCTTTAAATACATGGCACATCAGCCTTTGGAAGGTAGCTGGTGCATTGGTAAGCCCAAATGGCATTACCCTAAAAGCGAATATACCCCACTCTGTGGCAAAAGCCGTTTTATGCTGATCTTCTGGTGCAATGGCCACTTGATTGTAGCTAGAGAACCCATCTAGGAAGCTGTACACTTCCTTGCCTGCCACCCTTTCTAATAGATGCTCAGTGATAGGAAGCGGGTAGTTATCTCGAATTGTGGCTGCATTAACCTTCTTCAAGTTAATGCATACACGTAATTTACCATTCTTTTTGGGCACCACTACGATGGGGGATACCCACTCAGTGTGCTCAATTTCATAGATGAATCCAGCTTCAACCAGTCTATCTATCTCTTCTTTAATCTTGGCAGCGTAATTATCGTTATATGTATAGGGCTTTTGCTTAGAGGGTTTAGCATCTGAGGTCATGGGGATAGTGTGTGAGCATATGTCTGGATCAACACCTTTCAAATCCTTGTAACTCCAAGCGAATACATCTCTGTATTCTCTTAGCAAGGCTATTAACGCATGCTCTTCTTCCTCTGTTAGGTCATGGCCTATGTACGTGCATCTCTCCTCTCCTTCTTCTAGGGCCACTACTATTTTCTTGGTGGTTTCTTTGTTATCATAGGCCTCTCCCGATTGCGCCTCTCGTTTAGGCATTCTAATCATGACTCTCCTGTCATCTATCTCATACTTCTTAAGATTTTCCGGGACCTCAAACAAAGATTCTTCCTCTTCTGGTGAGACTTCTCTCTTCTTCCGTTTCTTTCCTTCTTCCTTCGGGGTCACATGTGTGGCTAATCTTACATCATTTGTAAGCTCTCCATGCCTCTGGGGTTGAAATTCTACTTCATGGAAGTATTCTTCATCTGATGCAAAAGGTGGGTCCATAATGATTGACTCTAGATCGGAGTCACTTGCATCCTCAAATGCATCACGGCTAGGTTCGCATTCTTCTAGAACTGCGTCTCCCATGATTGGCTCTATGGAGAAGACTGAAATGTCATAGCCATCTTCATCACAGTGAGGTGTCCATTGTTCTTCATTGATGGCTACATCCATTGTTGCTAGGATTTCTGCCCAGTCGTGGGGTTCAAATTCTTCGTCAGGAAAAACTACAGGCGCATAGGCTGGGTCTTGAATTGATCTATGTGTTTCTTTGCACCTTTCTCTCTGGCTTCTTCTCTCTTGTCTTCTTCTACTGCTACTTTGCACATCCATAAGTGGGTGTCTTCATGCATCCATGAGGATCCTGATCCTATGGAATGCACCGATTCTGTATCATCTTTGGCTCTATGGATGGGGTTCCATTGGATAGGAGGGACATCTCTATGAGAGTAATCCTTGAGATTGACTTTGGTTGTAACACCTAAGTGCTGCAGGTACAAAGAATTGGTTCCCCAATCCTGTACCACTTGCAACTGTCGCATAAAGGGTCGTCCCAAGATCATTTCATAGGCATGGTTCTTGCTAAAATCACATATGGCAAAGGTATGCTCGAACTCGACACTACAGGTGGTGAGAGTTATTCCTTCTAGCAATCCTAAGGGTCTCTCAATATGACCATCGGCCATCTGCAATTTCATTCTCGTTGGCCTGAGTGCTGGCTTGCCCCAACGCTTCCATAGGGAAGTGGTGGCAATTGCCACTCCTGCACCTGAGTCCAAAATTGCCTTGGTGGTGTACCCCTGGTAGGTAATGGGAAGATAGGTGTTCCCTTCTTCACCTTCACACATGTCTCCTATCTTATCCAAGGGTATCTCTGGCACTGTTCTCTGGGATCCTACCTGGGAACGAGGTTTTGCTATTTCTGGTACTTGTTTGGCTACATGTTTCCACACTTCTGGTCTAACCTTAAGCAGCTCTTCCAAAGTGAGATTGCACTGCACTTTGGTGTTCTTCACTACCTCTGTGTTCCTAGGTATGACTGAATCTTCGTTTCTTACCATGACTGTAGGTGCTCTTATACAGGTGGACTTTGCTTCCCATGGGCCTGTGAAATGGGGTAGTTCTTGTAAAGAATTAGACTCGAAGTCTAATCTTTCTTGAGATTGGGCACTCTCCTGCTCTCCATAAATGGAAGGAAGGTCTTGTGGGAATTGATCGTGTGTGTCATCCACCAGTTCAATGGGAGGAGGAACTTCACTCTCTTTAGCCCATTTCTCTTTTTGAATCTCTCGCAAGAATTCTGGTGTGTATTGATTCATAGAAGAAGAGGTGTCTGGCTCCGTAGAGTTAGGCACGTAGGCTTCAGGCACATAGGCTTTTTGGGTAGGAAGACCTGCTCTTTCACTAGCCTTGTCATGGTGTTGAGGGGCGAGTTCCTTTTGTGATTGTGCCATTAGATTCTCTATTCTTTCTAGGGAGGGGGGGTTGTCTGGTTCAGTGGAATTGGGCACATAAGCTTTTGATGGGGGATGGGTCATGTTTTTGCTTGCTTTATCTCTTTCTTGATTTTTTTCTTCCTTGGCAGATCTTGCAATTATGCCCTCTAACTTCTCTAGAAGTCCATCCAAGTGTAATTGCGTCTTGGCTGAGCCCGAGTAATTGAAAAGGCGACTGGCTTCAAACATAGTCTGAGCCAATGCGACCATTTTCGCGCAAAGCTTGGTTCGTTCTATCTCTAGGTCAGCTCTAGGGTAACACTTGTCATGATCCGTGACATTTGGCCCTTCTTGGATTCTGGCGTGATATGCTTTAAGCATCATGTCTATATCTTCAAGAGTGGGGTCAGCTAATACTGATCCTGCTTGGGGTGGTGGGTGGGTTACGTGGGGTGTATTAGAGGGTGGAGGGATGGAGGGTGATGGGGATGGTAGCGGTTGGAATGTGTGAGAGTGCGGTTGAGATGAGGGATGGAGGGTGATGGGGATGGTAGCGGTTGGAATGTGTGAGAGTGCGGTTGAGATGTGATCTCTATGATTTTGGCCTTGGTTTCTCGTAGACTTTCCTCAAGTTCACTCATCTTCTTTGCCCATTGCCTTTTCATACGTTCACGGCTATCTCTCCAAGCTCTTGTTCTCTTCTTATTTTGGCTCTCAGTATCGCTAGCGTCTGGGCTCTTTTCCTTGCTTACCCCTTGGTTTTGCTGCACTGCATGAGCTCTAGTGACTACCTGTACGGGTGCAGTGGAAGTGACACTCCCTGTGGAATCTACCACTAACCCAATAACATTAATAGGAGTGATTTTTGGCATATTATTAGGATTCTTAGGGCAGTCTCGTAAGAGATGCTCCTTTCCACATTCTTGGCAAAAGCCTTGAATTGTTACTGACTGGGGTTGCATAGGTGGAGGTAAGGGACAATCACGAATGAGATGATCTCCCTGACATCTGTAGCATGGTCCTTTAGGGAATGGGGGTCTTACTTGCTTAGGTTGAGGCCTAGGGTTGGGGTTTGCATACATGACGTTTGTGTAATCTGACTCCCAACTAGGTTCATTTGGCTCTTCACTATAGTAAGACTCACCATGCTCAGGAGACTGCATGTATTAGGCCTGGGGGCTATCAACATGTGTAGAATCAAAGCTATGGTCACTCGGGTCACTTTCAGAAAGCAATGATGTTAGAGGAAATATAGCTCTATTCAGTTTCTCTTATGCAGCTGCATATTTTACTGGGATCACATTAGTAGGAGCAGGTGGTTGCTGTGCTAGCACTGGATGGGGTCTCAGTTGGTTTTGATAGGGTTGGTAGGTTTGTTGAGGTCTCACATACTGCTGAGGTGGGTACTGGCTCTGGTATCTGCCTTGTTGAGGGTATGGCTGAGGGTAGGGTTGCCTAACCGCTTGCTTATTGTATGGGCAGTCTTGCGCGGTGTGATTGGTGTACCTTCGTTCTATGGTGCAGTATTGGCTACTAGGATTAACTTGGGGTTGAGCCATAATGGGACAGACATTCGCCATGTGGTCGCCACCACAAGTATAGCATCTTTTCACAGGGGCGTACCTTGGGATCTGTTTGCTAGTGACACCTAATTTCTGAGCTACTTTATCTGCAAGTTCCTCAATTGATGTGGATTGCGTGGAAGAGAGACTAGAGGCACTATCTGAATCTTTGTATATCTTGGAAAGCTCTAACTCCTCCCCTAGGTTATCCTCGATGTCAATGCACATGCGTACACACTCTTCTATAGTCCTAGGATCCTTCAGATACACATATGATCTCAATTTGGTACTTAGCAATCCATCCAAGAATAAAGCCACTTGCTTAGCTGGTGTGGGTAGCTCAGGGACAGGGCATCTTTCAAGATATTGCCTAAATCTTCTTCCTGCAAGTCTCACGGTCTCTTGAGGGGTTTGCTTGAAGCTGTGAATCAGCGAGGAGGTATTATGTCTTATGCCACTCTTAGAGAATTCAATAATGAAAGCCTCTAGGAGTTGGTCTATGCTCCTGAACTGTCTCTCATTCAATGGTTGGAACCATGTGAGGGCTGTGTTCCTAAGGGTTAGACCAAAGGCATTATATTGTGTGAATAAATCCTCCACTTGTTTAGCTCTCAACACTTGCCTGAATTCAGCCACATGATCATATGGATCTCCGGTGCCATCGAAGTAATTCTTCATGGACTTAACTAGCTGAGTTGGTCTCAAAGTCCTTGTGTGCTCTCTAGGTCGTGGTAGAGGGAACTCATCCGCATTTCTTTGATTCCTATGAGCTCTAAGTACCTCAGGCTCTACTCTATTTGTTTCCATTCTCGTTCTTTCTCTGCCCCCTGGGTTGGCAAAGCTTACTTCTGGCCTATCTCTACTCCTGTCTCTTTGAATTCCATGAGCTTGGGATGTTCCAACACCAGGGTGACCATAGGACACATTCGATCTTGGTTGGGGAAAAATAATTTCACCTTTCCAAGTGTAAGCATGCCTATCATTTTCTGTCACCACAAAGATCCTCTCCGAAGCGTGATCTAAGTAGGTCACTCTGCCTGGGCTATCAGGATCCTTAAACTCATAGATCATGATTGTTCCTATATCAGTTGGCTGATCAGATTTATACCTCCAAAAGGCTTCGTCAGTTTCTCGATTGAGGAGCAACTCTATGCTCTTATTATCCTGGGGAATCCACTCTGGTGTGATAATCCTAGTGAGAACCGATTTACCTCGAGGGGTTCTAGGTTCTGTACCCATGTTTCCTTGCTCTAGGTCCCCTAAGTCCGCTTCTGGGATCACATTTCCAAATTCGTCCGTCCTATCTGGGTGACTGGTGACTACATATATGGTTCCTTCTTTGTCCAAGTATGCTCCGTTTTCGAACTTGACAGCTGGGCGCTCTAGTCCAATGGATTGATCAGGATTCTTAATCTGTACCACAGATCTTCCTAGGCCGTCCTCATAGATGCTGGCACCTAATCGGTTGGTCCTAAGGTATTCCAACTGCGTTTTGTAAGGGCCTTCTACCCTGTGCAAGTATGGCACTCCTGAACTTCCTGTAGGTCTCTCCATACCTTGAGGCATCTCGGATTCACTAGTCTCAGAACTTGGGTAGTATGAGTGGTGGCTCAACTGCTGGGCCCACGACCTAGCAGTGTGGTTGACACTAGCCTCTGAAGACCTAAGGCTTTGTCTATCCCTTACTAGATGTCGCCCTGATCTAAGGTTCATAAGCCTAATTGAATAGCCCAAATTTGCCCAAGTACAACCTCGTTGCAGAGTCCTTTTGTATCAGTTACTTGATTCTTTTTAGTTGATTCCCGTGTTAAAATTCTTGTCTGATATCACGTCGTAAGGTATGTTTGAGTGTAGTTCCGCACTTAAAGTTGATCGTTCCACGTTAAGTTCTTTTCCTTTAAAGTTCTCGATAGTACAAAGATTATGTCCTTAGCTTGAACTTGAAAGTTTAGGTATGCTTCAACTTGATAATTGCCTATCGTCGCCCTGACTTACTCCTACCTCTAATCGTTCTTAGCCTAAGCTAGGAATTGACGGAGGGGAGTTGAGAGTATTCCGACCTTTCTTGCTGATCCTTGCTCTTTAGTGCTCGAGAAGTTGATTCTCAAGCTTGCACAAAGCCCTTGCTTGGACGCTCTCAATTGCTTCTCAATAGACCTGCATCAGTCCCAAGATTAGCTCCAAGTTGGCCTTTCAATTGACAGACAATTTATTTCATACACTTTTTTAATGACCCTTGTTCCCCCTTTTGTATTGCTAAAAATTTCCTCTAGAGCTCCCTTGGTGTTCCTACCCCTCAGTGTGCCAACTTCCAAATATCCTATCTGAAAATGAACGCATTATTCTTATAAAAAACAGTTGAGGGCGCGTAGTATATGCCACGAGCTTTCCGACAAGCCCTAGAGCTCAAAAAATGGATTTCGTATGAAAAAGTTATGACCGTTCAGGGTTTAGGGGGTTAACCAGACAAACAGAACCTTTCAGGAGTTTTAATGCATTTTTCTAAGGCCTTTGCAAGTGTGTGAGTAAAATCAAATGGTCCATCTGCACCAGCCATAGAGATAGTGGGGGACTTGGTATCTTGGACATTGGGTGCACGGCTAACAAACTGTCGGCCAAATGGATGATTAAGGCTTGGTGCAACGGGGAGGCCTCGTGGGCCAAGCTGATCTTCAGAAACAAGAATGAGTTGGCGCTCATGGGTTTCCCAAATTGGAAGAATCTTGACATCTTGACCTTGCTGTTTTCCTCGATCCCCGTCTTCCCGAAAGGCTCTAATCTGGTGTGCTCCCTTTGGAAGAGTTGGAATAAAGTCAAAAGCTTCACAAGAATAAGTGAAGACTGGAAGTGGGCTGCCGGTATCAGACAAAACGACTCTATCTGGTTTCCGATCCATGGCATCCGGAGTGTGGAATCTTGGAACATTCAAAATGCCAAGAAGCTATGGAACAAAGGCTTCAAAAAATGGAAACATCTCTGGAAACAAGACACCAACCGCTGGATCAACTTTGAGGATATTGACCCTAGCATCAACATTTCGCATGAAGAATGGAACACTTTGCAAAGCAGATGTCTCGCCTGGGACCGACACAAAGTTCGCCTTCTCATGGGACACGACAAGTCGAGCTCGCTTGGTCTCAAATGGCACAATGGGAATAGCCTATCAAAAATCCCGAACATCAAAGAAACGATCGACTATCAGGTTAACCTCAACAAAAAGTGGTGCCTGTCATGGACGCGGCTTCGGTGGGACATGAAGTTCATGGCTATCTGGCACCCCCTCATAGAAATCAAAAAGTCTGTCCTCTTATGGCAAATTCTTCATCATGGAATCTGGACCAACCTTAAGGCTAGCAAAATTTGTGGGATCCCTCCCTGGTGCAAACGCTGCCACCGGTCTATCGAAGATGTTTCACACATCTTCTTTACCTGCCCCAACTCCAACAGACTCTGGCAGGTGGTTGGGAAGAAAATTAGACTTCAAAAACGTCTCAGTTGGCAGCAAGCCCTGCTGGGAGAAGCGATCGGCTGCTCCTCGACTCTCTGGAACGCCATCAGAGGGGAGGTCCTATGGAAAATCTAGCGGGAAAGATGTGCTTTCAACTTCGGTGACTCCCCCAAGGAGTGGTCAATTGAGAAATCACTGTTCCTCCTTGGCAAAAGGATTGTCAACTGTAAAAAATCCCCCCCCTTTAGGCATCATCAAGTACTCCTTTTGATCGATAACAAGCTTAAACCCAAGTGGGCCCCACATGAGGGTGATGAGAGGGTTATTAACCTTCTTTGTAATGTCATCTAAGCTCTGTAAAAGCTTCCCCTGCTTTGTGGGATTTGGGGGGTCCCGTGGGCACTAGTCCCCTTCTCTTGTACTTTTCTTTATTTAATTCAAGTCCGGGAGAGTAGGCTATTGCCGAACTTCCTTTATATTAAAAAAAAGTGTGTGAGTATTTGAGAATGCAAATATGCCCAAAATTTAGCCTAAATTTCCAAAAAAATTTACCCCTTAATTTTTGCCGAAAATGTCTGTCTATCGCGATAGACGGTGTCTGTCGCGATAGAGTGGTCTGTCGCGATAGACGGTGTCTGTCGCGATAGAGTGGTCTGTCACGATAGACGGTGTCTGTCGCGATAGAGTGGTCTGTCGCGATAGACGGTGTCTGTCACGATAGACGCTGTCTGTCGTCTGTCGTGATTTGGTATGTCGCGATAGACGGTGTCTGTCGCGATAGACTGGATCTGTTGTGGAATTTTGGTCTGTCGCGATAGACGGTGTCTGTCGCGATGAGTGGTCTATCGCGATAGACGGTGTCTGTCGCGATAGACGCTGTCTGTCGTCTGTCGTGATTTGGTTTGTCGCGATAGACGGTGTCTGTCGCGATAGACGGGGTCTATCGTGGGTCTCTGTCTGTCGCGATAGACGGTTTCTGTCGCGATAGACGGTGTCTGTCGCGATAGACGGGATCTATCGTGGGTCTCTGTCTGTCGCGATAGACGGTGTCTGTCGCGATAGACGGTGTCTATCGCGATAGACGGGGTCTATCGTGGGTCTCTGTCTGTCGCGATAGACGGTGTCTGTCGCGATAGAGTTGTCTATCGCGATAGACGGGAAAAACGCAAATTTTTGAGAAACTTCTAGTGATTTGGAGTGCTCTAATGGTGTAGGTTACCGTGCCAAACACGCATTCACAAAATATTAAGTTTTTCTGTCTGTCGAGGTCGTCGTCCCGGGACCTGTGCAGAGTCTGTCGTACCTGCGCACACTGCTGGAGAAGGTGGTACAGCTAGTTCCTGCAACAAAAGCTCAAAAACACACCAAAAACAGATAGCATGCAAGCTCTCTCTCGCTCTCTCACACAATGAAATGAGGGAAATGAGGTGGGGAGTGTAATATGACCAAAAAACTAAAATTTTTTGTGGAGATGGAGATGGAGGTGGGAGATGGTGGGGATGATGATGGTGATGATGGTGATGTGAAAGTAAGGAAAAAATGAAGAAAAATAAAGAGAAGGAAGGATATTACCTATAACTCCAATGTCTCAACTCGACGTCTTACCATCACACGCTCGTCCTTGAAGCTCTCTCCCCGGCAACGGCGCCAAATTTGGTGTCACTCTAGCACAATGGTGAGTACCAACGTGAGAAGATTCACCTCATAATTGTCAATCCGTGGAGACGTGAGGACTAGTATGAAGACTATGAGCAAGTGAAGGCACAAGTGTGTGAGTGAGAAGCACACAAGCATGCACACACATACACACACACGCGCACACAAGGCAAGAACAAGGAGAGGAACAATGGAGTCTTTTGCATTAGTCAAAAAGTCTCTTACATAAGCTCAATTCACAAACAATCTAACCTCAAAAATGAGCTCTCTAGCTCTTTTTATAGTTTTCTAACTAGCTTTGGTCTTGTCCAGACCTAGTGTCCGGCCTAGTTAAAAATTAGGTTCTAGAGTCTATTTGAGGGCTCAAACAGAGTCTAAAAATTATGAAAATTGATATGTAGCTAGTTCTAATACTCCTCAAGCTCAAGGACTCCTCGGCTTGCACAAAATGGAGTCTATTCTACCAAAAACGGAATTTACAATGTTTGTGTAGTGATTAAAATCACTTGAGTTGTAAATAGTCCATGGAAAAAAATGATTTGGCCTTGTTGCCGTATTGTGCATGACTCCTCTGTTGCTTTGTATGCCAACAGTATGTGTATGCATGTATGTATGCATATGCATGTGCATTATGTATGCATATGCATGTGCATTATGTATGCATATGTGTATGTATATGTGTGTATGCATGTAAGTATGTATGTATGCATATGCATTATGTGTGTAAGTTTCTATGTGTGCATGTGTGTGTAGGTGTGTATGTGTATGTGTGTGTGTGTGTGTGTCTATGTGTGTGTGTGTGTCTATGTGTGTGTATGCATGTGTATGTGTGTGTAAATTTGTGTGTATATGTGTATGTGTGTGTATTTGTGTATGTGTGTGTATGTGTCTATGTGTGTGTATGTGTATACATGTATCTATGCATATGCATGTGCATATGTATGCATATGTGTGTGTATGTGTGTGTATGCATGTAAGTATGTATGTATGCATATGCATAAGCATTATGTATGCATGTATGTGTATGTGTGTGTATGTCTCTCTATGTGTGTGTGTGTATGTCTCTCTATGTGTGTGTATGTGTGTATGTGTGTGTATGTGTGTGTGTGTGTCTATGTGTGTATGTGTATGTGTGTGTATGCATGTAAGCAAGTATGTATGCATATGCATGTGCATTATGTATGTATATGTATGCATGTGTGTGTATGTGTGTGTATGCATGTAAGTATGTATGTATGCATATGCATATGCATTATGTATGCATATGAATATGCATTATGTATGCATGTATGTGTATGTGTATGTGTGTGTATGTCTCTTTAAGTGTGTGTGTGTGTATGCATATATGTGTGTGCATGTGTGTATATGTGTGTGTGTGTGTGTCTATGTGTGTGTATGTGTGTGTGTCTATGTGTCTATGTGTGTGTGTGTCTATGTGTGTATGTGTGTGTCTATGTGTATATATACGTGTGTATCTATATATATGTGTGTGTATGCATGTGTATGTGTGTGTGTAAATGTGTGTGGTTGTGTGTGTGTGTGTGTAAGTGTGTATGTGTCTATGTGTGTGTGTGTGTAAGTGTGTATGTGTCTATGTGTGTGTGTATGTGTGTGCATATGTGTGTGTATGTGTATGTGTGTGTGTGTGTCTATGTGTGCATGTGTGTGTGTGTCTATGTGTGTATGCATGTGCTTAATTGTGTGTATATATGTGTCTGTGCATTCATGTGTATGTGTGTATGTAAATTAGTGTGTATATGGGTGTGTGTAAATATGTGTGTATGTGTGTGTATGTGTGTGTATCTATGTGTGTATGTGTGTCTGTGTGCATATACGTGTGTATGTGTATATATATGTGTGTATGAAAGTGTATGCATGTGTGGAAATGTGTGTGGATGTGTGTTTGTGTGTGTGTGAGTGTATGTGTCTAATATGTATGTGTGTGTGTCTATGTGTGTGTGTATGTGTGTGTGTCTATGTGTGTGTATGCATATGTATGTGTGTGTATGTGTGTGTAAATCTGTGTGTGTGTGTACCTTGCTTCATGGGATGTGTGTGTCAATCTCTCTCTCTCTCTCTCTCACGTCCTAATCCCGGCACAAATGTGCCTGGAGAAATCAAAATTTTTTTTTAACATTCCAGAGCATCACTTATTCAATGCTCTGAAAGACCAGGATGTCATGTATGCGATGATCGAGCATCGTAGGCAGTTTGCCAACATCATTAAAAGCATCGCTAGTTAGCGACGCTCTTTGTGATGCATTTTTTTAGCGTCACTTAGTTCATCCCAAGAGCTTTCTAATGATATCTTCCACATCTAAATTTGACCTACCGATTGGGAGATACACTCTAATCTTTGAAAGGGTTGTGTTGTACCCTATTTGGATATACCCAAATGATGTGTACCCTGTGATGTGCCTTGTCGCAACATGCCATGTCTTCCACCTTGCCCAATCCTGCTTCCTAGGCTCTGATGCCAATCGTGGGAATTGAACCAATGACCTATCGGCTAGGAGTATGATGGGCTAACCACTTGCCCCAAAAGCCATGGTTGAGGATTACTTCCTAATCCTCCCTCTTAGGGTGTGGTTCAACCATCTCCTTCATGTCACGTCCTAAGTCTGACATTAACATGAAGCCCTATCTTGTTGTGTAAATGATGATGAGAAGTGGACTCTTATGATACAAGCCCACATTGTAGGTTTGGCATAAATCTTCCCCAAACAAAAACTTTTCAAAACCTATGACAATACAGAGTATATTGGTCACACATGGCTAAAGATAATCACAACTACTACATTCATTGCCAATTTCAAATTGAAAGGCCAACCACAAAACATTCAATGCTTTATCAAGTGATTGTAGCACTAAATTGGAGTAAACCTATACTTGACTCCCTTCATGTCTTCATTATTGGGAACCAATTTTACAAAAGAGGGACATTGTTCTTATGCTTATGCATCCATGAGAACAAATCCACCTATTCTAGAAATGGCTCTCTCAAGTGCTTGAGAAGGACATTTCTCCCATGAAATAACAACCAAGTAAATCCTTTTTTTGTTGGCTTACGGTGTAACATAATCCTAGTAGGAGATGGTTGAACTACACCCTAAGGTTGAGGATTAGTTCCTAATCCTCTCTCTTAGGGTGTAGTTCAACCATCTCCTACTAGGATTATGTTACATACGGTGGCCAACTTTGCACATGGGTGCAAGGAGTTTTGTTGAAAGATATGACATTTGTTAGAGAAAAAATATCCCTTTCATAAAGATCAAATGCCACTTAGATCTACAATGAGTGGAAGAGCATTTTCTAAATATGGAATTGATTGTTGGACCTATTAGCCTCCCAAAAAAAAATATGCTTTGATGTAGAGTATGTCATAGTGGCTCCTAATTATTTGGCCAAATGGGTTTAAGTGACAGATACAAGAAGGGGCACTTCACAAACAACTACCAAGTTTCTTTTCGAAGAGATATTCACTAGCTATGGCCTATCCATTAAAATTGTAAGTGATAGCATATTAAATAAGTTTCTAATAATTCATAAAAAATCATCCTAGCCTCAAGAAAATGGCCAAGCTGAGAGTATGAACAAAATTGTTTGTATAGTGTTGATGAAGCTAGTGAACAAAAAGCACTTTGAATAGGAAAAAAAACTACATCATGTTGTTTGGGACTATAGATTTGCTTACAAAGTAGTGTTGGGAACTACACCATTAAATTTGGTGTATGGACAAAATGCAATCCTACCTAGAGAATTTCTCATTTCTGCGTTGAAAGTGGCAGAAACTTATGAATGGAAAGTATGAAGGTAATTTCCTATTTTGCTACACTCTTCAAATGAGCAACACCCCAAGATATTGAACTATAGAATTTAGAACAGATCTCTTTGCAAAAGAATCCAATGAATCTTGTAGTTAGTGCACTAATAGCAGCTCAAAGAAATTGTGAGTTCCATTCCTAGTCTTTACTTGCACGATGGTCTCAACCTTCCTTCTTTTGCCAAAAAATGGTTTTGGAAGGTTAAGAAACAATTGAATAGAGTAGAGCCATGAAAGACAAGGAAGGAGATATTCGTGAGATGTTTAAAGGGAACTAGATGGGAAAGGAGATGATATGTCAAGGTCGCCATGGATCCTCTAAGGGCTTTGATACCAATGTAACAAACTAAGGATTAGGACCACCACATGCTAAAGATATGAATATCCTCCCAACTATATGAATGTATATATAGCCACTCTTTAAAAGAGAAACTTTACTTGAGAACCAATTCTTTGAGAAAAGTAGCATTATTTGAGAACCATCCTTTTTTGAATCAATCCACACCACTCTTTTTTGGATTGATTTTCCACCCCGTTTATCTAGAGGTGTCAGTTACGAAGAACTGTCCACAATACTCGGCCTCATGGAGTTCTTGGGCAAAACCTTGCTACCTGCAAGTTTTGAACTCAAGACCTACTCCTTGATCCCCTTAAGACTTATTTGCTAAGCTAGGTGGATTCCTTGTCTTAGAGACCATGCAAATGAAAAAAAGAGTTTTTGTTCAAAAAAATATGTTATTTTGAGTCATTTATGTCATTAATAAATGTTCTCTTTTAAGGGATTAGACACCACCTTGAGTAGTATTCAAGGTAGGACCTTCCCAATGCCATACAAACTTATAAGGTCATATGTCAACATATGCTCTTTTTATCTCACAAAGATATACGATATGCACTTCCCCAAAAAGAGAAGATGACATACTAAAGAAACAAAGCATGAGGCTTCACCAACAACCAAAAGAAAGAGAATCTCATATATGGATCTAATATATTGTTTACCCAACAAACAAAATCAAAAGAATCAAAAGGAGTTGATAAAGAATAAGATGCAAACGAATCAAATGCACCATCTACCCCATGTGTAAACCCTTCTATATGTCTAAGGATGCCATATATCTCTACACCCCCAAGGATTCCATATGTCCCAACACCATGGATGACATATGTCTATGGAACAAAAACCACATGGATGTGATATGTCCATGATAATCAAAGGATGCCACAAAAAGTTTTGCAAGTCCTGAAGGTCCTTGCTATCATTGCGGTGGTGACCACTTATTGAAGGTTTTTCCCAAAACATCTAGAACCTTCACTTGGAAACTTGAATGATATTTGGAGGATTGTAGAAAATATCACTTGATCAAAGAGTGCTCTTAAAATCTGAAAAACACTATACACACCCTTGAAAATGGTTGAAACTATTGGTAGTGGTAGTGAATCAAAGGGACAAATACCTCTTCAAGCGATGAAACATGCTCAAGCAAAATAAGAGAGGTAAAGGAGTCAAATGATCAAGGGATAAGAAGAAGAACAAAAGAAAATTGACTTGGTGAAATGTAAGGAAAAAAATAGTTAGGAATGGGAATACAAGATGGCTAGGTTAGAATAAGAGCTATAGATGTACTTACTACAGCTTCTCACAAAAGTTCTATTGAAGTTTGGCCAGATTTTGTTACATATTTGGCAAAAGAAATTGTTGTGGATCTAACTGAGGAAGAGTTATAGATAAGCTTTATCATACCTAAAGTAGAAGAAGAGTGGCCAGAGTAATTGTGGAATCAAGTATAAGAAGCTTGATGGAAGAAAGAGAGAAAAGGCAATCAAGAACCTCCCATGAAACAGGTCCAAGACAATGGGGAATCTCAATTTGTAGATGATCCTCTGAACGGAAGTGCTTGAAGGATAAATTTATCTATGAAAGATGATGAAGATTTAATGGAATTACCACAAAAAAATTGGGGAATATGAGAGATAATCAATATTCAAAAAGGAAAATTTTGATTAGATTTTCATTGACCAATACTAAAAAGAGTACAACCAACATTGAGCTATTAAATAATATTTAGAGGTGAAATGCATGTTAACAATAGATGATAAGGTAGGAGACTCTAGTAAAGGAGATGAAGGCGACACTTGCCCACCTATCTTGTTTAATGGGCATACAACTAAGGTCAACAATAGCCACCGAGTCCCTTTGGGAAAAGTGGGGAAAACTTGCATTACATCCCACCCATCTACAATGACAATTGGTTGATGTACATATTGAGCCATCTCATTGGAATGCTAAAGAACGCAAATTGAGTATCACACTCTAATACTCTATAACTTTAGTCAAGCTCATGATTATGACATGATTCTAGAAAGACAACTAGGGATTGTGCAAGGGATTCCATAACCTATGTGTATCTCTTATAGAAAGTAAAGGAACTTGACAAAGAGAGTATTACCTTTAGAGATATGAAATCTGATGTCTTTGAGCCTCCTAAACAATTTCAAAGATATAAGATAGAAACACGAAAAGTCATAACTCAAAGACCAAAAAGAAAAACCAAAATAGAAAAATCATATGGCAACCAAGAAATGAAGATGAAAGTTGTTGTCAGTGTGGAAGATAACAAAGAAAAGTGTACTCACATTGAGAGTGATGTATTTGAGATGGAAGAGGTTCAATTGAAAGAATTATTTCAACAATATAGAGGTAGTTCACAAGACCCTACAAGGACTTAAACACCTTAGCATCTGATGCTAAACTCTCCAAACAAAAGCCATATACCTATAACTATGTATATTTGGCCAAAATGAAAGAGGAAATTGATAGACATTTAGAAGCAAGTATTATCTATGAGATTGAGCTTAATGAATGGGTGTCCCCCATTCTTGTGCTGCCCAAAAAGAATGGTACATTAAGAGTATGCATCAATTTGAAGAAGGTCAATGCTACAACCATTAGGTACAATTATCCATTGACCATCACTGATTACCTATTGGAAAGGGTAGCTAGGAAAAATGTTTATAGTTCTTTAGATGGTTTTTCACGTTACAATCAAGTGCAATTGTGCCTAACGATCAACATGAGACTTCCTTTGTTATGGAATGGGGGATTTATGGATTTCAAGTGATTCCATTTGGTTAACAAAAACCCCTGTGACTTTTTAAAGGTTGATGTGTGTAAAACAAATCCCTATGTTGCATAAATTGTTACAAAATATAGGGACACATTGTCTCAAAAAATGGAATTTCAACTGACGAAGACAAAATCAAAGTAATCATAAACTTGCCAAAGCTTGAGAACATGAAAAAAGTTCAAGATTTCATGGGTCACTACGATTATTATAGGAGATTTATCCATATGTATGTAGTGATGGCCCCACCATTATACACTTTGATCACTAAATTTGAGTGGACAAAAGAGTGTGAGAAAGTTTTTGAAGGGTTGAAGCACAAATTCTCACGAATATTATTTCAAGTGTGTCATATTGGAACAAAGTTTTCCATGTCCACATTGATGTTTCTACTTATGCAATCGAATGCATCTTAGCTCAACCCATTACTGAAGGAAAATTATCTTTCCTATGGCATATGTTAGTAGAAAACTCATTAGTGTAGTTCGTAATTACAATATGACTAAATGAGAACGATTAGGAATTATATATGTTGTGAAGTAATCAAGACACTATTTACTTGCAAGTAAGTCCAAATATTTTGCTGATCATCAAGCTCTTCTCTACCTTGTAAACAAGCCCTGCAACATAGTAAGACTAGTAAGAAGGTTTGTCCTATTCATAGAGTTCGATTTTGAAGTCATAGTAAAGAAAGGTGATACCCATGTGCATGTCTATCACCTTTCTACACTGACAAATGGTGAATCTCCAAATGTTATACATTACTAGATAATTACTTGTTTAATCTATAAGTGGTACTTAAGTGGATTGAACCTTATGTTTATGTACTCACTTATGGTCCATTGCACCACTATTTTCTTATCGAGAGAAAGTCTATAAGAGATTTTATATGTTTGCAAATTATTGTTGGAAGCATCTATAATAGAGATGAATGTGGAGCCCTATCTTCTTGTGTAAATGATGATGAGAAGTGGAATCTTATGATGCAAGCCCACATTGCAAGTTTGGGATAAATTTTCCCCAAACAAAAACTTTTCAAAATGCCTATCCATTGAAATTGTAAGTGATAGGGGTGCACATCTCATAAATGAAGTGATTGAATGCCTATTGAAGGAGTTTCTAATAACTCATTAAAAAATAGTCTAGCCTCAAGAAAATGGCCAAGCTAAGAGTATGAACAAAATTGTTTGTACAATGCTGACCAAGCACTTTGATTGGGACAAAAAACTACATCATGTTGTTTAGGCCTATAGATTTTCTTACAAAATAGTGTTGGGAACTACACCTTTAAATCTGGTGTATGGACAAAGTGAAATCCTACCTATAGAATTTCTAATTCTTGCATTGAAAGTGGTAGAAACTTATGAATGGAAAGTTCATGTGCTATCAAACCATGTTGAGTTGTTAGAGCAATTACAAGGATCAAGATTTAGAGCCAGAGCTAGCATTCATGTTACTGAATGAAGACAAAAAGCCTACTATGATGCACACATCAAAGATAAATGCTTATAGGAAGGTGTTTTTGTTTTAGTTTATGCACTAAAATAATATGCCAAAAAGCTTCAAAAGAGAGGCCATGAACCATTTTTTCATTTATAAGATTTTCATGAGATGTGCCATCTAATTAGCAACTTTAGAGGGTAAAATCTTTCCCAACACCATTAGTGGATGTCATGTCAAGAGGTATCTACAACCTTTGACATATGAGATGTTGGCAAGACTTCAAGTTTCTATGAATAGAAAGGTCGAAGAGGAGAGAATAAGAGAGGAAGCTCAAGGGGAAGGTTGACAAAGGATTCTTCTTGCAAACAACTAATGCAAGGGTTTTCTTATCCCACCCATCAACCCCTACTATACAAGTATTTACTATAAGAATTATGGATAATGGGCAATTGTATGAGAAGAAATGGCTACATTCCATGTTAGGACCATAATTTTCACCAAAATGGTGACCCTTGTAGATGTTATTGCATCTAAAAGTGTAACAAACCTTGAATTATCATCGTCTTTGCAAGGGGCCATACGCCAAATAGATGTTTATGTAGCTAGAGTTACCAAAAAAAAGAGCCAATTTTGCATAGGACAAACGATGATGCTCTTAAATGTGAAAGGGATAATCTCTTTAGACGAGTTCAAAGTGTTTGATGGAGAGAATATGAGGAGAAAATCATCCTACGAAGAGGTTTGTTGTGCAAGCATTCAACATCTATAAACTATGCATTAGGATGTGTGATTGTGGAAAGTGCACATATGCATGGCATATCATTATTTTTTATCTTATTGTTTTGCATGGTTTTTCTACTCCCGTGCAAGTTTAGGTAAAGGCTCTACTACAAGCTCAAAAGGGAAATCACATATATGGATTCCCAAACATGCTTCAATATGTGCAAACACTTTAACATCTCACCAAATCAATAAACAAACCTAGGAAACAATCAACCCCTTGAAAGAAAGCGAATCCAAACCACTCAGGAAACAAAAGCCAAAGCCTCTAGAAATACTACTTCAAAACACCAACTAGATTTGGGTACCTAAGAAGATCCCAACTAGAAGAAAAAAGGCCCTTAGGGCACCAAATTAGAAGCTCACCACCATTCTCACCAAGAGAAACTTCAATCCCAAAGAGGACTAGAATAGTATCATAATGGATTTCCATCTCCAAAAATGATCATTATTCTCTATATACTCCCATGATAAGATCATTTTTAGATCCACAAGACACTTAAATCGCAAAACTATATGAAATCCTTCAAGTAACCTATTTGATAGGAAAGCCTCTACGTTTACAAATCGTGTGCTAAATTAAATGCATAGCCTTGCCTTTTGCACTGTGATTTTTTTCTTTCGCATTCCAAAGTATGTATGTATAGGGCCACACTAGTGGCCATGCATAGACAAGAGGCATAACGATAATATTATTCGAACTATTTTTGTAAATTAACAATTAATAACTTAAAATGCAAAGAAATCTTTGTGCCAAACATCTTTCATAGGACATTAAGAAAAACAAAAGCATCCTCATCTAGAAGACAACAAGCGTAGGGCCAAAGGGCTCTACCTTTCTTACTTTTGAAGAATTGCAATTCACAATTAGCCATAAGAATATTTTTATGTATACTTTTTCATGAACCAAGGTTGAAGACATACTAGACCCATAAAAAGCATTGAAAATGTTTTCATTCATGCATTTGAGTCTCCTTCTGCTTATATTGATATGATACAAATGGTGTTCAATTACTTATCAAGGGAACAAAACTCATCGCAGACTTGTAAATTCTTTGGAGGAGATATGATGCTAGCTAGAATTATTTATCAATATTTGAAGTGCACATGCAACCTCCTACCAACAGCCACAATAGCGCAAAACATTGCACACATATCCGTCTTCCACACTAGATTTCTTGTTGCTAATACGAAAAGGAAGGAAAAGGCTCTAAAAGTTGTATTAGAATCTTTTGAACCTCTTGTAGCCACCATACGATTACAACACATAGAAGAAGAAAACATGAGCTACATATCCACTTCATCTTGCAAATCAGAACATCATAAGTACCATTTGAATATATGGCCATTCACCACAAGGACATTTCAAAGAAGACCAAATTGACTCCCCCCCAAGACAACTTCAAAACCAAATAAAAGAAAGGGGGAAGACCTACCAAGATGGAGCAAGGAGCAATGCATTACAAGTATGAATGAGAGTTTTATAATATTCAAAAAGGATATTCTCATGGGTAGTCTAACAAAATTCTTAGCACCAGGAAAAATTCTACATCTCCTATATTCTACGCCAGCTCCATTCATACTAATGAAGGAACAACAATAGTAATTTCTCATCTAACGATTACCAAAGAACTAGAACACAACTTTCTTTATTATATGGAATATTTTTGTATAAACAAAAAAGTACTAAGGATTAAACGACCTAGCAAGACCGCCATGGCAAGAGAGAGCACACCTCCACCCATATAAAAATCTCTAGCCCAATGGTTCTAGGGTTGCCATGTGTTCAACTCACATGGTTTCCCAAGAAAGTTCTTCACATGGGTTTCTAAGTGAAACAATCACATGGGCTCACATGGAGTCACATGGGATCACTTGAAAATCACATGGTTCCTTAAGAGGAGTTCTAGACTTGTACCTAAACCCTCAAGGGGCCTTGACTTGAATTATATAGAGCTCCACACCTTAGGATAAAAATCCTAAGCCTCAAACCATTCAATTCCCAAGGGCTCATAAATAAAACCCAAGGGTTCTCCAAAGGTTTCCCAAGGGTTTTCCTAGGAAACCTAAGGGTCCTAATACTTGGAACCCATCCAATTAAACCGAGTTATTTTGAACATGCTACCAAGCTTGTAGTGACTGCATTGCTTATGTAATGACCAATGCGGGTACATGTGGAATCAAAAGATCGCAAATCAGAGGATGTTGGTGCAATTCTGATGTTGAAGTTGATTCGCTGCACTTCTTCTATGGTCAAGCAAGCTTTCTCTCTATCAAACTCTATCTGCACGCGTCCAATGGTTCTTCTCTTCTCCAAGCTGCCATTGTTGTGGATCCAAGCTACTCTCTCATGATCTCTACCAGCCTTTGTGGGTCTCTGCCATTGTTTTGGTTGCTTGTTGTGAGCTTTCTCCACTACTACAGTAACTAGTGTGATGTTATCTCTTTGGGTAGCAATACTTGGTAGAACTGTAGAACTGATCAAGGGGAACTCCGCTTGACAACTCTCACGTGCAAGCTATTAGCTCCTATTATAGAGTGCAAGTCTCGATCCATTTGTAGTTTCTATTTCATATTATCGATCTTCTCTAATTGAAACAGCACCCACAGCTCAAGACGTTGAAGTATTCCATTCTCTTCCATTCCATTCTATACCAATTGAGCCTTCTTGCTCGAGTCACCTCGTCCAAGAAACTAGACACAAACTAGCATTCTAATGGCTTGATCTTTGCTCCTCTTGGGTCTTCGCGTGACTGTTTATCGATCTTTATGCTAGTGATGGTGATCACTATACAAGCACTTCAACTTAGACAGGACGAGTGCATAACTCAGAGGAAGATATGTAATCAATTCTAGGGCTTCCATAGTTATCTTGCAAGAGATTCTGAGCTGCATTGATATGCTCCAGCATCTCCTTCTTGAATAGAACATTTACAAAGATGGCTCCTACTTGTGAGCTTGCTCATGTATAGGTAGGTAGTCCTTCTCTAAATTTTCCTTCCTCTGGTGTCGCTCTCTTGCCAAAGAGGTAGATGTGGTCAATAATGAGACTAGACTGCATACTCTTCTTACTAGAGAAATTCTAATCAGATGTGAATAGTGTGACAGATAATTCTATAACTATGTATGAGTTCTTACAAGCACTTTTGATATCCACATTTATTCAAAAACAAATCTCTATGGTGCAACAAATGAAGACTTAATGATAAGCAAAGGAAAATGATGAAACAATTACCATACTTGTGTGATGGAAATAGTGCTAAAAAGCACTTTTATTATGGAGATATGGGAGTGTGGGAGGGATTAAAAGAGAATTAAGAGTAATCTATATCTAATGCTGATGATCAAAATTGAGATCATGAACTCAAAGAAAGTGAACCTACGCTCTGATACCATGTTAAATGAAAAAGGACTACTCCTACTCTACTCACATGCACACATATAACAAGCTAAGGAGGAAGGAACAAAAGATAACAAACTATGATGAATGAATTAAAATAGAAATGGAAATGAATTACATGAGATGCTCTATGAGCATGGCGACTCCATGAGGAGAGGATGCACACTCTTGGCAATGAGCTAGAGTGGAATGACTTGTGAGAAGTGAAGGGAGGCCTTGCTTATATGGAGTTTGGGAGAATTTCCTTGCATGTGGGATAAATGTGCTTGCATGAGAGTCATTCTAGCTTTGGACAAAAGGGAGGAGCGCGGAACTCTCAACATGTATAATATGTGGAGTATTCCCTTGTGCATGATCTATTCTTTGAGCATGGCCATCTCTCTCTTTGGATTCATTTCTTGTAATCAGATAAGGGCCACTACCTTCCTCAATCATTTTATTTGTTTTTCATTTCGTAGCCTTGCAAGAAAGATACTTTTCTCTAGGCATAATATCTGAGATCTTGCTACGATCTTAGTCAACATTCTTGAATCACTTTTTCACATCATCTAAAGATTCAAAATTGATCTTTTATAAATCATTTCAAGGCTTTAGACTTGAATAGATTTGACTTTACTTTTTTAAGTTTAACTCAGAAAACTCCCTAAATTTCTTATCCTCTTATTTATCCAAATCTACTGTACCATCTAAAGTTGTCTATGCATTATGTTGAAAAGAATGCATCTTATTAAGAGGATAAAGGAAAACTTTCTCTAAGGTAAATGTCATTTTATATCTTTTACACTTTTTTAAATGCAACAATCTATATCTAAATGGTTCAAGGAGGTGCATTTCTACACCTCCTAATGAACCTAAGACCTTACTCTGAATGATCTTATCTTTCAAACTTATCCTAACATTTTCTTTTGCATCTTGAATCTTTTTTCTCTCTAGCCATGAGAGAAAACTCTTAGTGGGATTCAACTCCCAGTCCCATACCTATGAGTTCTTTCTCCAATCTATAGAACTACATCCTTGATCTTTCCATCTTCTTTGTCCTATCAATGCTTTGGAATCATTTTCTATGATCATGAATTCCTTCTTTGAATTCCTTGGCACCCTAAACATGAGACCAAGGACTAAGGTGTAGAATTCTCATGTCAATTAGTCTTATATTTCAAAGAAACCTTTGCTTAGCATGATTTATCAAACCATAAAAGTTTTGATCTCTTTGATCAGTTTGGGTCATTTGGCTTTCCCAATTCCTCTAAACAAGTTTAATTTGAGACAAGACTAGCTCTTTCTCCTTTAGATCCCTTCTTTCTCCCCATGGGATTTATTTGGGATCTTTAACTCATACTTTCATGAGTTTTCGTCTTGCTCAAGTCTTTAACATCGTGATGATGTGTTATGAACTTTTCTAGGGATCAACAACTATATGTCATCCTTTTGACTTAGGCAAGTTGTAATTCTTACTTTCGATCCATCTATCCATTCTCAAGTACCTTACTATGGATATGCTTCAAATTTTTGGCTAGCTTACCTTTGATTAGAGGCCAATTGGAATTCTTCAATGAATTCCCTTCTTGCATAATCATTTCTTAGTTTGATGCGAATTTCTATTTTAAACACAAGGTACTTAATGTCATGTCAAATGCTCTCCTTAAATTTTATGAAAGAGGTAAGGAATGCATTTTTTTCTTAGAATTATCATACCAATGATACCTTTTTCCCCCCCTTAAAGAGTTTTTATCCTCAAAAACTGTAACCTTGTAGGAAATTGATGCTTATCCAGTTTCATAAGTATAAACCTGATCAAAGCTTTATTTATGATTGTTTCTCTTTTTGTCTAAGTTGCTTGAACAAGTCATTTGATATCCTTGAGGTTAGTCTTCCATTATCCTTAAATCCAATGTCCCATACCACTGAATCCACTTGAATGATAGTGTAAACCTAGATGTACCATACCATCCGATTTACATTTTCACCTTAGTATAGAAAACTTTAGCTCTTCCTTAGGGACTGCTTGCTAGGAAAAAAATTTTCATCTTAGTCTAGTCAAGTATAGTCCAAACACTTGTAAGTTATATCCTTACAAAGTCTTGATTTATTCTTGAACAGACTTTGAAGATGTTGGAGTTAGACGTCTGCGGAAGCACGCGAGCAACACAAGGAAGAAGAAGAAGCTTGGAGCACACCACACAATACTGAATGTATTACTAGAGAATGTACAAAGATAAGTAGCCCATTAGGGCAATAGGCATATACACAAGCCGAGGGAAAAAAACCTTCTAAAGAGGGAAAAAAGTGCCCCGGTGGTCCTAGAGTGTTCACACACATCACTACCTAAATATATCAACAAATCCCCCCTAGGAGTGATGCGGTGAACAAGTAGCTAGCACTCATGTATAAGAAAGTGCCAAGCTATGTGGAAATCACTATGCAAAAGGAAGTAAGCCCAAAGCTTTGCGAAAAGCTTCAAACTTCTCCCTAGGCAGAGCCTTCGTGAAAAGGTCTGCAATGTTCTCTTGCATGGGCACATATGCCAAGCTGATCTCCCCAACAGAGAACCTCTCCCTGACATAATGATAATGCACCTCAATGTGCTTAGTGCGAGCATGGAACACAGGGTTCCTTGCAACTGCCAATGCGCTCTGACTGTCAGTGAAGATGGTGGTGGCAGAAGACTGACCAACACCCAAATCAGCCATAAGGCATCTGAGCCACACACACTCAACAGTAGTTGTGAAAGCTTCCCTATACTCAGCCTCACAATTGGAAGTGGCCACAGTAGGTTGCTTCTTGCTCAACCAAGATATACATGAGCTACCAAACATGAAGCAAAAGCCACTAGTGGACACATGAGTGTCATAGCAACCAGCCCAATCAAAGTCAGAAAAAGCATGCAAATCTGGCGGTAGTGATCCCCCCTTGGGATAAAACAACCCAAGTAGCTGAGTACCACTCAAGTAGCGAAAGATGCGCTTAACCGCCTGCCAATGCTTGACTCCTGGGCAATGCATAAACTTGCTCATCTGCGAGACAACAAACTGAATATCTGGCCGAGTAATGCATAAGTAAATCAAACATCCAACAGCGTGCTGATAGAGAACAACATCAAATGCATCTCCAGCATCATGAAGACTCAATCGTAAACATGTCTCCATAGGAGTGGCAATAAGCTTATAGTCTTCAAGGCCAAAATGCTGCAATAATGTGTCAATATATTTCGTTTCACACAAAGCCATTCCACTGCTAGCTTGCATAAACTGACCCCAAATCAGACATCTCAAATGAGCCATGCAAATCAGCCTTAAAATCAGCAATATGCTTCTCAATAGGATCACTGAGCAGCATGTCCTCAACATAGACAACAATGATCAGAAGCACATCATTAGCACACTTAACATATAAGGTGCTTTCAGTTGGACTGTTCTCAAAACCATGTGCAATCAGATAGGCATGTATCTTCTCATACCAAGCACGTGGTGCTTGCTTTAAACCATATAATGCCTTCTTTAACCTGCACACCTGGTTTTCATGCCCTTTCTACACAAAGCCACGGGGCTGAAAAACATACACTTCTTCATGCAAGTCACCATTCAGAAATGCTATTTTAATGTCCAACGGATGTACATTCCAACCATGATGGGCTGCAAGTGCACAAATGCTCCGACCAGTAGTCATACGGCATGTAGGTGCAAAGGTCTCATCAAAATCAATGCCTCTTTCCTACGCATAACCCTTTGCAACAAGCCTAGCCTTACACCTATCAACGGTACCATCCAGTTTACGCTTCAGATTGTATACCCACTTAGTGCCAATGGCCTTCTTGCCAGGAGGCAAGTCACATAAAGACCAAGTACCATTCTTCATTATAGCATCATATTCAGATTGCATAGCAGCCATCCAATTTTCTGAATTTTGTGTTTCATCAAACGAAATAGGCTCATTCTCATCACAGAGACTAGATGCAGCCATAGCATAGCAATCTGATGCAAAAGAGGCACTATGAGAGCTTGAACGAGTACGATATGACAGAGCTGCATCTAATTTGCTGTCATGCAAAGTCTACACCAGGCATTTTGGCATAGTTCTTGCTTGCTCAATATCAGCTCTCTCATCAATAAGTGCATCATGTAAATCTACATCAGAAATGGAATGATCTGGATCATCACATGAAACCTGCAAAGGCTGAGAAGTTACCTCATTAGGACCAGCACTAGACTATCCACCTGTAAAAAGAGGCAGCAAGGTATCGTACATGTCTTTGGAGATGTCTCCTTAGTACATGAAAGCAATGGCTGAATAACATCTTCCACAAAAACAACATCACGGCTAACCAAAATGCGTTTAGTCAGTGGATGATATAGACGATAGCCTTTACTTTCAGAATTGTACCCAACAAAAATACATTTTACTGCTTCATCATCCAATTTTCTACGATGTTGTTCAGGCACTAATGCATATGCCAAACAACCAAAACCAGCAGATGAGCAACAGATGGCTTGCGATCATGCCAAGCCTCATATGGAGTGGTAGACTACAGCGCTTTAGTGGGACACTTGTTCAATACATATACTGCACACAAGACAGCCTCAAGCCAGAAACTATGTGGTAAAGCCTCACTCTTGACCATATGCCTCGCCATCTCCATGAGTGACCTGTTCTTTCGTTCAGCAACACCATTCTGTTGAGGTGTATACGGCACTGTACACTAGTGTTTTATCCCACGTTGAGCCAGAAATGCATTAAAATCAGAAGACATATATTCCCCCCCTCGATCAGAATGGAGGGTGCCCATTTTACATGCTGACAAATTTTCAGCCAAAACCAAAAACTGTTTAAAGCACATGAACACTTCGGACTTTGCCTTCAATGGATATACCCATGCATGCCTGGAAAAACCATCGGTGAAAGTCACAAAGTAAAGATAATTCCCAAAAGAAGGTGTTTGCATAGGACCACAAACATCACTATGTACAAGCTACAATTTCTGAGTAGCCCGAACTAAACCATCTTTTGGAAAGGACGAACGCTGCATTTTGCCCAAAATACAGCCTTCAAAAACATGTTTTCTAGGTGCCTCAAGTTTGGGCAAAGAGGACACCATTTCAGATTTCTATAGGCATAGCAAACTAGCAAAATTCAGATGACCAAAGCATGCATGCCAAAGCTTTGCATCTGACATAGCCTGAGAATCATTTACTACACATGCCAAATCATTTACAGATCTTTCATAGTCTATGAGCTTATACAGCCCACGACATAAAATGCCAGAAGCAATAATCACATCACCATTTGACAGATCATGAACTGTACACTTGTCATCAACAAATTTCACAACCAAGCCAATCTTGGCTAATGCAGAAACTGATAACAGGTTCTTCTTGATCCCTGGCACAAATAAAGCATCTGACAAAGTGAAAGAACTACCATCAGTAGTAGTCAAAATGATCTTACCAACTCCCATAACAGGATAAGAGGAGTTGTTGGTGCATGTAACAGTATTCCCTGTAGGGCCAGGCTGGAGTGAAGAGAAGAAACTACGCTGCGAGGTAATATGTTTGGTCGCCCCACTGTGAAAGTACCAATCATCTGAGTCTACTGCAGACATGCACTGCTCGTGAGAAGATGGGTCAAAACTGCAAATAGTAGTAAATGCCCATTCTTCTTCCTCCACAAGATTAGCAGACTCCATTTTCGGTGTAGAGGCTTCTGCAATAACCATTCCAGCCTCTTTCTTCTTTGCCTCTTTTGCAACCAGTTTTGGACAGTTCTTTATGATATGATCATTCCCTTTACAGTACTTACAAAACAATTTCTGCTTTTCTGATTTTTTCTCATCTTTGTCTTGGTTCTTTGAATGTGCAGCATTTGCAGATTTTTGCTTGCTAGTAGAAGAGCTCCATTTCCCTTTGCCCTTCTGACTAGCCAGGAAAGCTTGATCTGCAACACGCATAATGGACTTGTTCTGCCTGGACTGATCTTCCTGCAACAGAACAGAGACTAACTCCTCAAATGACAAGGCATTTGGATTGCCTTTCATCATCAACCGAAGCGTAGAAGCAAAACTCTGATATGAATGAGCAAGACCATTCAGAACAGTCTACACAAGTGAGCTATCTGGTATAACTTCATCAGCAGAAATCAACTGTTCCTTCAAGTCTTTGATCTTTGTTAGGAAACTGTCCATAGAATCACCTTCATTCATGTGCTCACTCTCCAACTGTTTTCAGAGGTAAGCAGCACGAGCCTCATTCCTAGCTTGGTACAATGTGGTAAGTGTATCCCAAGCATCCTTAGCTATTCTACAAGAGTGAATGTGAGGAATAATGGCACGTTTGACAGACAAAGCTATCAATGCATGTGCCTGGGCATCTCTGCCATCCCAACGAATCTGCTCTGTAGTAGGTGCAGTAGAAACCGCAGCACGAATAGGAATATGCAAAATATCATCATCTTCGGCACCTTCTGCATCAGCTTCAGTACCTGTAGTTGTAACAGTTGCAGGTGTGATAGGATGTTTTTCGACACCCTACACAATGTTCCACAGTCCTTTTGCAACCAACACATGTCGCATCATATAAGCCCATAACGGGTAGTTGGTACCATCCAACTTATCCTCAACAGCCAACATACGGAATACATCACTGCTTTCAGCCATGGCCGGTGACTAAAATACCTTGATGCAAAAATTTGACTGTATCTCAAAATGTTGAACAGAAATGCCCAGACAAATTCTGCTAAACCTGTAGCAAACTTCGAGATGCTTATACTGGCAAACAGAAATTGGTATATATCTTTGGCACAAAAAGATGAAATAGCCTACACAAGCGCTGCGATAGTGCGTTCGGAGGTCGAAACGAGCTCAGATCGCAATTTCGGCACCACATAGCGAAGCTGTTTTGATCTCGAAAACACGCTAAGTATGCTCACCAAAATTCGTGCGATTCTGAGACTGCAAACGGAGGAGTGTCGATGGTGCCCTAGATGAAGCGACAAACTGCTCTGATACCAATTGTTGGAGTTAGACGTCTGCAGAAGCACGCGAACAACACAAGGAAGAAGAAGAAGTTTGGAGCACAACACACAATACTGAATGTATTACTAGAGAATGTACAAAGATAAGTGGCCCATTAGGGCAAGAGGCGTATATACAAGCCGGGGGAAAAAAACCTTCTACAGAGGGAAAAAAGTGCCCCGGGGGTCCTAGAGTGTTCACACACATCACTACCTAAATATATCAACAGAAGATAGAGTCTTAATTGGACTATTCCTTTGGTCAAATGCAATAAAAAATATTCTTTTTTATGTCATTTGATAATAGAGATAGTGTTCTCATATTATGTATTATCTATTGACATAATTAGGCATCTATTTTCAAATAAATATTCATGTGTTCCTAGCCAAAAAATTATGGAAAATTATTGCTTGCTTCTAGCACATATTCTAGAGCGGTGGTATTTTTTAGTATCTTTCAACTCTTAAAGTATCTTCTTCCCTAGATATGCATTAATGAGTTACAACTTCTTCATTTTTGAAGTAAAGCTTTAAATGCATCATACTTCTTGTCAAAAAGGGGAAACATACTGGGGAACAAATGAATGTTAAAGAGATGACATGTTTAAACCACATCGTTCTATTATCTTCTCCATTTGGTGTGATCATTGTCCTCAATGATCAAGTGTTGAAGTTCTTAAGGTCTATGAACTTCTTAAAATCTTTCATGCATATGAGAGATGAACCTATTTTTTCCATATTCCACAAGATATGATTATAGAACTTATTTTACGAATACCAACAATAATACAATAAGCACAAAAAGAAAGGAGGCGCACTTTAACTTATAAGGATAGTTCTCCAAATCCATAAAAGTACTACATGTACTTATGAGGCACACATTCGTTCCATCAATGGTGCACTTGCTGTACTAATGAACTCAAAACAAAAGAAAAATGTTTGGATTCTATAGATACACCTCATATAAAAACTTCTAAGAAAAGAAGGAATTCTAATTAGCTTTAAATGAGCAGTTCTCATCATACTTGAAGGAAGTTATTCATTAAGATTTCAATTATTACTTGTCTTCTAAACGAATATATAGAAAGAATTACCTTTAGAGCTTGATTTTATTTTTCTCCATTGAAGTTCAAAGTGAAGAATTCATAGCTTTTCTTCAAGCTTCATGCCTCTTCTTTGCGTTGAGGTTGAGAAATTGAAGGCTTAAATCCTCTTCATGCCACCCATTTCTTGAGGATTTAAGCCATCAATTTTATATAAGAGAAAGTGCATCACTTTAGGCTCAAGAGAAAGTTTCCCATAAAGAAATAGACTAATCCTCTTCAAGAGAAGAACTAAATAAGAATGCTAGAAAATCCTTGCAAACTAGCCCACAAGACATGCAAAATATTCAAGGGTTATGTTCATAAGTGAGAAATCGATTATTGAGTGCCTCTAAGCTCTCTAAGGTAATGGAGTCCAAAAACGGGCACTTATAATCCCAATAGTGTTAAAATCCAAGCCTTTATCTTAGCTAGAGGCTTAAGGCCATGGACGAAGAGTGGACCGACTATATTTTTGCAGTGTTTGGGTGTTTGTTCTAGTGTTTGTTTCGGTGTTCCATTTCGGCATACAAGTGTTCTGGATACTTGCCTTAAATCTTAGCTAAAGTCTCAAAGGCATGTGTGAAAAGTGGAAATATCATTTAGAGGCCTCATATCATGAAAACAAGCTACCAATAAGTTTCAACCACTTTCTTAAGTCATAGCTTACCAAAAGAATTAAGCGGTTGATTGACAGATTCTTGCAAAATTATAGGAGCACTTTTGACAGCCTATATATGTATGAATCCAAATCGTGAGTGGAGTTCCACAACATCTTCTCTCTTCCTAAGTTAATTTAGAGTTTGAGGAAGTTGCTACACGCAACACCCTTGCTCATTTTGTCATCTTGTTAGCTTATACTTCTCTATAGCTAGCCATTGCTCACTGCCTTTTTGAGGAGTGGGCTAGTTTCTAGCACAATTTTGTTTCAGTTCTAACTCTTTTTTTTGTATCAATTTGAAGTGGTTTTACTTGTGTTTGATTGCTCATAGAGCCTATTAAGTGTGATATAGATTTCATAATTATTCTCTGAGTGAGCTTGGAGTGAGGTTGCAAACAATAAAGGCATGTCTCTGCACATATGCAGACAACAACAAGGATAGCTAGTCTAACTTGCAGAGGTTGTTTCTCCACTCTATAGTATCCAAATCAAGTGTTTTGAAGTTATGTGGATAGCTAAGAGTCTCTAGTTCTAGTGTGGAAATTTTCATTATTTTTCCACATCTAGAGTTTCAGGTAGGGCCAAAATAGTGACTCTGGGTCACTCTAGAAAACACCTATGAGGGCCTACAACCTGCCAAAGTTGCATAGGGGTATTGATTTCTCCCCCAACATTGGTATAAGACCATTTCTAAGTATATTTGACTCTTTAAGGAGGTCAAAACAACCAACTGAATCTAGTAAAACTCTTGGGAAAAGAATGATAACACATCTACAAGCTACATCAAATTTCAAATGTGGATTTTGATGCTAGGAGCAAACACCTCAATAGATATCAAGGGAGGAAGCTATAAGATGGTAATCATTTTGAGCTTTGGCTATTCCATCACACTCAAGGGAATCTTAGAAAGGATAGAAGCTTAAGCGATTGCTAAGTATCCTACCCAAATAGAGAAGTTGGAGAAAGGAAACTACCAACCTTGGAGATTTTGGGTTAGCACTTTCCTCATGGGCAAGGGAAAATGGGAAGTAGTTAGTGGAGTTGAGCCTAAGCCTCAATATGAAGATCAATTCACTCAATCACAAGAAAGTGAAGTGAATGTGTGGATTGAAAGAGATATGAGAGTCATATTCATCCTATTTCAACATAATAGCAATATCATGATCGGCCATATCCAAGACTTGGACTCATCCAAGAAGGTATGGGAGGCTTTGAAGAGATTGTACTCCACATCCACAAAGGCTCGAAAGATTCAACTCAAGAATGAGTTCAACAACTTAAGGAAGGCTTCAAATAGGAGCATCAATGATTATATCATCAAGCTGAAAGATATTGCAGATGTAATAAACTAAATTTATGATCTAAGGGTCTTGTCGATTCAGACAGATCTGAAAACGGACATTGTTTGGTCATTCATGTGTATGGCCAAATATCTTGAGACTAGACTTAAGCATAAGTCCATGTGCTCTCTTAAACAAGTGATCCACTTAGCCTAGTGGTCAAGTCTCAAGGTTGTGAAGGAGGAGGTCTTGGGTTCAATTCCCATGGGGAGCATGGGGAGAGAGTTTTGCCCAAGGAGCTTTAGAGCCTTCTAACTCAAGTTAACATGAGTTAACTTGGGTCTAGCGAGACTTAACTTGAGTGGTGAGTACACCAATTGCTAGTGGACTCTAGTGGAAGGTACTAAAGCAGTGGCCGAGACGACTCCAACCACTAGTAGACTCTAGTGGAAGATATTAAAGGAGTGGAGGAGATTGCACATGCACTTGTGGACTCTAGTTACATTTGTGGTCCTCGTTGATTCAAGCAGCTATATATATAGGCATAAGGTTGGGAGGAGAGTCATCTCTCTAGTACGTGGTGGTCGTAATTCTTAGTTTCTTGCATTGGTATCAAAACAAGGTGTTGAACATCCTTTCATAATCTTGTAGAGCGTTCCTCTCATTATATCCATGAGTACTCTTCTTCACCTTCCTCAGCTCAGTTGGTTCATGCAGGTGTGCAGATATTTTGGTGTTCTTCTCGTGGGTGGCAGACTTCAAGCTAGATATTGCCAAAAATAAAGAGAAGTATCTACAGACGCTCGTGCATGGGGCTTGAACTTGCATCATCAAGGAGAGGAGAGCTCTCATCTATCCACAAGAGCAGACATGTTCACGTGTTCTTTATTCCTTCACATTCATTTTTTAGCTATAGAATTTCGAACATCACAAAAGAAAATAAATAGAGAGATATTTCTTCTGGCGAATGCAAGCAGAAGTTGAACTACCAACCTCTGTGAATGGAGGTGCTTATCTATACCACTCCTCCAAACATACCCGATGTTAAGTGTTCTCGATCAGTTGCTACATATACAGTCTTGTATTCCACATAAGCTCTTGTTATTAGAGACAAAAAAGAAATTATTCTTCTGTAGCCAGGTTTCTACCCCATGATGTATTAGAAGTCACGTGCATGCTCTGTTACCCTTCGGATCTCGTAGACGCATGAATGCAAAGGATAGTACAGAAAGGAAATCACACAAAAATACTCAGAGAATAGAAGAGACAAGAGATGACACCAGATTGGGTACAATCTCCCCCCACATACTCTGATGGACTGGTCTATCAGAGCATGTGTATTTATAGGTATTTCTTATTACATCCTGAATAGAAGATACATGAGAGTGGTGTAGGGTTTTGAAGGCGATGCACCACGGTGCACTCTCCTTATCGAGAGCTCCAGAATGATATCCTCAAAGTAGAAAATGGAGCTCCTAAGGCCGCACACAATACTCCACACAGAGATTGCAGAATACGCAGAAAACACACTACACAGGGAGCACAAAAGACAAACGTCTTAGATCTTACAAATGAGGTCGAACTTACAGTCTATGACTGACCAGGCCATTATATGTTTTATTAAAGAACATATACAAAGAAGTGTCCAGTGGCCATTTGGCCTTTCACATGGACACTAACGGTAACAATCTCCCACTAAAGGCCAATATGGCCAAAGTAATCCTGGGAGGAAAAATAAAGAATGATAAAGAATACCTTAGTGTAAGTATACAAACTCGGATGACAAGGTATGCCAAGGTCTATGCCTTGGCCACCGCCTTAATCATAAGCCTTGGAGAAAGCCGAAGGGGAGGGGGGGCTCGCTTCACTTGCACAAAAGGAACAAAGCTTTTGCATCGAACTGCTCTGATACCAGTGTAGGGTTTCGAAGGTGATGCACCACGGTCTGCTCTCCTTATTGAGAGCTCCATGATGATATCCTCGGAGTAGAAAACAGAGCTCCTAAGGCTGCACACGGTACTCCGCACAGAGATTGCAGAATACATAGAAAACACAGTACACAGGGAGCACGAAAGACAAACTTCTTAGGTCTTACAAATGCGATCGAACTTACAGTCTGTGACTGACCAGGCCACTATATGTTTTATTAAAGGACATATACAAAGAAGTGTCCGATGGCCATTTGACCTTTCACATGGACACTAACAATAACAGGTGGCGCTTCAAAAATCGTGCTTTTGCTTTATTTACAAAAATCGTAATTTCCTATTTTTACAAAAATATCGCTTTCTATAGCAATCTATTATTTTTACAAAAATAACTAAAAATACTATCTTCTAGAAATAACTATCTTCTAAAAATATTCTTCTAAATATCTCCAAAAATATTTGAATAAGTCCATGCACGTTCACACCCTCATGGATCTTCACCTGCTAAATCAAAACACAAAACACATTAAAAACCTCAAGGCATTAAAATCCATTTAACATTCCAATATTCCATAACGTATAAGATGCCTCCCAGTTGACAAGCAACTGACCTCAGTTGATAAGAATAAAATAGACATGGATGGCTAGTCATATGTCCCGTCAGTGAACAATTATAAGCATGTTCCATGTAAAAACACATGCATGGAATTGGAAAACTGGAATTTAATGTGATTGTGAATGATAAGCAAAAATCAAATGATCATAATGTGGAGTTAGTGATGTCTTATGAATCCATTGAGATTCTTCAAGTGAGTGATTTTTATATTTAACCAAATATCTATGATATTGATTATCTGTGCATGTAGTAGTAACATCATAATCAAGTATTTTCTCTGGAATTAAAATTTCAGCATCCTCTTCTAACAAAGGAGGATCATCGAAAATAGGAGTGAGTGGTAGAGTTCCTTTAAATGATTTCAATAAACTCATATGAAAAGAATTATGTATATTCCAATGAGAAAGTATATCTAATATAAACGCATTCTCATTAATTTTTTGAATAATACGGAAAGGTCCATAATAATGTGGTGCAAGTTTGACCTTAGGATGTTGTGAAATATTTTTGAGACGTCTTTTAATTATTCATAACCATACAAAATCATTTTCATTAAAGTCTTTAGCTACTCGTTTCTTATTAACATTACTCATGTATTTTTCTTGACTCTTTTTAATGTGCTCATGAACCTCATGAAGAATGGAAATATGATCTTGTGCAAAAGAATCAGCCATAGGTATGTCCGTTTGAGTGATAGACATGGGAGTGGGAAGCTTTTTACCATACAAAATTTCATAGGGTGCACGTCCAGTAGTGGTATGTGTTGTGTTATTATATGAAAATTGTAGTAAAGGAAGTTTCTCATCCTAATTACTTGGATTATTTAAAGAATAACAACATAATAGATCCAAAATAGTACTATTTGTAGCTTCACTTTGCCCATTACTTTCAGGATGAAATGCAAAACTAAAGTCTATTTTAGAACCTAAATTTTGAAATAATGCAACCCAAAAGTGAATACAAAAACGAATGTCTTAATCTGGAAAATAACTTTTGGAAAACCATGATGTGAAAAAATACATTTAACAAATAACTTAGCAGCTTGAGGTGCAGAAAGAGTCTTTTTACAAGGAATAAAATATGCTTTTTTTACTAAACCTATCAACAATTGTCCAAATCATATTATTATGTGATGAAGTTGTAGGAAGGCCAATAATAAAATCCATAGAAAATTTGTTCCCATGGTCCATTAGGTATGGGAAGTGGCATTAATCATCCAAATGCTTTACCATGATGTCTTTTTACACGTTGACACACAATGCAATGGGAAACATATTGTATAATATCCTTTTCCATATTTGGCCAAAAGAAGAATTCTTTACATGTAGAAATAGTACTTTGTATGCCCCTATTACCCATATATGGTGGTTCATGCATCTCTTTCATAACAAAGTCTTTAAAACCTTGTGTGATGCATAACTTTTGTTTGAAATACAAGAATCCATTATGAAAAGCGTAGTGATCCTCACTAAATGTTGGAGAATTATTGAAAGCATTCCATGTTTGTGAAAAATACAAATCAAATGCATAAGTAGAAATCATGTCATGAAATGAATGAATATGAACAACAAAAATATTATTGATTGAAACAATAGTTGTTTGTGGGCATGGGAAACAACTAAGGGCATCAGCTACAACATTAGCTCTGCCAAGTTGATATTGAATCATAGACTGAAAAATTTGTATGAATGAAGCCCATTTAATGTGTCCGTCAGAAATCAATGGTTGATTTAATAAATGCTTAATATGTTGCTGGTCTGTTTTGACTATGACTTCAAAACCCATGAGATAATGTTTCCAAATTTTTAAAGCATGCACAACAGCTAAAAGTTCCTTATCATCCAGCGGGTGTGGTTTAGCAGATGTGCCTTGTACTCCTAGGCAGATGGCCAGGGTTCAAGTCCCACCTAGGGTTGGATGCCTCAGAGTTCCCCAAGATGGGTGCCTCTACCTTACGAGGTCGGGAGTGTGCCTTTCCATTTCATTGTACTCTCAAAAAAAAAGTTCCTTATCATATGTACTATAATTCTTTTCTGAAGGTTTAAATTTCCTACTTTCAAATGCAATAGGATGTTCATTTTGCATTAATACAACACCTATACCTAAACCAGTAGCATCTGTAACTACATGAAAAGGTTGTGCAAAATCAGGTAATTTCAAAACAGGTGCATGAGAAAGTGCATGGTTAAATTTTCCAAATGATTGTTGTTGTGCTAATCCCCACGCAGATTTTAATTTTTTTCTTCAATAATAATGTGAGTGGGAGTGCTAAATAAGAAAAGACTTTTACAAACGTTCTATAAAAACTAGCTAATCCAAGAAAAGAGCGTACATCATTCACAGATTGAGATACATGCCATTCTTCAATTACTTTAATTTTCTTTGGATCTACATGAACACCTTGAATAGAGACAATATGGCCTAAATATTCTAATTCCTTTTGGAAGAAATAACTCTTTTTAGGATTGGCATAAGTTTGTTTCTACATAACAAATTAAAGGCTGTTGCTGATTTTCATGGTCATTGTCATTCTCAATATAGACAAGTATATCATCAAAGAAAACAAGAACAAAAGATTGGTATTCAAGAAAAATGTTATTCATCATGCGTGCAAATGTAGCAGGTGCATTGGTGAGTCCAAGTAACCATGAATTCAAAGTGACAAGTCTGAGTTCTAAAGGCAATCTTATAAATGTAATTTTGTGTCATTCTTATATGATGATACCCAGATTTAAGATCAATTTTACTAAAGACACGTGCTCCATGAAGTTTATCTAGCAAATCATCTATCCTAGGAATAAGATATCTATTTTTAATTGTGATCTTATTGAGCACTTATAGTCAATGCACATCCTATAAGTCTTGTCCTTCTTCTCTATTAAAAGAACAGGTGTTGCAAAGGGAGAAGAACTAGGCCTTATAAGTCCTTTTTGAAGTAAATCATTAACTTGATTAGCTATTTCTTGTTGATGTAAAGGTCCATGCCTATAAGGTGCTTTATGGGGAGGAGAACTACCAGGAATTAAGTCTATACTATGATCAAGAGATCCCCTAGAAGGTGGTAGTTTAGAAGGAAAAATCAGCCATAAAACAATCCTTATAGGAATCCATAAATGATTTATGTACATCAAGAAGTGTATGTGTGTAATCAACTATATTATTGACAAAAACAATACATGAATTTTTAACCTTTCCTAAATGCACGTTTTACTTGAATATGACTAATTAATGGAAATGGTTGGAATTCATGCATCGCAGACAAACAAATATCTTGATTGTGAAACTTAAGACTCATGGTGTGTGTATGATAATCAATGCATGGGTTATAGTGATGAAGAAAAGGCATACCAAGTATAACATCATAGGATTGCAAAGGAGCAATTAAAAATGTGTGTTCATCTATGTATGAACCTATACAAATCTGAACATTATGCACTTCACTTGTAACATTATATATATTTCCTTGAAATGCAACCTTAACTTCATACATAGAAGGAAGTGGTTTTAATTCAAGATTTTGCACTAATGTATGAGAAATAAAACCATGCAATCTACCATCATCATGTAAAATATTAAAAATTTTACCATTAATAGTACCTTGCATGCAAAGTAACGAATGGATAGAAATTTCGTTACCCAAGGTACTTAGATCATGTTCCAATGCTTTTTCGGTCCAATCAGGTTGAATGTCTTCACGAACTACCTCCATGTTGTGTACTTGAGCTCCTACAGGTTTCATGTCGTTAGTCTGGAACCTACATTTAGCTTTACTATGAACAAACTTACCACAATGCCAACAACTGATACGGGGACTCTTTTGTTGAGGATCGATCATTGTAGTTTGAAGGTTTGGAGGTTTGGTAGGGTGTAAGGGAGTTGTCTTGGGTACTGGTGAGAAATTGGATTGAGAAGGGCATTGAAAAGTAGGTGGACGCTGAAAAGTAGGTGGGCATTGAGAAGTAGGTAAAGAAAAAGTAGAAAAAGGACACTTGAAGGGAAAAGTGGGCTTGATTGTTCGTGGTCATTGACATGTTTGTTGTAAGTGAATGGACTAGATGATGGATTGAAACTCTTTCTCAACATCATGTGCAAAAGAAATAGCTTCATAGAGGGTTGTCAGACGTAGGGTGTTGAGTTTAGCTTGGATTTCCATCTCCAAACCATCTTCATATTTCCATTGCAAAGTATCTTCAAGAATTGTTTCAAGCAAACAAATAAGTAATAATCATTGCAAAAAATGTTCAGTATAGATAGATATAGTATCTCCATCTTTCCACCCAAATTTTTCCATGATCGATGAGCATGTAAGTGAAACTAAGGAGAAAGGAAGGACTCCTTGATCTTTTCTTGAAATGTTTTGCCACGTGGTGGGGCAGTCAGTGCTATGGCGCAAAACATTCCACCATAATTGAGCTTTACGCACCAAATAATTAGTTACAAATTTCACTTTTTCATTTTCAAAGTATGATTCATCAGAGTAGAAATCATCAAACTGAGATAACCATGAAAGAACAAGTTGGCCATCTTTTCGTCCATCAAAGCGTGAAAAATGGAAATTCTTAGCACCAATCTTGGACTGTGTGCCTTGTTCTTGAGCAGTGATAATGGCCTTCACTACCCTAACTAGGTTATTGTCATCATTTTGTAGTTGTTGGAGTGCATCATCACATTCCTTAATCTTGTTTTGGGCATGTTGGAGTTCATGTTGTTGGAGTTAGACATCTGTGGAAGCACGTGTTGCAGAGCTAAAGAGAGCACAAGGCAGAGAAAAAGACGGGCCCTAAAATTTTTCCGATTTAGACACCCAATTTTTGTATTATAACCATTCTTGTAATATATTTTCCGATGTAAATGCACTAGAGGAGTCCTCTAGATGCATCCCCACAGAAGATTAGAAGCTTACCCATGTAAATTAGTAGGAAATTAGTCTTTTAGTGAATAAAGTGCCGGTCTATTGTGTGAAAGGACCATTTTTAGGGCACAAGTATATAAGTCAATTTGTGACTCTTTGTAAAAACTTTTTGCCATTGTGAGAATCAAGAGCACAGAAATTCGAATTTATGTCTTCTCCTCTCTGTATCTTCTTCTTTGTGAGCTTGTGTGCATGTGTATTGCTTGGAAAGAGTGTTAAGAAGTGTTGTCTATCCATGAAAGTGTTTGTTTGCTTTTGTTAAGGTGTGTGCGAAGTGTAGGAAGTGCTGAAGTGTAAGAAGGTTTTCCCGTGACTCAGTATTTTGCTCATAACTTGAAGTAGGAGTGTCAGAATTGAGTGAAACCACTGCCATTGGATGCGTCTTCTTGAGAGCTTCGAAATGCATATGCTATTTGCTATATTTGGAGTTCGGAACTGAGAGAAAAGCTCAATTTACTGTTGGCTGCTGTACCAAGTATCGTGACACCATAACTGATAGTTGAAGCTTGTTTGGATTAGTTTTTGCCTTGTTTGCACTCTTTGAGTAGTTCATTTGCATTGATCATCATTTGAATGCATGTCCTCATACACTCGGCTAGGTTTGTATACTCATCGGATTGATAATTAAAGCGTGAATCCCCACTATATGCACTTGAGGGGGATTGAGGTATAGTCTCTTTCTCCACAAGTCCCTAAGTTGGTGCTTAGGTCAACACATTTTTTGGCGCCGTTGTCGGGGAGTGTCGAATCAAACCGATGCATTCGTGTGATGGTAAGTAGCTTTTTGCATGGAAGCGAGAGGAGAAGTGGTGATTTTCTCTTCTTTGGTAAGTCATTTTTAGCCACACTTACTACTTCTAATTCCTGGAATGTGTGTAGTGAGTTGTTAGTCTAGGGAAGTGAGTGGAATGAATAGAGTAGGAGGAGTAAGGGAGTAGGATAGGTAGTTAGAGTAGCTTTCACCCTGGTAGGGTTGTTCTATTTTCAGTGAGTAGGAAAATTTCAAGTATAAAAACCCAAAAAGTGTCATTTTGTAAGTTACTTGTTTTTTTTGAACAAGTATCGTGAGGAGTTTCCAGTTGGGTATCGCGTCTGATAAACAAGGCGATTGGGAGTTGCACGGAGCAAGAGAGGGTGATAGGAGAGTTGGGAAAGAGCATCCAAGGTGAGCCATTCACTTGCTAATCATTTTTATCACTCAAAAATTAGATATCAGTGTAAAACGATCTGCGTTAGGTATCGTGGAGGACTTACAGGGGGTAAAAAGTGTGTTTTGGGTAATGCAGAGAGTGAGGAGAGGGTGGAAGAACCTGGAAAACATCTGTGTGCAATCAAAACCAAAAAAAATCTAGCAAAAATTTTGAAAAAGGGTCAAGTATCGTGTTTCTCCCGCGGTCGAGTATCGCGATACCTGACAAGTATCGTGATCTCCTGTGGTTGAGTATCGGGATATTTCCCTCAGATCGTGTATCGTTGACTACCGATCGCGATACTTGCCAGAGATCGTGTATCGTGTATCGTTGACTACCGATCGCGATACTTGCCAAAGATCGTGTATAGTGTATCGTTGACTACCGATCGCGATACTTGCCAGAGATCGTGTATCGTGTATCGTTGACTACCGATCGCGATACTTGCCAGAGATCGTGTATCGTGATTGCGCAGGTATCAAGTATCGTTTGGTGCCGATCGCAATACTTATTAAGTATCATGTATCAAGTATCGTTTTCACTCAAGTATCGAGTATCGTGAGAGTTAGATATCGTGTATCGTCTTTCTTGAAGTATCGAGTATCATCTTTGGAAGTATCGAGTATCGTGCCCATTCAAGTATCGTGTATCGTGCATTCACTGATCGCGATACTTATCACAGATTGTGTATCGTGGTTGTCCAAGTATCATGTTTAACCAAGTATCGTGTATCATGTCCTACTAAGTATCGAGTATCGTGGTGCCAGATCAAGTATCGTGTATCGTTTCTTCTGAAGTATCGAGTCTCGTTTTCCTGAAGTATCGTGTATCGTTTTTGGCCAAAGGTCGTGTATCGTGAAAATTTGGAGTCAAGTATCATGACCTGAAAGTTTCTTTTTCAATCATTTTTCCAGCCAAATTCCTCTAGAATTCTGACCCATAGTAAAGAAATCTAGAAGATAGAGGTTAGCAAGGGCTGATCAGAGCTATTAAGTGGATGAACCTGAGATCTGGAAGAACCCTAGGAAGCCAAAGAAGTGTAATCTCTTCTGTAGGTAGTGTAGCCGAGCCAAGTAGCCGTTCACATTACTCGGAGGCCTCCAGCGAGTCAGAGGAAGAAATTCCCATGGCTTCAGAGGATATGCAGAACACTGTACCAATGATTGGCATGATGTCAATTATTGAATGAGAGTACCGGACCTTAATATGTGACCACCAACCAACATGAGATACCCATATACTTGGATGGTCTGAACAGATAAGTGGCCAGACTAAAGAAGGCTTCAGAGGCTTACATAGTGCATAGGCCAGCAGTCAAGTATGCAGGAGGATTTTACATGGACAAAAGAGATATCCAGTATGTTGTCACGGAACACCCTGAAAACATTAATGAACTTGGGGAAGAAAACAATGCTTCAAACCTAAATGGAGAAGGGAATGAAGAGCAAGTAACTACTCCTAGAGGGAGATCTATGGTTATTAGGGTTTGGAGAGGAGACCTGATTCCCCAAGATGACTCCATAATGGATGTATACTTGATCAATGGAATGGACCCTCTCCTTAGAGCACATTCTTCAATCTGGGAAGCTGCCCCTAATCCTATCACCATCTATGAGTTACAAGATCCTGATTTCCCCACCATCATCACATATTTGGATAAGAATCAGAGAAGATATTGGCCCTTAACGGAATTAGAAAGAGCTGAGTTAAAATATCAGAATATTCCAGTGTTTCCCCCTAGGGACCAAGCCACTACTTCACGAAACCCACTTGGAACGTCTCAGAATGATTCATATCAACAGTCGGGGCAAACACAACAAACACAACAAACACAAATCCCGGTCAGACCACATGTGCAGTTTGCAATGCCTGCAAATAACCCTAATTACCGACCTCAACCACCTGTTGACCCAAGACATGGAATTCCTGCCCCAGCCAGACCACCTGTACCTAGAGGACAGGGTATCCCCATATTAAGACCAATTCTCCCAGTAATGCCTAGACCGCCTGAAGCAGGAAGAAGATTAAGGCCAATTCAAGTGGCCAAATGCATGAGAAACCACTATGATGGCTCTAGTGAACCTTACAATCACATAGCTGAATTTAAGCAAGTAATCAGAGCCGAACAAGTGGAAGAGTTTTTGATCCAATATGAATCTTTTGGTCTAAGTTTGACAGACACAGCGTTAGCATGGTTCCAACCATTAGATCCTAATAATTTTCAAAACATGGAACAAGTCTATCAAGAAATGATTGAGGAATTCACTAAGTCTGGAATTAAAAACAACTCGTCATCATTGATCCATAGCTTTAAGCAAGCCCCTACAGAATCAGTGAGATTGGCAGCAAGAAGATTCAAGCAGTATGTGGACATATGCCCAGTGGAAGAGAGACCTACCCAAAATAAAATGGTGTCATTTTTTTTGGAAGGATTATTGAACGGATCATTAAGATCTCTGGTGTATGTAAAGAGAGTTCAAACTTTGCAAGAATGCATGAAGGAATGTATTGATTTAGAAGACAATCTGGCGGAGGATTTGAAAATACCTCAAGGTAGCTTGAAAAGTGAAGATTCGGCCAGCAGCACAAAAAACCCTAAAAACAATGTAGAGGAAATAGCCGACTTAGTAGCAAAGAAACTGAACGTTCAAGCACAGAGGAACTACCCCAATAACCCTATAAGAGTGCCCATGCTTAGAAGATGTATGCAGTGCGGAGGTGATTATCCCTCTCACTTGTGCACTAGGGGAGTAGTCCCACCACCTGCTTATGCTTATAATAGACCCACCGTCCCAGGACCTCTACAATATTGCAGTGTAGAACAAAAATATACAAATCACAGTACAGAAAATTGCCCTTACAATAGGCAATCGAGACCAGCACAGCCATATATGAGACCTTATGGATACCCTCAGAGAGAGCAAGGGGGTGAAGCATTGTGGTACCCCACTTATCAGCAGCAGGCACCTGTACCACGACCATATGCTTATCAAGGATACACTCAACCACAACCAGTGTTAGGGCAACAACCGCCCCATCCTCAGAATGTTGTCTCAGTGAAAGTGGCTCGTCTTGAAGAAAACCTAGAGAGAGCAATAGTACCAGCTACACCTTTGATTGGTAATGAATCATATGACTCATCTTATGACTCTAGTCAAGGAGGCTATCCCTCTTATGAAAGCTCCATGATAGAGTATGGGAAAATGTACGACCCATATGTTTATGACTTGGAACCACAAGATAACTCTTATGGATATGAGCAAGATTATGTGCCAATGATGTACACAGCTCCGAGAGCAACCATACCACCCCGACCCATGAACAGACCGCCTGTGCCCAGAGGACCATGCTACAGATGTGGAGGTGATCACTATATCAGAGAATGTACATTGCCAAACCCACCACCACCACAACGAGTCTGGGAAGGCTACTGTAGTGACTGTGGTAAGGAACATCTTTTCAGAGATTGCCCCAAGAATCCCAACAAGGTTACCTCCAATGTGCAAATCAATGTGATAGAAGTAATAGAGTCATCAGGGAGTGATAAGGAATACATTGTGCCATTGAAGGCGATAACAAGATCAAAAGCTAGAGAGACCCCAAAAAAACCTGAAAAACACAATCAAAGTGACCTAGAGACAAATACGCCTACACCTCAAATAGTTGAAGATTCGGAAGAGCCTGAGAAAAGTGTTGTAAGCAAACGAACACAAAGATGGAAGATCCGAAGAGATAGAATAAAGGAAAGGAAACTACAACAAAAGAAGGAAAATGAAAAGAATGAACAAACTCAAAAAGGAAAAATGAACCTGGAAGAAGGAAATAAGAATGAAAGGCATAAAAAGGATGAGATAGGATCGGTTTTAGCAGATCCCATGCCTGAAGAATTAGCCATGTGGATTCAGGCATACAAGGCACGAATAAGAGCAGGACCTACCATAGAACAACATGAAAGAGAATATCCTAGAGGTGACCTAGAGAAAGAGAGGTTGGAGATCTGCAAAAAATTAATAGAAGTTGCTCAACAGACCTTAGAAAAACCTGCATTGCCATTACCCAATACCCGAATTTCTGAAAGAGAATTCCAAGAGTGCATCATCACTAATGATCACGAAAAGCCCGAAGCAAATAAGACACAGAATGGCAATTATTGTGAGGATAAAAGGGAAGGATCCATTGTTCCCAAAGTAGAAGGGGAATGGCCTAAAGATTTGTGGGCAAGAGTCCAAGAAGAGAGATGGAAGAAAGTGGAAGGAATTGAACCGCCCTTTGAAGAGCTAGAAGTAGAAGATGGAATAGAGGATTCAATACCTGAGTTGAATTCAAATGAAATATTACCAATTGATCCGAGTAACGAAGGAAATGATAGTGAAAGGTTTTGCCAAATTACACAGGAGAGTACGAACATAATTCAGAATTGTATTGCATTCCCTCAATAAGGAAAAAAGAACCGAACCCATCAGTCCAAACATCGGATATCATACGACACCTTAGAAAGGTAAAAATCCCTTGTACCCTAACATTAGAAGAATTGTTGAAGGTTAAACCACATTTGAAGGAGAAATTGACTAGCCAATTGGAGATCAAGACGGAAGAAAAAGAGATATCTGATGAAGTAAACACAGTAAAGATCCCAGTGGATAAGGTAGGAGATTTTAGTGAGGGAGATGAAGGAAACACTTGCCTTCCAATTACTTATAGGGGCTATACCACCAAAGCCATCTTAGATTCCGGAGCTGGTGTAGGCATTGCTACTAGAGAAATCTAGGAGAAATGGGGAAAACCAGCTTTAAGACCAACACACATGAAGATACAAATGGTAGATGGACACACAGAAAGACCCTTGGGATTATTGGAACGAGTAGTTTTTACCACATGCGAAGTTGAATTTGAACACACCTTAGCAATATGTCAATTTGAAAGGGCGAGCAATTATGAAATGATACTTGGAAGACCTTTCATGAGACAACTAAAGGTTTTGCAAGATTGGGGAAAAGATGTTGTATACCTACAGCATGAAGGAACCACCACGAGAATAAATCTCCACACATATACATATCAAGATGTTCCCCCCTTACAATGGAATCAAATTCATAAGGAGCAAGACGATCAGTCAATTCACAGCATAGGTTCTAGTGACCAATCCTGCATGAACGAGGACAGTCATCTATGGATATGCCAAACTGCAAAAAAGGAAGAGGATAGGAGAAAGGGATTGCAACAAAGGCAAGGAATAGCTAGGTCTGTACAAGATCCAACTTACATGTCTCAAGTCTTTTTGGATGAAGAGTTTGAACCTCACAGTTGGATGGAGATTTTAGCGACCCTTGATGTATGTGTGAACGAAGAAGTAATAACTATGAATGAATGCAGGATATGACGTTAGTCTATATGTGGTAGTCCTTCAAGAGGCTGAAGAAGGAGAAGTGATAGAGAAAGAATGGAAGGAGGACTATGAGAGCATTGAGATGGAGCAAGAACCAATGGAACCAAAGGATGAAAATAAAAAAATAGGTGTCACAACTAACGAAAACAACCAGGAACCTACACAGGAAGAAGAGCTGGAGTTAGATAAAGAACCAGAAGGTGAATAAAACAAGCCACAAGATCAGTTTGAAGTGCCAGCCCACTTCAAAAAATATGAAGTAGAAGAGAGAAAAATTGATATTCAAATGCCTAAAAGAGAAGCACAGCCAGGATTAGCATATGACAATAAAGAACAAACCAAGAAGATAGTAGTAACCTTAGAGGAAGGAGAAGAACGATATACTTTCATAGGACAGGATGTCTCAATGGAGGAAGAACAAGAGTTAATACACCTCATAAGGGAATATCGGGATGTTTTTGCCTGGACTTATAAGGACTTGAAAGGAGTAGATCCATCTATATGTGCCCATAGAATCCCCATGACATCCGAAGCCAAACCTTCTAAACAAAGACCGTATACATACAATGATGTGTATTCAGCAAGATAAAGGAAGAGATAGATAAGTTGTTAGATGCTTGATTCATTTACGAGATCGAACACACGGAATGGGTATCACCTTTGGTGGTTGTACCGAAAAAGAATGGGAAGTTAAGAGTGGGCATCAATATGAAGAAAGTAAATGCTGCAACCATAAGGGATAGTTACCCATTACCCATTACGGATCATCTGTTGGAGAGAGTGGCAGGGAAGGAAGTTTATAGTTTTTTGGACGGCTTTTCAGGGTATAATCAGGTAGCCATTGCTCCTGAGGACCAACATAAAACTGCTTTTGCAACTAAATGGGGAGTATACGCCTTTAGAGTCATGCCTTTTGGTTTAACTAATGCCCCAGCCACCTTCCAAAGATTGATGTGCCATGTATTCAAAGAGTTCCTAAGAAAGAGTATGGAGGTATACGTGGACGATCTATGTACTTATTCAGCTATACGATCAAAGCACATCCCTGAACTAGAAAATATCTTTGCCAAATGTCGACAATATCGAGTATGCCTCAACCCAGAAAAATGTGTCTTCATGGTTTGACAAGGAAAAATATTAGGACATATTGTCTCTAAAAACGGAATTTCAACTGATGAAGACAAAATCAAAGTAATTTTGGATTTACCAAGACCAAAAACTGCTAAAGAAGTACAAGCATTTATGGGACACTGTGGATACTACCGAAGATTTATACATATGTATGCCATAATTACGAGACCTCTCTATGAACTCTTGTCTCAATTTAATTGGACCGAAGAATGTGAGAAAGCCTTTAATGAGTTAAAGAATCGATTGAGTGCAGCACCAATCCTTCGAGTACCTAACTGGAATAAGCCATTTCACATTCATGTGGATGCTTCCAAGTTTGCCATTGGTTGCATCTTAGCTCAACCTGCAGATACAGGGAAGCTAGACCACCCTATAGCCTATGCCAGTAGACAAATAAATCAAGCAGAGCGCAATTATACCACAACTGAGAGAGAAGGCCTAGGGATGGTGTATGCAGTGAAAAAGTTCAGACATTACCTGTTGGCAAACAAATTCAAATTCTTCATTGATCATCAAGCCCTACTGTACTTAGTCAATAAACCTTGAAATACAGGAAGACTAGTACGATGGTTTTTATTGCTAATGGAACTTGATTTTGAGGTAGTAGTCAAGAAAGGAAATACCCACATAAGAGCAAATCACTTATCGAGAATGACCCATGGAGAACCACCCATAGGAGTACCAGATGATCTGCCAGATACGTACCTTTTTAACCTGGAAGTATGTCCCCAATGGGCAGAAAAGTTGATCCCTATACTCACGCATGAACCTAAAGATGGGATCACACCAAACCGAACCCAAGACCTTTGGAAGACTAAAAACCTTCATATCATTGCAGGAAGTTTGTATCACCAAGATTCAAGTGGATTACTAATGAGATGCATTGAAGAGGAGGAACAAGAAATGTGGCTTCAGAAAGCACATGTAAATCAATGGAAAAATCATTTAAATGCAAACGGAACATGGAAAACCCTGAGGAGATTAGGCATATATTGGCCAACCATGCAGAGGGATGCGCATAACTATGTATCAACCTACCAAACCTGTCAAGAACAAAATCCAGAAGAGAACTCCACTCTATGCTACTCCACAGTAGCACCGAGATGGAGCATGCCTCTGGTAAAATTCTTAAAGACCCAAGAATACCCAGAAGGAGCCACTTCAGCAAGGAAAGGTGCACTTGTAGAACAAAGCAAGGATTATGCCATTATAGGAAAACAACTTTTCAAGTGAGGGAGAGATAATCAATTACGATTGTGCATTCATGAAGACGAATATCTTGCTGTTTTAGAGATGGCACATACAGGAGCTGCAGGAGGACATTTCTCTGCAGATAAAACAGCAAAAACGATCGTCTTTGCTGGCATGTGGTGGCCAACTCTACATCAAGATGCCGTAACATATGTGCAACGATGTGATACTTGTCAACGAACAAAATATCCAATTAGAAGAGATGAGATGCCACTGAGACCCATGATGAGTGCCAGAGCTTTCACTAAATGGGGAATAGACTTCATAGGACCTATTAGCCCACCAGCGAAAGGATCCCATGCCGAATATATAATCGTAGCCACAAACTATCTGACCAAATGGGTTGAAGCCAAAGCAACCAAGAAAAATGATGCAAGAACTACGGCCAAATTTCTCTTTGAGAACGTTTTCACTAGATTTGGACTACTGATAGAAATTGTGAGTGATAGAGGTACGCACTTTGTGAATGAAGTTATAGAAGCCTTACTGAATGAATTCCTGGTAATTCATAAGAAATCAGCTCCTTATCACCCACAAGCCAATGGACAAGCCGAAAGTTCGAATAAAATCTTGTGTACAGTTCTCACAAAAATTGTTAACAATGGTAGATCTGATTGGGATAAGCAATTACATCATGCTTTATGGGCATTTCGAGTAGCCTACAAAACCGCCATAGGCACTACTCCTTTTTAACTTAGTGTATGGACAAAATGCTATTTTGCCAATTGATTTCTTAATTCCCACTCTCAAAGTAGCAACCACTTACGAGTGGACAGGACATGAACTATCAGCTCAATCGGATCAAATAGAAAAGCTTCACGAAACTAGGTTACAAGTAGTAGCAAGCATTTATGCTGCTAAACGGCGACAGAAAGCCTACTTTGATGCTCACATTAAAGACAAAAATTTGAAGGAAGGGGATTTAGTTTTGGTATATACCTTGAAACAACACGCTAAGAAGTTGCAGAAGAGAGGATATGGGCCATTAATCATCAATCGTATATCAACAAGTGGAGCCATCAGCTTAGCAACCCTAGATGGGGAAGTATTACCAAACTATATCAGTGGATGTCGAGTGAAAAAATATCTAGAACTGTTGACTGAAGAAACAATGTCACGATTAATCAAGGGCAAGAATAGACGCATCGAGGAGGAAAGGATACGAGAAGAAGCGAGACAGCAAGCACTAGAACGAATTAAGAAACGGAAAGAGTGGATGAGAGAGAGAGATGAGAGATATCGACTAGGTGAAGAACTCATCCCAATGGCTAATTTTAGAGCCACTAAAAACCTAGGTCCATAGAGAACACAACCATATTTGAATTTGGGAGCGGGTAAAACGGAGTACCACTTAGTGGATGCTCTCATTGACACAGGAGCCGCCATAAGCTGTATCAAACTTTCTTTGACTCAGAAACTCAAGGAGGAATTACGTCCATCGATGGCACAATTGATAGGAATAGGAGGAACAATTACTCAATGTATAGGTGAAATCACCTTACCTCTGCATCTTGGCAACAACACTATGGAACAGAAGCTATTAGTGTGTCATGATTAGGATTTACTCGAAGATGTAGTGTTAGGTCAAGACTGGATATACGAATATGAGGTGACCATTCAATTGGCTTTAGGATACATCTCAGCCAAGATAGGACATCGTGAAGTATTCAGTTTGCTAGACGAACGACCAATCAAAGCTGCAAGCATAGAGCCAAAAATTCACTCTAATGAACACAGTCATGAATGTATGTTCACTAGCACTATAGAAACCCCTTCATCAAGTACTTCATGTGAGGACACACTGAATCCTGCTTGCATACCATCTTCTAATCTAGCAAGTCACAAGAGTGTCATTCTATCTGAAAACAGCCGTAGTGAAGAACCATGCACAAGAGAGACTAGTCCTCTGAGTAATCCAGAGTCTGTACCTATTAGAATATACCCTATTCCGTACACTAAACAAGCTTGGATAAGAAAGGATCAAAGGGATGCATATCTTCAACGACAGAAACATCGCCGACATCAGAACAACCAATCAAACAAGAAGGCAAATCATTTTGAGCACCAAAGTCAATGACGAAGTGGTAGGATATCAGCCATGGCCACTGACTAAAATACCTTGATGCAAAAAAATGATTGTATCTGAAAAATTTGAACATAACTACCCAAATGAGTTCTACTAGAACTGTAGTAGACTTCGAGACTCTTATAATTGGCGAACCGAAGCTGGTATATATATTTGGCACAAAAAGACAAAATAGCCTACATATGCGCTGCAATAGTGCATTCGGAGGCCGAAACGAGCTCAAATCGCGATTTTGGCACTATAGAGCGAATCCGTTTTGATCTGCAAAACACCCTAAGTATGCTCACCAAAATTTGTGTGATTCTGGGACTGCAATCGGAGAGGTGTCAATGACGCTCTAGATGAAGCGGCGACCTGATACCAATTGTTGGAGTTAGACGTCTGCGGAAGCATGCGAACAACACAAGGAAGAAGAAGAAGCTTGGAGCACAACACACAATACTGAATGTATTACCACTAGAATGTACAAAGATAAGTAGCCCGTTAGGTCAATAGGCGTATATACAAGTCGGGGGGAAAAACTCCTAAAGAGGGAAAAAATGCCTCGACGGTCCTAGAGTGTTCACACACATCACTACCTAAATATATCAACACATGCCACAAAAGCTCTAATTGTTGCTCGATTGGTACCCCAGGTAGGGGTGAGGAACTAAAATCATCGATATTTTGAGTAGGGTCCATGGCTTATGTAGAGATCCAAAACCTAGGTCTGGACTGGACAGTTAAGATGGATGTCAAATCGCAAATGGAACGGATGTCATGAATCACAATCGGATGCCAAAACCACCTCTGTGGATGCCTTGACTCTTATACCACTGTTACCCTTCAAATCTCGTAGACGCATGAATGCAGAGGATAGTATAGAAAGGAAATCACACAAAAATACTCAGAGAATAGAAGAGACAAGAGATGACACCAGATTGGGTACAACATCCCCCCACATACTCTGATGGACAGGTCTATCAGAGCATGTGTATTTATAGGTATTTCTTATTACGTCTTGAATAGAAGATACATGAGAGCGGTGCTTCAAAAAGCATGCTTTTGCTTTATTTAGAAAAATCAAAATTTTAGATTTTTACAAAAACGTCGCTTTCTAAAGCGATCTATTATTTTTACAAAAATAACTAAAAATACTATGTTCTAAAACTTCTAAATATCTCCCAAAATATTTGAATAAGTCCATGCGCATTCACACCCTCATGGATCTTCACTTGCTAAATCAAAGCACAAAACACATTAAAAACCTCAAGGCATTAAAATCCATTTAACATTCCAAATTTCCATAAAGTATAACATGCTCTAACCAAGAAATATAACGTTCTTATGATGCACTGCGACTGCTCCCGACCATATCCCGATCCTTTACCATATTCTTTTGCCTTCCTATACCTTGTGCACAAGATGACTGCACAATAGTTCAGATGCAGGGGTCAGGAATCGAACTCCCACAATAATGTTCATTAGCGCACAACCTATTCATTTGCTTAGGCAGAATTAGCTATATTTTATGGATGCAAAGTTTATAATATTCAAGATGCTGTAGAAGATGATGTTTTGCTGCTGCATCCATCGGTAATGGAACTCAAACGACTACGATGGAGAGCTCAAAAGCCCAACCAATAGCCCACTTGGTTGTTCTCAAGAATTTTCAAAGATACTTTCTATGAGTCATCTTCATCCTCATTAGCTTCATGAATCTCAAAGCAAGTCTTGAAGAGAGTAGCAGATGGCTCATAGAAAGTACACCATGCTTCATTTTAAATCTACCTCAAGTGAAGCATCATACACGCATCATCCGAAGGCAAAGGATGGAATAAGACAAGCATCATCTAATAAAGGCTTCATTTCTTCAAGGAAAAGGACAAGAGGAAGCAATGGAACTTCAAGGAGGAGTATGTAATTCTTCCTCATGGACCAAAGGATGGAGAATGGCTCTTCTTGATGGTCAATGGAAGGACGTAGCTAATTGGGAGATAAGTATTTTCTAAGTTGATGTTTTCATTTCAATACTTGCTCTATTCGTTGCTTTCATGTAGCTTGCATCTGAATATTACTGAAGCATGGTAGTAGTCTTAATTTTTTATAATGATTACACAAACGCTACGAATTCAATGAAAGTTAAATAGACATAAGAGTATTGGGAAATACATCAAGCACTTGCATGCATCTAAAAGTTCATGCCAAAAAAGAATGACTGTTGGTGCATTTTTTTTCTTTCAAAAGAGTGTTTTCATGCACAACACACATTTTCTTCTTGCTTGAAAAATGTATAAGATGCACTCAAGTTTGTGCACATGAATGTTTATATCTTTTTGAAAGGTAGCGAGTAGATTGTTTGCGCATGGATGCTTGGATGCATGCATAGTAAAGCTCAATAATTGCTTGATTTAAGTTTGATGCATGAAAAGGAAAAAAATGCAAACACATGAATGCACTCACATGCATTTGCATACAAGAACATGCATTGGCATGTGTCAAAGCATGATTTTTTGCTAAGTAATTGAACAAAAATACTTTCCTAATCCTTACCTACTTATCTAGCTCGAGTTAGACAATAAAGACATAAATTGAACTGTGAACTTTTCATTTAGGAATACAAAGTTCCAAGAAATGGATCTCTAATCCATGAATTTTTCCTAAACAAGCTATAAATTCAAAATTATGTGTTCATAGTAGCATTATTATTGAATCATTCATTAAAAGATGCTTGGACTTTAAACATAATTGTGATTGTGGAAATATGTTTAAAGTACTCTAGTAACATCTAAAGATTGACCAATAATAATAAAATTTGTATAAAACTCAAGATCATGAATCAATATCACATAAGTGAAAGTTCAAGTCAAACTTTCATAGTGGAATGGGAAACCATATCCTAAAGGTGGTATTTATCCTCTAGTTTGATACTCAGGAAATGAACACCTTTGAATCAGTACAACTTCTGGGTATTGTTTGAAAGTCTAAGAATTTCTTTCAAATATCCTTTTAGCATTGCAAAAGATTCCAAGATGAATCATTTGCTCAGGTTATTTGATTCCCTAGAATGAGTCTCAAGTCCTTGAAGAATAACATTCTCCCAAGTAGTGAAAATGAAATTCTTCAAACTCATTAGACAACAAGTAGATCCCTAGAAGTCCCAAACCACAAGAAGTGGTACTTAAGGTCCAATATTTGATATTGTTGATATATTTAGGTAGTGATGTGTGTGAACACTCTAGGACCGCCGGGGCACTTTTTTCCCTCTTTAGGAGGTTTTTTTCCCCCGGCTTGTATATACGCCTATTGCCCTAATGGGCTACTTATCTTTGTACATTCTCTAGTAATACATTCAGTCTTGTGTGTTGTGCTCCAAGCTTCTTCTTCTTCCTTGTGCTGTTCGCGTGCTTCCGCAGACGTCTAACTCCAACAATTGGTATCAGAGCAGGTCGTTGCTTCTTCTAGGGCGCTGTCGACACTCCTCCGTTTGCAGTCTCAGATTCGCACAAAATTTGGTGAGCATACTCAGGGTGTTTCTGAGATCAAAACAGCTTTGCTGTGTGGTGCCGAAATCGCGATCTGAGCTCGTTTCGGCCTCCGAACGCACTATCACAGTGCTTGTGCAGGCTATTTCGTCCTTTTGTGCCAAAGGTATATACCAGTTTCTGTTCGCCAGTTTAAGCGTCTCGAAGTCTGCTACAGGTCTAGCAGAACTCCTCTGGGCAGTTCTGTTCAACTTTTTGAGATACAGTCAATTTTCTGCATCAAGGTATTTTAGTCACCGGCCATGGCTGAAAGCAGTGATGTATTCCGTATGTTGGCTGTTGAGGATAAGTTGGATGGTACCAACTACCCATTATGGGCTTATATGATGCGACATGTACTGGTTGCAAAAGGATTGTGGAACATTGTGCAGGGTGTTGAAAGACGTCCTGTTACACCTGTAACGACAGGTACTGCAAATACAGGTGTTGGAGCTGATGAAGATGGTGTCGAAGATGATATTCCGCAGATTCCTGTTCGTGCTGCTGTTTCTGTTGCACCTACTGCAGAGCAGATTCGTTGGGATGGCAGAGATGCCCAGGCACATGCATTGATAGCTTTGTCTGTCAAACGTGCCATTATTCCTCACATTCGCTCTTGCAGAATAGCAAAGGATGCTTGGGATACACTTACCACTTTGTACCAGGCTAGGAATGAGGCTCGTGTTGCTTACCTCCGAAAACAGTTGGAGAGTGAGCACATGAATAAAGGTGATTCGATGGACAGTTTTCTTACAAAGATCAAAGACCTGAAGGGAATTGATTTCTGCTGATGAGGTTATACCAGATAGCTCACTTGTGCAGACCGTTCTGAATGGCCTTCCTGATTCATATCAGAGTTTTGCCTCTACTCTTCGATTGATGATGAAAGGCAATCCGAATGCCTTGTCATTTGAGGAATTAGTTTCTGTTCTGTTGCAGGAAGATCAGTCCAGGCAGAACAGGTCCATTATGCGTGTTGCAGATCAAGCTTTCCTGGCTAGTCAGAAGGGCAAAGGAAAATGGAGCTCTTCTACTAGTAAGCAGAAATCTGCAAATGCTGCACAATCGAAGAACCAGGATAAAGATGAGAAGAAATCAGAAAAGCAGAAATTGTTCTGCAAGTACTGTAAAGGAAATGATCATATTATAAAGAACTGTCCAAAACTGGCTGCTAAAGAGGCAAAGAAGAAAGAGGCTGGAATGGTTGTTGCAGAGGCCTCTACACCAAAAACAGAGTCTGCAAATCTTGTGCAGGAAGAAGAATGGGCGTTTACTACTGTCTGCAGTTTTGACCCATCTTCTCATGATCAGTGCATGTCTGCAGTAGACTCAGATGTTTGGTACTTTGACAGTGGGGCAACCAAACATATTACCTCGCAGCGCAGTTTCTTCTCTTCACTCGAGCCTGCCCCTACAGGGAACACTGTCACATGCGCCAATAACTCCTCTTATCCTGTTAAGGGAGTTGGTAAGATCATTCTGACTACTGTTGATGGTAGTTCTTTCACTTTGTCAGATGCTTTATTTGTGCCAGGTATCAAAAAGAACCTGTTATCAGTTTTTGCATTAGCCAAGATTGGCTTGGTTGTGAAATTCGTTGATGACAGGTGTACAGTCCATGATCTCTCAAATGGCGATGTGATTATTGCTTCTGGCATTTTATGTCGTGGGCTGTATAAGCTCATAGACTATGAAAAATCTGTGAATGATTCGGCATGTGCAGTTCATGATTCTCAGGCTATGTCAGATGCAAAGCTTTGGCATGCACGCTTTGGTCATCTGAATTTTGCTAGTTTGTTACGCCTGCAGAAATCTGAAATGGTGTCCTCTTTGCCCAAACTTGAGGCACCTGGAAAACATGTTTGTGAAGGCTGTATTTTGGGCAAAATGCAGCGTTCTTCCTTTCCAAAAGATGGTTCAGTTCGGGCTATGCAGAAATTGCAGCTTGTACATAGTGATGTCTGTGGTCCTATGCAGACACCCTCTTTTGGAAATTACCTTTACTTCGTGACTTTCATTGATGATTTTTCCAGGCATGCATGGGTATATCCACTCAAAGCAAAGTCCGAAGTGTTCACGTGCTTCAAACAGTTTTTGGTTTTGGCTGAAAATCTGTCAGCATGTAAAATGGGCACCCTCCGTTCTGATCGAGGGGGGGAATATATGTCTTCAGATTTTAATGCATTTTTGGCTGAACGTGGGATAAAACACCAGTGTACAGTGCCGTATACACCTCAACAGAATGGAGTTGCTGAACGAAAGAACAGGTCACTCATGGAGATGGCAAGATGCATGGTCAAAAGTCAGGCTTTACCACATAGTTTCTGGCTTGAGGCTGTCATGTGTGCAGCATATGTACTGAACAAGTGTCCCACGAAAGCGTTGCAGTATATCACTCCATATGAGGCTTGGCATGACCGCAAGCCATCTGTTGCTCATCTGCGTGTTTTTGGTTGTTTGGCATATGCATTAGTGCCTGAACAACATCGTAGAAAATTGGATGATAAGGCAGTAAAATGTATTTTTGTTGGGTACAATTCTGAAAGTAAAGGCTATCGTCTGTATCATCCACAGACTAAACGCATTCTGGTTAGCCGTGATGTTGTCTTTGTGGAAGATGCTATTCAGCCATTGCTTTCATGTACTAAGGAGACATCTGTTAGCTCCAAAGACATGTATGATACTTTGATGCCTCTTTTTACAGGTGGACAGGCTAGCGTTGGTCCTAATGAGGCAACTTCTCAGCCTTTGCAGGTTTCATATGATGATGCAGATCATTCCATTTCTGATGCAGATTTACATGATGCACTTGTTGATGAGAGAGCTGATATTGAACAGGCAAAAACTATGCCAAAATGGCTGGTGCAGACTTTGCGTGACAGCAAATTAGATGCACCTTTGTCATATCGTACTCGTTCAGGCTCTCATAGTACCTCCTTTGCATCAGATTGCTATGCTATGGCTGCATCTAGTCTCTGTGATGAGAATGAGCCTGTTTCTTTTGATGAAGCACAAAATTCAGAAAATTGGATGGCTGCTATGCAATCTGAATATGATGCTATAATGAAGAATGGTACATGGTCTTTATGTGACTTGCCTCCTGGCAAGAAGGCCATTGGCACTAAGTGGGTATACAAGCTGAAGCGTAAACCTGATGGTACAGTTGATAGGTATAAGGCTAGGCTTGTTGCAAAGGGTTATGCGCAGGAAAGAGGCATTGATTTTGATGAGACCTTTGCACCTACATGCCGTATGACTACTGTTCAGAGCATTTGTGCACTTGCAGCCCATCATGGTTGGAATGTACATCAGTTGGACATTAAAACAGCATTTCTAAATGGTGACTTGCATGAAGAAGTGTATGTTTTTCAGCCCCGTGGCTTTGTGCAGAAAGGGCATGAAAACCAGGTGTGCAGGTTAAAGAAGGCGTTATATGGTTTAAAGCAAGCACCACGTGCTTGGTATGAGAAAATACATGCCTATCTGATTGCACATGGTTTTGAGAACAGTCCAACTGAAAGCACCTTATATGTTAAGCGTGCTAATGATGTGCTTTTGATCATTGTTGTCTATGTAGACGACATGCTGCTCACTGGTCCTCTTGAGAAGCATATTGCTGATTTCAAGGCTGATTTGCATGCCTCATTTGAGATGTCTGATTTGGGGCATTTGCATCACTATTTGGGCATTCAGTTTATGCAAGTTGATGGTGGAATGGCTTTGTGTCAAACGAAATATATTGACACATTATTGCAGCGTTTTGGCCTTGAAGACTGTAAGCCTATTGCCACTCCTATGGAGACAGGTTTACGATTGAGTCTTCATGATGCTAGAGATGCATTTGATGCTGTTCTCTATCAGCAGGCTGTTGGATGCTTGATTTACTTATGCATTACTCGGCCAGATATTCAGTTTGCTGTCTCACAGATGAGCAGGTTTATGCATTGCCCAGGAGTCACGCATTGGAAAGCGGTTAAGCGCATCTTTCGCTACTTGAGTGGTACTCGGCTACTTGGGTTGTTTTATCCCAAGGGGGGATCACTACCGCCAGATTTGCATGCTTTTTCTGACTCAGATTGGGCTGGTTGCTATGACACTCGTGTGTCCACCAGTGGTTTTTGCTTCATGCTTGGTAGCTCATGTATATCTTGGTTGAGCAAGAAGCAGCCTACTGTGGCCACTTCCAGTTGTGAGGCTGAGTATAGGGCAGCTTTCACAGCGACTGTTGAGTGTGTGTGGCTCAGACGCCTTATGGCTGATTTGGGTGTTGGCCAGTCTTCCGCCACCACCATCTTCACTGACAGTCAAAGCGCATTGGCAGTTGCGAGGAACCCTGTGTTCCATGCTCGCACTAAGCACATTGAGGTGCATTATCACTATGTCAGGGAGAGGTTCTCTGCTCGGGAGATCAGCTTGGCATATGTGCCCACGCAGGAAAATATTGCAGACCTTTTCACGAAGGCTCTGCCTAGGGAGAAGTTTGAAGCTTTCCGCAAAGCTTTGGGCTTACTTCCTTTTGTGGAGTGATTTCCACATAGCTCGGCACTTCCTTATACATGAGTGCCAGCTCCTTGTTCACCGCATCACTCCCAGGGGGGATTTGTTGATATATTTAGGTAGTGATGTGTGTGAACACTCTAGGACCGCCGGGGCACTTTTTTCCCTCTTTAGGAGGTTTTTTTCCCCCGGCTTGTATATACGCCTATTGCCCTAATGGGCTACTTATCTTTGTACATTCTCTAGTAATACATTCAGTCTTGTGTGTTGTGCTCCAAGCTTCTTCTTCTTCCTTGTGCTGTTCGCGTGCTTCCGCAGACGTCTAACTCCAATAGATATCACTTGGAGGTGTATCAAAGATTCTTATCTTTAGAATCTGAAAGGCATTAGTACATGCTTGGACTTGATTAGGGGAAAGATCTCTAAAAACCCATGGGTAAGCAAAGAAGCTTTCAATGGTTCAAGAGATCTTAAAGATAAAGAATAAGTCTTTATTTTTGTCGCAAGGACAACAAGTCTTGATCAAGCTTGGCAAGGTTTGTCCAAGAAATTGCGATTGGAACTACTTTAAAGTTTGCCCACGTATTGGCAATCAAATTCCTTTTGGGAAATATTTCACTCAAGTGCCATTTATCCAATGGAAAGTGTGAGATAAGTGAGATGTTCCAAGTTTGAACAGAGTCAAAGTTCCAAATATGTAGTCTACAACCGTGTCAATGGTAATTAAGTCCGTGGAAAGTACAATGTAAAGTTTACATATGCTTAAAAGGATTTCTTAAAGGTGAAATCCAAAAGCATGAGCATATGCTTAGACTTAAGCAGTAGAGAGATTCCTATAAAGTCCTCAGGGTAGCTACTTAAAGCTTTAGTCGTAAAGGAATCTAAAGACAAGAAGTGAAAAGCTCTTGTCACTACAAATTGGTCAAGTATAACCAATTAGACTTGAATTTGAGAAATTCAAGAACTTGGAATTATAATTGGCTTTCTTTTGAAAACCCTAGAGAAAAGGATGGATGTTCCATCAAAAGGTTTTCAAGTTTCCATGATGAAAACATGAGATCGTGAAACGATCATGTGAAGGAATCAAAACCTAGAATATCAAGATAGAGGTAATGCCTGAAACTTCAAAATTCTTGATGTGAGAAGATACTCTATCAAGAGATATTTAGTCTGTAGGACAAGTATCACTCACACATCAATGTGAATATAAAATAGGGTGGTATGGGACACCAGATTTTATAGTTCTTTGAAAAGCTAGCATGGGATAGTACTCGGCTCCTCAACTTGATGCCCATCCATCCTATTTTCTTATTACCTCTTACTACAAATATGTCAAGGTCTATTCTTCGCAGATTTATAAATTATAAGTGTACAAGCACACCCTACACCACAATGTGACAATCATACAATAACATATAGTATTTTTTGGTCATATGCAACCAATAACCCTACTAAGATACTTGATTTGTTCCCATATATTTATGATTAAATAAAGAAGACCAAGTATCGATATAGGAGTATTGTTTCTTAGGCAAGACAATAAAATTCACACACATCATTTTTGTCTATGACATAATGAATCTACTATCTGCGTTTAATAAAAACATACTACCTAGAAGTTTGACCATGAGATTAAATCTCCCCAAGTAACAACCTACATGTCAAATAAAAGACAATATACATATAGGTTGAATATATCGTCATAAGAGTCATTAAAATCTTTTGATTTGATAAGAAGTCCAAAAAAGATATGAAACCGAATGCCACAATCATGAGAGATCATAGACTCATAGTCAAAAGACTAGGATGGAGAGCTTGCAAAAGACTGGGGTGGAGATCTTGCAAAAGCCTTTGCCTCAAGACAATTAGTCAAAAGTCTGGGATGGAGAGCTTGCAAAAGCCTTTGCCTCAAGACAATCATAAGCACAAATCCAATCAACAACCACTAGAGAAGAAGCAAGTAGGAACTTATAATTCCATAGTCCTTTTGAACCTCAAAAGGGAAGGGGCCCTTTATAAAAAGGCATCCCCTCACTTATAGAATACTTTTTTCTAGTGTGTGAAGTGAACTTTTTCTTCTTGCAAAATCCATACATATGATTGCAACCCTCTCTGTTGAGTGATTCTTTTTGTTTTTTGTGCTTGTGATGTTTTATTTTTTTGTTTCACATTATGTTATGTATCATTGTGCTACTCTTTTATGGCCATTTATGATGTTTTTGGGCTCTATCTTGCAAAGTTTGCTTGTGGCATCACTTTAGGTGGAGTTTCCAAGATATATATGCATTTTTGTTTGCACATGCTTTTAAATTTTTGTTAGCTTTGATTTGAAGTATCATACACTTGATTTTGTAGAGTGACTAGGAAGACATGGTCATTCTAGTGATCAGTTGTATGTAAAACATCACCTTCTTGGTACCATCGGGTTAGGGTGTCCGTCGTTATCATGTCACATGATCATACATCATCTATTGACCATCATCCATAGTCTCTCATCTATCATGTATCGTCTATCAACTCACCCACCCTTGGTTGATTGCTTACTTTTGAAGTTTAAGGCTTGGTGTGATAAATTTGCAAGAGGAGCCTATCCATCTTATCAGTTTATTGCCACTTAATACAATTAGATTGAGGTCTATTACATAGAATTCCATGGTGATTTTTTGGGTTATAGTCTATCACGAGGAGATGGTGTTGGTGCTTCTCTTTGGCACATGTTGGTGGGATAATCTCCACCACAATGAAGACATCTTCTCAATGGTTGGGTTCTTTGGGATGCAATCTAAGATGGTGTCTAGGGTTGAGAAATCCCTAGCCTGCCTTTTTTTAAGGAAGTTCGATAAAAAATCTCTAGTTTTGTTACAAAAATCTCTTCTAGATCATTGATGGATGAAGATTGGGATCTGACACTAGAGGCATATTCTACTTGGATTGTTATTGGGGTAGTCTTATATCTTTTGCTAAGCTATTTTCTAAGTGAGTGTATTCTTTTATGCAATCATCTACCATTTTAGGTCTTCTAAAATGTAGAATAGTGTCATCGTTTTGCTCCTATAGAGTCTATCTATGAATAAAAATACCATTTTTCTTATGAGGGTAGACTGTATGATTCCAACTATAGAGTAATATACAAAGTAATATGATTCCAACTACAGAGTAATATACAAAAGGAAAAAAATAGCCTATTTGTTATAAAAACAAAAAGGATGATCACATTGATCACATGTTTAGTAGTGGACTGATTGCACTCACACCATGCCAACTACATAGTAACATTTTGAACAATACCACAAGATGGAAATGTCATGGATAAAACAATATATGTAAAAATTTTCAATCATTCTCACTTCTTGAGTTGATGATTACACTAATAGCTTTCATTGGTATTGTGTGAGGTGTCCCATTCTTTTTTTCCTTTAAATTTGGAAGTTTGGTCATAGATCTACTCTTCTAGTTAGGCTTGAGATATTGAAACAACGACTCACACATCTTGGAGACCCTCCATGTCCCTCATTTTTCAGGGGTTATTTGTCAGAGCGCACTCCAAGTTTTGAATCCTAGATCTCACAATCCTTGGGCAATATTATGAGTGGACCATCTTTCTTCTCTCCTCAACAATTTTATGTACAAGCAATGGGCGTTTTGAGATATAGCTTGAATTAGATTCAACTCAGAATGACACAATTCTCATTGTCTTTTTTTTTTTTTAAAGGAGGTTCGACAAGTGCCTATCCCCCGTCTTTAACTTTGAAAGTTCAACTGTAACTTAAATGAGCAATCAACCATTAACCTGAGCCGCATGATATCTAGGTGTTGAAGATGTACTTGATCCAAATTTACCAAGAAAAGAAATACATAAGTGTGAGGGCAGAGTGCAACTTCAATAGTGAATCTTTCTATCTCGTTGGTTTGGAGTTTTGAATTTCACCCTCATTTTACTTTTTTATACCTTTGGTCTTTCCATCGTATACTCTGAATACCTTTCGTGACGGACCATAAGAAGGCATTCTTCACGAAATCATTTTGATCGCGAGCATGAAAGAGCTCCTGACGTTTGGCGCCTCTGCCGAACGTATGTCCGTAAAGGATGCTGCCTGGTTTCGATGATCGGGCAAATTCGGACTGGCTTCATCTTCGGCACCCGAGTCAATTCTCTGTGTAGATCGCCACGTCCATTGGAGCTTTCCATCGTTGGCGGAGTTCATTAACGTAGACACGGCTGATTATCTTTGGTATTATCTTTGGTATTGACACCATCTTCAAATCATTACCAGATTGTGGATATTGACGCAATCTTCAAACGTTACGAGATTGTGGAGGTTGACGCCATCTTCAAAGATTACCAGATTGTGGATATCACCATTGTCCGAGCAGAGTGCTTTTGGTCGTATTGTCGAGATGCGTGTTGTGACGTATTCATCTAATGCAAAGAATTCGCACACGAGCCATTAAGAAAGACCTGCTAATGTACATATGCCCTTTCGGAAATGGACCTGCATCGCCAAAGCTCTCCCTCACCTTTCTCTTCAACCTCTCCCTTACCGTTTCGTTGTTTAACTCCTCTCTCCCTCACTGGTTCCCCTCATCGCAGCTGCCTTAATTACCTTCGTGATCCCACCATGAAACGCTACATGGAGCGGATCTGCTGCCCAGAAGAAGCTCAAAAGGGGCTTCCACATGCAGCATTCAATCCCGCTCATTCTACTCCAAGTGAGGCAGAGTTCAAGTTCAGCTCTCTTACTCCCTCTCCTGTTCCTCATCCATCGAGGATACCCTCGACTGTTGTGCCGAATGCCCTCTCTGTTGATGTTCCAGGGGCGTTCCACATAGGATGCTCTGAACATATGGATATTGATATATCAGCGGCTTCCTTTTCTTCATCGGTGCAGTTTCACGAACAGCACTCTACAACTTGCAAGTCTTTGAAATGTAGCGGAGTTCCATGCTCGGATTCGTCAATGGAACAGAACGATCATTTAAGGACAGGTCACAATACGTACTCTATGGCAAATTAACTCATATGCAAAGGCGCATATGTTAATTTTGGTTTTCAAGCTAACTCTTTTTATGGTGCCGATTTTTTGGTCTTTTACAAGTGGGATCCGTAGTAAGTATGCGCTATGCGCATTTTGATGGGATTCGTTTCAGTTGTGTGTGTTTATGTATGTTTTTCTTGTAATTTAATTCTATTTTTTAAAGGTTTGTTTTAATTTTTTTTGTCGGTTTCTATATGTTACATACTCTTATTCTCTGTCTGTCCTAAATTTCTCATATTTTTCGTTGTCGTCATTGAATTCAGGTGACCATGAATCAATGATGCTGGCAGCTGTTGATATGGGCACCAATTCTTTTCATATGGTGGTTGCAAGGGTTGATTGTGATGGTGACTTTCAAGTCTTGGATTCCGAAAAAGAATATGTACAATTAGGAAGCGGATCTGCTCTAGGTCTTATAACCCCTGAGGCTGAGACTAGAGCAATTGAAACAATGAAAAGGTTCAAAACACTTGCTTGTGCTTATAATGCTCCCCTCAGAGTTGTTGCAACATCAGCTGTAAGAGAAGCAGTCAATAGGGGATCATTTGTAGCTAACATCTTTGAAAAAGTGGGCATAGAGGTTGAAGTGCTTTCAGGGAGGGAGGAAGCATGTCTCATATATCGTGGTGTGCTACAAGCTTTACCAGTTTATGATAAGCAGGTGCTAGTTATTGATGTAGGTGGTGGCTCAACAGAGGTGGTTGTTGGTATTACAGGGAGACCAATCCATGCTGAATCAATCAAGCTAGGGCACTTACGTTTAACTGATATTTTTATTGGAAGTGGGAATGAACTCGTACCCAAGAATCAGCTTAGTGATATGCGAAAGCATGTGCGCAAGGTGTTACATGAATCAGGTATACCAGAGAGAGCCAGAAGTGCAGGATTTGAGCTCGCAATTGGGTCCTCTGGCACTATTGAAACCATAGAGCAGATCATTAATCAAGGATTTGCAGGTGATTGTGTAACCTTGCTGATTACTGAGCAGTCTCAATTAGAATCTTACGGCTTTCGGCAGAGAGAATTCACACGTCATGAACTTGGTGTTGTAGTTCAAAAGTTGTTAAAAGCTAGAACTAATGAGCAGCGGGCCAAAGCATTTGGTCTTTCACTCAAAAGAGCAGAAGTATTGGTTGCAGGAGCAGTTTTGCTTGAAGAAATTTTTATAGCTTTTGACATACACAAGATGAGGGTTTCTCCTTATGCACTTAGAGAAGGGGTCATTATTGATACTTTATCAAAGACATGGGATGGTTACAAATTTTCTCCAAATGTGAGGTGGAATTCCGTACTTAGCTTAGCAAAAAGGTTCTATGATAATCAGAGGTTTGAATCTGCTTCTCATTCAGCATACTTGGCGCTGGTGAGTATCTTGCTTGTTGGTAATGTTCAAAATTCTTTTGAAGTCTAATCTGAATTTATTTCTTCATATCTCTCTATGTTTTGATAAATTTAGACTTTTTATGTAGGATATTTTCAATGGCTTGAGGATGAGTATGACCTCTACTGGAACTGATCATATTTCTGAGGTGGTCTCTCTTTTTGATGAAGCGGATGCAGAGTTACTGAAGGCTTCAGTAACATTGCATGCAATTGGCATGTCTATAGGTTTTCGAGATTATCATAAGCATTCAAATTACTTGATCAAGGTTGCTTTTCCTCTTTTCCTAATTGCCATGGAAATCCTCAGCTTCTTGTTTGGTGTTAAATGACGCCCCTTTTCTTTTCTTTATACGTGAAGTGTATTGCAGAACAATGACTCTCTGGTTGGCTACAGTCCGGTGGAAACTAAGGTGCTTATTCCTTTCTTTTGTATGTTTTCGAGAGTTGATACCTTTCTGTATTATAGAAGATGTTGGGGCTTTGTAAGCAACAGTTCTCTTTCTTTATCTGGCTTTGCATCTTCTGCATTTGATTCGCTTATCATCTACATCACATATTGAGAATGTGTGCTTTGTGTGCCAAGTATATCAACCAAGAAACACTTGCACATTACCTCATGCCCGTTTCTGTTCTTTAAATTCTACCACTTTCTGTTTATTTTAGATGATGGCTTTACTTGCCCAATATCATAGGAAAAAGGTCCCCAGTAAAAAAGATGAGGATTTTGCTCAATTATCACCAGAGGTGATAATTTTAGTGTCATAATTTGTTTCTTGTGGTTTATTATGCGTTCATTTTGCTTGTTTAATGAAACAGGCCGTCTTTTGCTATGCAGGCACAAGTTAGAACAAGGGCTCTTTGTGCGATTGCTCGCATTGCTGTTGCCCTAAACAGATGCCACAAAAGTGCTGTCAAAGCAGTTTTTGTCATACAAGAAAGTGATACATGTGTATTGGTAATGCCATGAATAAACTTAGTCCTAGGATTATCAGGATTACTTTTGTAAGAACATTTTCGGGAATTGTCTTGCTGCAGGTAATTGTACCATCTATAGATCCTGGTTCCAATAAATTGCACGATGTTTCCTTAGAGTTGTGGGCAGCGCAACATAAGGTTGAGCTCTTTGAAAAGGTAGAAAAGACTGAATTAGTGAACAGTTTTTGTGCTTATTATGGAAGAATCATATATACAAAATCCATCAGCATGGTTTTTGTGGTCTTCTTAGTGGCACATGTGCATACTACATACATACATATTTACATGAATACATCCATCACGTACATTAATGCATGCATACTTACATTCAATGCAAACATACATTAACATGCACTCTTGAACCAGCCTACATGGTCAACGGCAGTGAATTTTCCAATTGTGATAGATGACCAGTCAGCCAAAACAGCTAAATGGCCATGGTGAGAGAACATGAACACACAATGGCAATTCAGCAAACATGAACACACACAGCTAAATTGCCATGGTGAGAGAACATGAACACACAATGAACACTTGATTGTTCCCAAAGTAGTCTAGCACTCCCTGCACTGTTTCTTCTTAATTATTTCGGTTAAGGTATAGGGTAATGAAGATCCTGGTTCTAGGGAAGACAAAATAAACTATATTATTATTGGCTAGGGAATGGGAGATCAAGCTTCAGAACTCACATAGGACACCAACCACTGGAGAGATGCTACTTTATGAGAAGAGGAAAGATAGATGTGCTTTAGATTTTGTAATGGCAGCCAAAACTCAACATGGGATTGCAGGAGGCAAGACCAATGTCTTGCAGCAATGCAATGGTTTCTCTGAGCAGTAATGCACCAATGCAGGAGATGTCCATTGCAATTCTGTGGACGTAAATGGAGGTTTTGCACTCTACAAAGTGTTTTTTATGTGCCACTCACTTTTATGCAAAGAAGACTTCTAATCTAAAAGTATTCCAAATGTTGAGGAATTTGAGCGTGCCATTGAAGACAGTTTTGGTCTTCATTGACTGTCTTACATTTCGAGGGGATAAGGATGGATTCAATTATGAATTGTGAAAATATCAAGTTCATGAAAGAAGTAGAAGAATGCCAATCTAGTGAATATACTTTTTTTGCTCATCATGAGCATCATCGTCCATAGATCTGACAATTTTATGTATCAAATCCATGGTAAACCTTTTTGATCAAACCACAAGCAATTCGGTCATTGTACTAGTGTGCATTCGTGGTTGACTCTTAGGTCAACTTGTCACTTCAAAATCAATTAACTACATTTATGGTTGTTCTTTAGGTTAGTTAACTATGGGACAATCCATTGAGAGCAATTTGGTCAACATTAAGGTCATTTTGTTGGGGAAAACATGGCAAGAAAGTGGCTGGAACTGGGGCGGAATTCAGCATACAACAACAAGAAAATGTAAATGATGGCTGTATGACAGCAAGAAATATAAAACAGCACACCTTCAAGAAGGAAAGGAAAGCAGGTAGAGATGGAGTAAAATGCTCACATGCTCATGAAGGCTAGAGAGGGAGAAAAAATAGTTGTTAGTACTGCATGAGAATCCTTCCAATGAATAAGACAAAATACAAGCCATATTCCCGTGAGAACATTAAAGGGAGGACATTGGGATCACCTTGTAGCTGCAGAGCCAAATGAGCTGAGCCCAAAGCCTTGGAGCCTACAATTAGTCGGGTAGCCATCACAACAAGGGCCAATGACCGATACCACACCCACATTGGATTGCTGTGCTGGTAACTCCACCACGGGTAAAGAGGCAAAGTGTTACACATAAGGAATGAATAACAAATAAACCTGGAGTCCTATTAATAGGACTCACAAAAGGAGGTGGGTAAGTTTACATTGACCATACGTTTCACACATGGCTTGACATAATTGTAGGTGCACATCTAGATGTTATATGGGTTTGGGGATGGAACACTTACACCCTCATTTTCAATTGTTGTCCTCAACAACCTCATTGAATCGCAATTCATATTAGATTTGGATCGGTGGTTCCATTGGATTAAATCTGTATTCTCTTATCGCTAACTCAATAAGATTAAGTGGAATGTAGTAGGTGGTCACTGGTGTCTTCAAAACTTGGGATCTCCGACAGAGGTATCACAAAATTATCGTACCAAGCCATTCTTTTGAACAACTAGAATGGAGCTTAAAATGCATAATGATTCTTTTGAGGTAGGTCAAGACTCGAAGACACATGGGCTACCTTTTTGATCGAAAATTGACCACACTATTGAGAAGATAACTTCATTCAATTTTTAGTCCCTAATCGTGTCACAAATTACAATCCCTTAGCTTTTGAAGGTACAATCACATGCAACCATGTGCTCATGGAGGACATGAGTTCTTAGATCCCCCTCCAAGATCAGCCTCGCAACAGAAGACACGACACAAGCCATATTCACAAACGTAGAAAGATGAACATCAAATGCACCTCCTGGCCATAGGGTCCACAATGACCCACTCCCGAGCGCTTACATCCAAGTAGGTGGAAGCGTTTACAAGGGCATGGTGTCCCATAGCACCATAGACACCCTATAGGTGTGTGGACTCTACCAAGGGCCACGAGTCAAGGAGCCTCCTTAATTGGCCAAACAATTTAACTACAAGTGCCCGTCATTCATGTTCTTTGGATTTGGGGACGTAACACTTCCCTCCTTATTTTGCATTGTTGTTCTTATCAATTTTTTTGGCTAAACTAGGGAACCCAATAGAAGCCCCACTAGGCTCGTTAGTAATGTGATCAAAACCATCATAGGTCCTAATGGAGAGTAAGAACCATGTGATCAGAACCATCTGATCACGGGTCCTAGTGGAGCATAAGATGTAAATCCTCCAAGCTCTTGATTTCCTCCTAAGGTGTCACTTGACCATCTAGTTGGAGCCACTTCACTAGGCAGCGCTTTTGCTTATACGTGTCATTGTTACCCTTGGAATGCTCTAAACATCTAGATCTTCTCCTTAGGTATTACCAAATCATCGTGCATGAGCCACTACTCCAAGCGGCGTATATGCAATACAGGAACTATGATTCCTTGAGCATAATCTAGCTCATAGGATATTCAAGTTATCATCCTCGTGACCCACGAAGGACCACAACCCTCGGAGGAAAGCTCCCTAGACAATAGTTTGGCTTGTCTCAAAGTCTTGGGTTACCGTACAATACACCCCCATCTTGTCACTCTTGAGATCATGAGGCTTACGAAGTAGGTTGGCCTAAAGACAACAGAAGAGTGCAAGGTTCCCCTTTCCCTCGGACTAGTTTTTGCATCCATGCAGAAAAGAAGGTACCACACTAAAACACCTCTTGACCATGTGACTGTGAATCCTATGACAATGGATAAGTTGATCATGTGGAGGGAAGGTTACTCACCCAATCATACCAAATAGAGAGGAAGTATATCAAGTATATCACATACCATTTACATGCACAATCATGGAGGGTATTAATGTGGGCAATATCTCTTCGATGAAAAACGAGAGAGTTACCAACACATGCAAAGCATTCGTGGGACTACCCACAAGGGCAATATCCTCTACCTGATCCATCTCCATCTATGTTGTGTCTTCATAGGGATCCTCGTGCCTCAGTCCTCACCTTTCAAGGCCCGAAAGGTATGTTTCAAACTTGCTATGAGCTCATAGGCTGGCAGCTTGCTCGAACTGTATGATGCAGCATGCTCATACTTACAAGTTACAATGTTAACAGTTACAACTTATATGATAGTAGATACATTCGTTGACAATATGACCTTTAAATGTGTATCATTCATGAATGAAATGCAAATTATGATGACATATATACATTGTTGACTATATAGTATCATGATTCATCGTGTACGTCGTAACTTGTAACATCTGTCATCACTAGTTAATACTAAGTATTGACTAACATGACACATGCAATGATGCAATCATGCTGATTGCATCATTGCATGTAGTATATATGATTTATGAATCATGGTTTTTCTCCAATATGACTCATATAAGTCTAGACTCTTTATGTAGTTGCCTTAGAAAGCTAGTGCAAAACGGGACTATGTAGTCAAGCTATTTCTACTCTTTTTTTTTTTTAAACTTCTGTGTAAAATTTTTTGGCGATGTCAAATATCGTTAGAAATGGTTTTTTTTCTTACCCGTCAGATGCCGGTTAAATGTTAGAAGTTAGAAACCTATAAGGAACAATAAAGATTCCCACTACATGCATGGACTAAGAGCCAATCCTTCATCCCTCATGATGTCCTAGCTTGAAGTCCAACAATAAACGTTTTGTTTCACATAAACGTCCGGAGTCCACCCATTAGTGGGTAACCACTGAGTCTCTGGTAGTGTGCATATGTAACATGTAATAACATGGACCAAACTATGGTGTTTTAGTCAAACAACAAAAGTAAAACAAAAGAATATGATGAAATGCATAGATGATTGGAAAACCAAACCAAAATAATATGTAAATAATGTTATCAAGCAAAAACACATCATGGATGCATCACTCCCTAGAACCTATCGAGGAGGAGCATAGTTGTTCGCAATGTTTTAACAACGTCCAAGGCAATGTGTTGCTAATGCGTTAGTAAGATAGCGATGTTTAGGCCTAGATGTTGCTAAAATGTTGTGAACACACTTTTTTTTCTTTTAATTTTTTTTTTTTAAAAACATTTTGATGCCCTAAGCTTCTATAGCTAATATATGATGAAGTGCATACTTTTACACACATAAATAAATACACACACATATAAATTATGAATTAAAAGTAGATATGCGGCATGTTGTATGCATATTACACACATGCATATATATTACATACATACATGCATACATCATGCATACATACATACATACATACATACATACATACATACATACATACATACATACATACATACATACATACATATAAGTAGATACATACATATTACATACATATTACATACATATTACATACATACATATACCATGCATATTTGTAGGCTTGCTTGATTCTCTCTCTAAAAATTGGAAACTAAAGACTTGTGAATGATGTGTGTGCCACTCTCCTCCCATCTAGTATATCCTCTTGCATCCAGAATAGTAATGATCTGGAACGGTCTAGTGCCACCATGTGGCCATCATGCAACACTCATCCCCATTACCATTGAATACCTTAGGATATCCCTCGAGCTTGGGACCTTGGCTATGGCGGACCTTTGTCCCACACACACATGGAGTGGTCTCTGTAGACCAATATCTGACACTCTCTCCCCCTTCTATAGATCATTGTTCTCAATGATCAATGAGGGAAAGTACTTGCAAACTAGAGCTTCTGATTCCGAAGTAGAGTCTGTAAGCGGTAATCCTTTCCAGGCTACTAGATACTCTTGGATGACATGGTTTCTCAGCTTCGTCTGTCTCCTATCTAGTATCCTATCTGGAGAATGATATGTGATATCACTGTCCTGCAAAGAAACAATACCCTCTATTAGCTTATCCTCCCTGGAGATATACTTTCTAAGTTTACTGACATGAAACACTGGATGGCTCTGCAATCTGGAGGAAGCTCTAATTGGTATGCAACATGACTAAGCTTCTTAACTATCTTCCAAGGTCCATAAAACCTTGGTGAAAGCTTAGTACACTTCCCTGTGGATAGTGAAGTAGACCTAGCTTGCACTTGAAGAAAAAACTCAATCGCCTTCTTCTATGAAGACATGCTCGATAAGCAACTCCACTACATATGGAGCTTCTATCGTCTTCTGCGTGGGTATAAAATGAGCCATCTTGCTCAATCTATCTACCACAACTAGGATAGTTTCCCACTTCCTTTGGGTTTGCGGTAACCCCACTATGAAGTCCATGGATACCCTGTCCCGGTTGTGCTCTAGAATCTGTAAAGGATGTAAAAGACCTTGTGTCTTTACCCTTTCTACCTTGTTGACTTGACACATAAAGCATTGTTGAACATAAGTGTGGACATCTCTGGCTAATCCAAACCACCAAAATGTTCTTCTAACAAGCTGAATTGTCTTGTCAACACCAGGATGCCCTGCGCAAGGAACATCATAGTTATCATGCATGACTTTTCTTCTTAAATCCCGAGAATCTGGTATGTAAACCTTTCCTTTCCGTCTAACTATTCCATTCTCCTTTGAGAAATTGGAATACAGACTTGACTTGTTTGCTTTACTAGGGGAAGAAACAACTAGAACTTTCTCGTCTCCTATGATAGAGTCATGACTGATGGCTCTAATGAGTTGTAGATCTTCCACCTGTGCCTCCTTAATATCTTGAAACAATGAGCTTTCTAGAACTGTAAAGCTCATCTGATACAGATAATGCATCGGTAACTATATTCTCTATGCTTCTTTTATATAGGATTTCCATGTGAAACTCCAACACGAGCTCAGCCCAACGAGCCTGTTTGCCTCGAAGATTTGGTTGACTACAAAAATACTTGAGTGTATGATGATCTGTGTATACCTTAAAGTCTGCACCATAAAGATAATGTCTCCAGACTTTAAGAGCATGCACCATTACATACAACTCCTGTTCATGCACTGGCCAATTGCGTTGTGCACTACTCAATTTTTTGCTTTCAAAAGCTATTGGCCTACCATCTTGGTTCAGGATTGCCCCTATGCCTATGCCACTAGCGTCTATCTCCAACTCAAATGGTTTCTGTGGATTTGCCACTTAGTATAGGAGCCTCTGAAACAGCTTGTTTCAGAGTATCAAAACTTTCTTGTTGCTCTTGCTTCCATGCAAATGATACTTTGCCTTGAAGCAAGTTCGTCATAGGTGTTGCTATCGACGAATAAGAAGAAATGAATTTTCGATAGAAACCGGAAAGTCCTAGAAATGACCGTAGCTGCCTCTCGTCCTGAGGAATAGGCCAAGCTAGAATAACTGAGACCCTTTTGGGATCCATATGAATCCCATCGATCGATACCACATGCCCTAAATACTCTTATCTCTGGAAGGAACAACCGATCTTATTTGGATTTACAAATAACTGATTTTCTTCTAACTTATTTAACACTAATCTTAAATGACTTTCATGTTCATGTACAAACCTACTATACACCAACAAATCATCAACAAAATCTACTACACACTTTCTAATCAACGATCGTAAAATATCATTCATTAACATCATGAAAGTAGGAGGTGCATTAGTCAAACTAAATGGCATAACTAAATACTCATAATGCCCAAAATAGGTTTTGAAAGCTGTTTTATATACATCTTGATTTTTTACTCTAATATGATAGTAGCCACTTTTCAAATCTATTTTACTATATACAATGGCTCCACCTAGAGAATCTAAAAGATCATCTATCCTGGGCATGGGATATTTGTGCTTGATGGTAATTTTATTGAGTGCTCTGTAGTCAACGCACATCCTATAAGATCCATCTTTCTTCTTCACAAGAAGAACTGGTGCTGCAAAGGGAGAATGGGTCTGACCAGCTCTTTTTGCAAATACTCGTCCACGACCTTGTGGATTTCGTTCTCCTCCTGGAAGCTCATTCAAAATGGTGGTTGAGCAGTAGGCCTAGCTCGTGGTACCAATTCGATTCTATGCTCAATGTTCCTGCAAGGAGGAAAATCCGAAGGTAATTCTTTCAAAACCAACTCTTGGAATTTTGCTCGCTCTTTATCTGAAAGTATTTGAGCATTCCAACTAGAGTCTCCATGATTGCATGAATCCATCACTACATACGATGAATACACAAAATAAAGAAAGTAAATATACTTACAATTGATCTTGACCAACTTGGTAGCGATAACTAATCGCGTCTCTTGGAGATCTGGCCCTCCACTAATCAGTAGTCGCCTTCCCTCATGCTCAAACTGATAAACATGTGAAGCAAAATGACTGGAAGTTTCCTAGCATGCCACTTTTTACTTAGGACTACATCAAAACAAGCCAGTCATGCTATCTTAAAATCCAATCTGTCATCATAGGACTGGATCAGAATGGGTAAACCTACCACTCGTTGGTCCCATGTCTCAGTTCCCTTCCAGTCGGCTAACTCTACTGTGTAGGCATACTTTGACTGCATAGTCTCTAAGTGTAGCCTCTTGAATAGTTGGGAACTAAAAACATTGTGTGTAGACTCAATGTCAAAGAGTACCTTGATAGGCTGTCCTTCCATGACTCCTCTCATGACAATGAGCTCTGTGTTTGGGAACTGGCATCCTTTTCTGTGCCACTTGCGAAAGCATAGCATCTGGCACAGTAGGAACCTTCTTTGTGACCGTCATGGCCACTATGTGAGATGATATTTGGGATGGGAAATCACTAAAATTCTCATCTCCATCACTCCCTGCCTCTGTAGGATTGATGACTATGGTAGCTGCTATTTTCTTCTTCTTTAGGACAATCCTCGAAAAGGTGCTGTCCAAGACATCCATTGCACAATCCTTCCTTCATTGCCTTCTCTTTTTGCTGAGGGGTAAGGATAGACTTATTGTACGCCCTCTCAGCCAGAGCAGACACTTTCCTTTTTACTGGCCCCAAAGCTCTAACTCAGATGAAGACGACGGTGATTACTCAGCTTGATTTTCGAGGCGGTCCTCCAAACTCACGCGTGGAATTTTCGAAAAAGAAGACTCTTCCAACCATGCTCTGAATAACAAATGATAGACTTGCTTGATTCTCTCTCTAAAAATTGGAAACTAAAGACTTGTGAAGATGTGTGTACCAGTCTCCTCCCTCCAATATATCCTCTTGCATTCAAAATAGTAATGATCTGGAATGGTCTAGTGTCGCCATGTGGCCATCATGTAACACTCATCCCCATTACCATTGAATATCTTAGGATATCCCCCGAGCTTGGGACCTTGGCTATGGCTGGCCCTTGTCCCACACACATGGAGTGGTCTCTGTAGACCAATGTCTGACAGTATTGTTTTTGGATGTTGATTAATCATTTTTTTCTTATGCTATGAATTGTGTGTCAGTGTGTGCACAGAAAGGGAAAAGAAACCAACCTTATATTCAAATATAGGCAAGTAATGTGGGTTTTTTTATCTATTATTTGTAAAATGTTTTAGGCTTATTGGATATCATTCTTTAAATAATGTGCAACTTTGAGTAGTGAAGGGGACCATTTTTTAGTCTCATTTTGGCTTCTGCTGATATTAATGACAAAGAGGAGACGATATTAAACATCATAATGAAGGGAAGATAAGAAATGCACTAGTCTGAGATTCTTTTGGTCCTTTTCTAGTGATGCTTGTTTTTCATAATAAAATTCTGTAAGACAACACAAAGATTCCTTGGTATTGCACTTTTTGGTCACACATTGTTTCTTTTTGGAATTGGTGCTATGCTGGTTTCTGCACTTCATATAAGACTTTCTTTTTGGAATTGGTGGTATGCTGGTTTCTGCATTTCATATAAGACTCCATATTCTTCTCTGAAGACAGGAAGCTGATGTTTCTGATTTTGTTAAAAATTTATCAGGTATTCAAGTGCAAGGTATCGATTGTTATAACAGATCATAGAGATGAATTATTTCAAAGCGGATGATTTGAATGCTCAGCAGTCCTGAGGGGTTGTAGTTTGTAATAATCATGAGGCAAAGGCAGTTGGGATGCATGATGTGATCACTCTTATCTTGCCCTCAATCATCACATGTATTATAGACTGATACACCATTATGATCCAGCTTGTACAGCACTGACACCATGCATGGAACTCTTCATCACAGTCAAGGAACAACCTTCAATGACATGCGATTGCTTTGTACAAAGTTATATCCCCCCTCACCATGGCGCCATTTGGCCATTGTACATCAGCTTTTCCCTAATTGAGCTCTTTTTGCTTTGGGGTTTATCCAAGTTTCAACCAATAATTTGAATGGCACCAAAAAAAGAATGTCTTTTGCTGTGGTGTTGCAGTGAAAAGATTCAGATGTAGGGTTGGATTTTCTTTAGTAATGATGTATAGCGTTTGCTTGCTTTTCATTATGTAGCTATTTAGCAAACAAATAACATACCGAATCAAGGTCAGAGATTTAGTGATGAGTGGGGGTTGGGGTTTAGGATTTTCAATTTCTTGAAGGGTATAACAGGGACATGCTTAGCTACGAACATGTTTTTGAAGGGTAGGATTGGGATTAATCAATGGCAGCTAGAATTATTGGCAAGGGTGAAGTATATGGTGGAATAGGATTTATGGATTATGATCCCAAAAAATTCTTAGTGACCTTATGCCAACCTTTTTCATGAAAGCAAAAAAAGAAACCTCTAGAGCAAAAATCTCAACGAAGTGCATAAAATGTACTTTATAGGCTAGGTAGTGCTTGTCCTTTAAAAAAAAATAATGGCTTGAACACCCATCACCCATGATAACTTTTTCTGCTCTTTGGTATCAGATGATAAGTTCAGGGTTACTAACTGAAGTTGCATACAAGGAAAAAGAGTGGGGATCAAAAGTTGGGATAAGAGACCATGATCAATGAGCACTAAATCGTACCAAATTTTTGAAGTTGTATGCATATACAAGCAACAAAAGCAATAAAACTTAAGATATGCATGTAACTGCTTTTGGATTATGCTGTTTAGCAATTGGGCAGCATATAGGCAACACGACAGAGGGTGAAAGTTCTTCAAAATTTGCAAAAAAAGTTAAGGCTCACTTGACATTTTGACTTACTTTGGCAATTTTCCTAGCCACTCCTTAAAAATAAAGCTAGTCCTTTGAAATGAATTTAGTTCCAAAACTAACCTATAAAGCCTAGGATTTTCAAATGACTACTCTATAAGTGAGTTACTTGGTTTTATGACTTCAGCCTTACCGAAACACAAGTTAGGGTCAAAGCCATATTATTTGAAAGCTTGGAATAGGAAGCCCTTACTTGTGTGACAAATTGCCTTTTATTGGTAATATTTGGAGGCTGTCACTTGATTTGCATTTTTACATCATCAGCATATGATCATGTGACGAATTCGCCTTATGTTTTTACATATAGATACACATGAAAAACTCTCAAGGCTATGTCCAGTGTGTTTAAATATGATGAAGCTCGTGACTTTATCTTTGACCCTCAGAAAGAAGACGGTTCTCTCATGAACAATGAGTATGAGAAACTATTATGTCCACTCATTTTTCGTTGGGATTTTTGTCTCGAAGTGCAACCCGATCTCCTTGGCCAATAGAAATTTTATTTCCTCTAGCATACCATAAATGGTCTTTTTTGAGGTGGCCAAGGTTCTAGATGCCCCTTTGCTCCATTCGGAGATTCTCGACATCATCAAACACCTTAAGAAAAATAAAACCACAGGTATTAATGGCAGTAGCATTGAGATCATTCAATGCTTTGGTGCCAAGTAGACTCCCCTCTAGCAAATTTGGGACACAGTCATCCATAGAGATTAACTATGGAGGGATTATCAAACTCATCCACAAAAGAGATGATAAGTCTTTACTCTCTAACTGGTCCAATTTCTTGCCTTCATACTAATGTCGTGATTGAATGTTGTAGTAGGGAAATGCAATCCCACACTTACAATCCCTCTAGTATGTAGTTGGAGGATTATAACACAACCAATGACAATTGATATCGGGAAAGCTTCCACAAAAAAAATTCCCAATATCAAATTATATAGGTGGTAACCCCTTATGGGTTAGAATGGTCATATGGCATCATAGAAGAGGAGAATATTAGGCATTCACGAAGATCATGCATAAGAGATGTTGGACACAATTGGATAGTGGAACAAAGGCTATGTGTGTGTGTGTGTGTGTGTGTGTGTTTCGATTGTTGTCGAGGCTGGCTATAGAGCATGTAGCAAAAGGAGTTTTATAGCATTGGTATCAAAGCAAATGAAGCTTGGTGATTTTGTTCAAGTGTGTGAATTCCAACCATATAATAGATGCAATAGGCCAAATGACATCCTACCCATTCCACAATCGAGACCCATAAGCAACCTACTCACGTGCTCTCACAAATGTGTACATGTGAATGGAGGAGTGGAGCTATGCTCTCTCCCACCCCCTTGATGGAAGAACATAGAGGGTGGCAACCAACTTATAGGCTGAAATAGCTGTTGGGGAATTGTATGTGGGATAATCGAATCCCGAGGTAGCGTAGCAAGGTCTCATGTCCTTCTCCATGGGCACACAACTTAAAACTCTATGTAATTTTGGCAAAAACTTCATTTTTGGAGGGATGGAAAAGAATTCATTTGGAAGAGCTTGTGAGGAAAACCATACATTCATGGAGTATGGAGTATGTACTCTTGAGACAAATTGAAAAAAAAAGTCAAACTATAGAGAGGAAGATCTTGTGACCTCTCCAAATCCCCCCCCCCCCCCCCCCCCCATGAGTAGAGCAAATGGATTCATCATATTTTCCTTTATGGGAAAAAGAAAGTGAAAAAGATTCTGCTGCTACAGTCCCTCATCATATTTTCCTTTATGAAAAAAAGAAAGTGAAAAAGATTCCAGTGCTACATTCCCTTTTCCTTCGAAGGGATAGAGATGGAGATTTCATACTATATATTGTCTAGATAGGAGCGACACTATTGTATCAACGACATTAGGAAGATTAGACACTCAAAATGGTTAGATTGAGTCTCACCAGGAGACTCTTGGAGAGAAGTCGCTAGTACGAGTGATGATCTTTGACTACATGAGGAGTTTTAGTGGTTGGCATTAGAGAGATTGAGGAATTAGTGATGAATTTCTCTTTAGTTTTTTTTAGGAGATAGGGATAGATCTAACCATTAGGAGTATCAGTCTCTTAATTGGTGTTTTTTCATGAGGATTATGATTGAGGACCAATGAGGATGATTGGTATTCATGGATTATCTGAATCTCATAAAGGAACACTTATGCTTTCTTATGGCAAACTAAGGGGAAGAGAGCATTACTCCATAGAGGATACATCATATGGACTTATGTCACTTTGATGATGTTAGATGTTATGGGAGTGATAGTTTGGAAGTTAGATGTACATGGGAGATAGTAGGCCCTTTATAAACGATTTCACACCTTTGAGATGGTATCTTAGGAGGCTTCTTAATGGGAAGGATATGGGGAAGCAACATTTAGAGATGATCATGTGCTAGTAGTACATGGTGTTAAGGGGAGTTCGAGCAACTTCTTCTACCATAACAAACATTTTATCTACATTTTTGAAGATAAAATGCTTTCAAGGAGAAGGAAACATCACATTATATAGGCGGTAACACCTTATGGGTTAGAATAGCCACATGGGATCATATGGACACAATCCCATATTGAGAGATAGAAGAGGAGATAATATTAGGCATTTGTGAAGATCATACATGAGAGGCTACACAATGGAACATAGGCTATCTCTATGTGTGTATCCATTGCCATTGGAACGACTATGGAGCATGTAGCAAAACTGTTGTATATTATTGAACAAGGCATTGTTAAAATGTTAAATTATTAATGTATTAATATGTTTTTGATTTTTTTGATATAGCAGCTGAAGGTTCGTGAGGAGCGTGCAAGGCGTGAAAGGGCGGACATCAATAATCCGAATAATTATTATTTAGCTTGTAAATAAACCTGCGTAGAAGGTTCTATTGTTAGAAAAGTAATGGTTAGAATAAGGGTCGTTGTAGACCGTAGTTTCTATTATTCAAAGTAATGGCTTTCTGTAAAAGTTACCAACTTTTAGTTTCACGCCTGCTTTTCGAAGCCGCCCTCATGTAACCACTATTTTCGACGTAATCAAAAGTCCTATAAATACATGCACTCTGTGGACTGTCGAAACAGAGTGCATGGGGGGGAGATTGCACCCAATACTGCATTGTGTCTCGTCTCTTGTTGCGTCTATTCTCTGTGTGTTTTCTGTGTCCGTAATCTCTGTATGCGCATGAGCAAGATCCTGACAACAGTGGTATCAGAGCTCTGCACGCGTCAATACAGAGGGTTCTGTTCTCTGTTCGCGAGTCCGTCTCCGTCTCCGTCTCCGTGATTCCGATTCTGTCTCTGTTTCCTGTTCCGGTTCCTGTTCCTGTTTCAGTTTCGGTTTCGGTTTCGGTTTCGGTTTCGGTTTCTGTTTCTGATTCTGATCAAGAACCAGAACCTACGTCTTCACCTACGTCTTCACCTACGTCTTCTCCTTCGGCTTACTCCAAGGCGTCGACTAAGGCAATAACTTAGGCAATAACTTAGGCAATACATTGGCACCCAAGGCTCCCTTGGCGACCATTGGCAGCCGTTGGCTATGCGCGAGACAATTTTAATTTTTGAGTGGTAATAGAGAGGTTTAGAGTCCCTAAGGTAGGAGGATTTGAACCCACAACCTCCTACTTTCAAGGGAAGTACTTTAACCACTCCACCATCTCTTGGAATTGTTATTCAAGCTCTCTTTCTTTGGTACTTGTGCAAGGCGCTCGCGGCAATTTCAAGGATGGACTCAACAAAGAATTCAGTGTAACTTTCACTCCGTAGGTCGGATTGAGGCGTGTAATATACCGTTGGAAAGCTCTCGGAACGAACTTTCCAATGAGCTAGCTTGGAAGTGTGAATTCCTTCAAAAACTTTGGGTGGCACTTGATTGAGTGTTCAAGATACCAAGCAAGGGTGAGAGCAAGGGTCCAAGAGCACCATGGAGAATCACAGTAATTCACCTTTACCTGGAGTCTCATTCGAGCAAGAGTTAGAGATTATGAACCAAGAACTTCACGCACTTCAACAAGCCATACACGGACGTTATGCTATGCTTCAATTCGACGGACGAAAAGATGGCCGCTTTGTCTTATCATGGCTATCCCTATTCAACGATTTCTTTTCCGATGGTTTATATTCAGAAAATAAGAAAATTGAGTTTGCCACCAATTATTTGGTAGGATGAGCGCAGTTATGGTGGAATGATCTTTCTCGTCGTGCAGATTGTCCACGCACCTGGAAGGCTTTTCAAGAAGAGTTTAAAGATTCATTCTTACCTTTACAGTTTACCTTACATGTTTGATAATTGTGATGTATTTACATATTGAATTTAGTCTATAGGAGCATATTACCTTTAATTTTTGAGATTTTGTTTTACTGCTATGGAAAGATATCTCCGATCTCTTTATAGAGTGGCTATAACATATCTTTTGAGCTTCTCTTCCAAGATCAAAAGAATTTGGACTTTACCCATTCATCATCAAACAATTTTTTTTTTTAATCATCTTTTCGTAGCCTCGATTCCTGAAGGCATATTGTCATGCTATTATGATAAAGGGGTGGATCATCTTCAGCACCTGCACACATCGGCAAATTACTTTGTAACCATCCAGATACGTTTCTTGTCAATTTATATGCATAGTTGTCTTCTTTTTGCATCCACTTACATTTTGGACATGCATGTTTTGCATCGTACATGAAATATGTTGGCCAATGCATTGTTGGATTGAAATATCGAATAGCCAATGCATTGTTGGATTGTAACATGAAATATGTTGGCCAATGCATTGTTGGATTGTAACAGTAATATGGAATATGTTGAACACTGCATTACAATTGTTAGAGTGTTGAATTCTTTTATCAACTGAGGTCAGTTGCTTGTCAACTGAGAGGCATGTTGTATATTATTGAACAAGACATTGTTAAAATGTTAAATTATTAATGTATTAATATGTTTTTGATCTTTTTGATATAGCAGCTGAAGGTTCGTGAGGAGCGTGCAAGGCGTGAAAGGGCGGACATCAATAATCCGAATAATTATTATTTAGCTTGTAAATAAACCTGCGTAGAAGGTTCTATTGTTAGAAAAGTAATGGTTAGAATAAGGGTCGTTGTAGACCGCAGTTTCTATTATTCAAAGTAATGGCTTTCTGTAAAAGTTACCAACTTTTAGTTTCACGCTTGCTTTTCGAAGCCGCCCTAATGTAACCACTATTTTCGATGTAATCAAAAGTCCTATAAATACATGCACTCTGTGGACTGTCGAAACAGAGTGCATGGGGGGGAGATTGCACCCAATACTGCGTTGTGTCTCGTCTCTTGTTGCGTCTATTCTCTGTGTGTTTTCTGTGTCCGTAATCTCTGTATGCGCGTGAGCAAGATCCTGACAACAAAAACGAGTTTTATGGCATCCAACACTTTCCAAAAAAAAAAAGCTTCCTAATCGTTACTTGAAAAATACATGCAATCTTTGGGAAAAAAGTACATTAATAAAAACAACTGAACTAATCATTGGGTTGTGCTCCATAATAACTGAACTTCATACATCCCATCATACACAATAACTATGAAACTATTTTCCATGATGTTTGAGAAAAAGGTACCTCAAAATAGATCAAGCATACACTATAATCACACCAAGATATTTTGCACAATAGATTATCCTCAAAAGTACACAATATAAGAAACAAAGAACAATTGATTGCATTATGAGAAAAAGGTGTTGCACCACTACATCAAAGATTACATGAGATCACTACTTTTCGTTAGGTATCTCCACACCATATGATTCTTTCATTTTATCTTGATGATGATCCAATTTTAGTTTTGCATATCTATTCATGTCAGCCACACATCAATATCTCATGAAGCTTCACCTGGTCCATATTTTAAGAAACATATATTTCTATGAACACTTTCACTAGATAAAACATATTAAGGACAAAATATAAATAAAGGAATGATATTCATGAGTTCACTTGGACAGACAATGCCTGGCATATCCTGATGGAGGATTTTCTAACCCTCAAATGCAATTGCCTCCAAGATTTTATATAAATTACGGACAACTTTTTTCATAACATCTAACTTTTCATGTTATAGAATCAATTTGGCACTTACTAGTTTTTTAGAGAATAACAATATTTAAGATAAAGGATCACCTTCCAAACTCCTGAGCTTAGTTTTCACAATATTGTTTGATAGATTGAAGTGTTGGTGGTTAAACATAGTGGATATATTATTTTGTTTAGTGATTTTATCATCCTTTCCTTCAATAAATTTTGTAGGGTTTACACATTTTACTTCAGAGCAATAATTCTTGTGTACTTGCTATTGATTTCATCCATAATTGAAAATATCTTTGTTTTCACTTGTCCCTACTTGAACAATTTTTGGCCTCTATATAACAAAAATAACACACTATCTTGCATCTTCATTTGAATTGTCTGAGCATTAGTCAATAGATTATGATTGCTTGACATGTCTTTTGATATTTTGTAATATCCTATTGTACTTAGTAATGAGCACCTTATCGTCTTCTACAAGTAATTTTTTCTTGAACTTTCCAACTTGCTCAAGAAGTACAAACTTATTTCTCTAAAGCATAGCTATTGAATTCTTTCTTTCATCCAAAATGGCATGAATAATATATAGAGTTTTCACTACTTTATCCTATGGAAATTTATCAATCACAATATCTCTTATTTGTTGATCAATTTGCTGATTGATGGAAGTCGGTCTAGATTGTTTGCCTTTGTTTCAATCTAATGAACTACTTTGGCTTTGATGCACGTGCATCCTTCACAATTGATCCTAACTATTTTGGAAATTTTCTAGAACCTTGGATAACATTATGGATGTCCATCTTCAATCTAGAATTGACACTTGTGGATGTACCATCCACCTTCTCAAAGTGAGAGGCTTGCAGCAACACCTATGATACCTCCTTCAAAAGGAATTTATTCTTAGCATGATGAAAAAATTCCATTAGGAACAACCATATCTTGGTTGGCCTATTTTTTAGCTTCATTTTTTGGAAGAGATCATAATAGATATGGTTATACACTATGGTTGCATAGTCAAGATGAAGACATTGTTCAACTGGAAAAACCATAACATAGTTTTCCCTAGCCATATATTTGCATTTTAACAATAAAAAACTTTGCTCCAAGAACCATTGCATACACAATTGCCTCTTTTGTTCCCCCACATTTGTAATTAAGTAATAATTTCTAGTACATGTTGGAGGTCGAACTATGATTTTATCTATGCATTTGTCACTTTTTGAAATGCATATTTGTCCCCTAGCTTATGTGATGATCATTGGTATGGGCATGGTGCAGAAGAGTTGTAGGATATTCCATAGGCTTCCAATGTTTCCAAAGGCTCCTAGTCAAATCCAGTAACTCCAATGTCTGCAACCACTCATCCATTTCTAGATAGTCTGATTGTATTTTTATTGCATCTCTTCAAAGTATAGTTTAATAACACAAATTGATGGTAAGATTCCTTAGACGTGTTAGAATGGTGTTGTTCACTATCGAAGTCTTTGATGGCCACAATCTTGAGCTATGTTTGTTCTTGAGCCACAATTGGCTGCCTATTAGAGCATCTTACACTTGATATGCTAGAACTCACCATTGGTGGTGGGGGCTAGTTGTTGTTGAGTAGGGGAGGCTCATATTGTTATTTGCATGCCATTCTACAGTGGAGTTCTAGAAAACCCTAATGCTGACACGCTATGACACATTCATTACCAAAAAACTATTATGAGAAGTATGCATTTGCTTGATTATTAGGTAAGGGAATTATATATAGTGTGGACTCACTTCATTTTAGGGACTATATCCACACTAAATCTTGTGTTATAAGTAGATATAAATAATATCTCGATATGTGTGAACTTAGACATGCAAAAACTTTATGAGTATCCATAACCCCATAGATATAGGAATTCTAGTCAGTTTTTTGTAGTATCCATTTCTTATTTTTGACATCATTTAATTGATAATTCCATTTGAATAAATTAACTCACCTCTCATACCATATCCCTCCTTCGATTGCTTCCATCCTAGCAATGCAGTATCCAAGATTGATTGTTGTTGAACCACTAAATCTTCTTACAATTCACTTGTCTGTATTATTTGATTTTCACTTGATTTTTGTAATACTAAAATATATGATGAATGATCTATGTAATGTTTTATATGTTTCTTCTTCTCCCATCTTTCTTTCCCCTGCACCTTATATAACTGATATTGTTGCACATATGAAATACTCGTATATGCTATTATTGCTGAAATGTTTTCATCTTTCATTGTGAGATCTTGGATTTAAGTTTGGACTCCCACTTACTTAGAAATTCGGAAGGGGTGAATATGTCAAGAGAAAGGAGATAAGGAAGAGAACTCTCACAAACTCTCACACATGAAGAGGATCACACATAGATGGAGGCAAGGAAGAATTATCTTCTTCTACTTCTTTTATTATCTAAAGAAAATATACAACAATGACCTAATACAACAATGCAACCAATACAATATATAAAGAATAGTACATAAAGAAAACCCTAATGTCCACAAATGAGTGAGTTGGCAAGAAAAAAATGTGCCATCACCCTCGATGGAAAAATCTGGTAAAGCTCACTAGAACTATCCCTAACGTATATCACTACTATACATGTCAAAGGAATGAAAAGTGGTACATGACATCCTTGATCATCACATGTTGAGCTTGATATCTCAAAACTCCCTCTCAAGCTCAATGTCATAATGTGCCTTGATATGGTTTGTTGTATCATGAAAAATGACATTTTGTGCTAATTGTATGCTGCTATCACAATAAATGATGATATGCTTATGCACTTCCACACCTAAATTTGCAAGTATCATCTCTACCCATGATGCCTCACATGCTTCCATTGCATCACCTCTATACTCAACCCCTATACTTGACAAAGAAATAGTGGGTTGCTTCTTACTAATCCATGTCATAGCAACACTCCCAAGTGATAATAAAAAGACACTAATAGATCTTCTATCTAGAACACTACTAGCCCAATCAACATCAATGTATCCTTGAACTTGCAATTCTGTAGGAGCTTCATAAAACAATGCATAATCCAAATATTACTCACAAAACGTAGAGTGCATCTCAAAGAATTTAAATGTGGTGTCTTGGAAACTTGCATAAATTGACTTTCAAGTCCTACAATGTAAGTTAGATCAGGCCTTGTAATTGTGAGATGTATCAAACTTCCCACGATTTTCCTGTACATAATATCATTTTCCAATGCTTCACCTGATGTAATATCCAACTTCAAATTTTGATTTAATGACATTGAAATTTCTTACAATAAGCCATACCATATTTTTACAACATACTCAATTCATAATTCCTTTGGGAAAGCCATAAACTTGTTTTTGTATGTATAAACCCAATACCCCAAAAGTAGTGCAACACACCAACATTTTTCATGCCAAATTCTTGCATAAGGAGTTGCATTACCTCTTTAATGCTTTCTTTATTACCACCTACAATCAACTCATCAACACTAATAGCCACGATTGTGATGCCATCATCACCCTTGTGTATAATGATTTATCTGCATCACACATATTAAATACTATGGAGGTTAAATAATCTTCAATCCTTACATGCCAAGCACAAGGGACTTGTTTAAGCCCACACAAAGCTTTTTTTTCAACCTACAAAAATATTATTATGGATGCTTTGAATTCTCATTATCCTTATGGTTGGTCCATGTATACTTCTTCTTACAACTCATCATGTAAGGAAAAATTCTTCACATCCATCTAATGCAAGATCTATACCTTTGTTGTAGCCAATGCAACAATTTCTCTAATAATAGCCATTTCAGCTACAAGGCTGAAAGTTTCCTCATAATCGATGCCATATTTATGTGCATATCCTTTTTCTACCAATCGTGCTTTATACTTGCTTATGCTACCATCAACATTGTGCTTTACCTTGTAAACCCACTTGTAGCCTATGGTTTTTTTCCTTGCAGCAATGGAACCAACTTCCATGTTTCATTCCCATAAAGTGAATCCATCTCTTCATCCATAGATTTCTCCCAATCTACATTCCCAATTGCATATTCAAAGCAAGAAAGTTCAACATCTTGTATTACCTTGGTCATGTAGGCCCAATGATGAGCCATTCACTTCTTCTTGTTATATCATCGACATATGCCCTTCTTAAATCTTGAGTCTTCAAAGAGGGAAGGGAAACCCAAGTGCTTTATCAAGGCTCTTCTCGGAATCACTTGATTCCTCATCAATTTCTTCAAAGCCTATGATGTTTTATTATTAGCAAAAATCTTTTCTTTGAATTTGGTGGACTGAAATTTCTATGTAATCTTCCACTCTAGGGGTTTGAGTTGGAACTATTGATATGTGTTACATGTGCTGCAATCATAATGTGAGATTTTGCACTTGAGCTTTCATCATTAATTTTATTAAGCCTTTTTGCATCAGCATAATATCTTGCCATTTCGTCAAATACCACATCTCTGCTCACCTTCACTTGATGTGTGATTGGCGTGTAGAATTTATATCCCTTTTGCCCAAGGGAGTAGCCAATGAAGATACATTTTTTGCTTTTGGATCAAGTTTCATCCTCAACTTATCAGAACATGTACATATGCAAAAAAACCAAATACTTTCATAGGTACTAAGTTTGGCTTTTTACCTCTAAACTTCTCTTCAAGTGTAACCTCATGTACAAATGTAGTTAGAGTTCTATTCATGATGTATACAAGAGTGTGCATAGATTCTATGTTGGTGTGTGTAGAAGTGTGAGAGACACACAAGAAGCACACACAAGGAGCACAAATGCAACAAGACACATGGAGAAGATAGATGGCTGGAATAACTCTCTCTATTGATGATGAATTGAATTGAAGCAAGAGCGAATAATATCCCTAAGTGCCACATTATCTTGTGTAGGCACATATACCAAATCAATATCTCCTGCATGAAGGTGCTCTCTCACATAGTGATAATGCACCTCAATATGTTTTTTCTACGCATGAAACACTTGATTTCGTGCAACAGCCAATGCACTCTGACTATTAGTGAGAATATGCGTATCAACATCAATCTCCATGCAAAGATCTATCAATAGGCATCTCAACCATATACACTCCACTATAACTATGAAAACTTCCCTGTATCCTGTGTACTTAGCTTCATAACTTGATGTCATCACTGTAGGTTTCTTCTTAATCAACAAAGATATGCACCAGTCTCCAAGGAAAAAGAAATTACCACTAGTGGACACATGAGTATCATTAGAACCAGCCAATTACTATTTGTAAAAGCATGCAAGCATGGCTCAATATCTCTGCTACAAAAGAGACCTAAGCTCAAAGTGCCTTTGAGATATCAAAAAACACATCGATTGCCAATAATTAGTGCCATGGTTATGCATGAATCGACTCAACTGGGAGACTGCATACTATATATCGGGCCTTGTGTTGCATGCATATATAAGACATCCCACAACTTGCTGATAAAGAGAAGTGTCAAACACATCACTAGAATCCTCAACTGAGAACCTAAATCCTATCTCCACTAGTAAAGAAACTCGTTTGCAATCTTCAAAATCAAAATGCTGAAGTATTTTTCAACATACTTTGCTTGATGCATAACGATTCTTAGCTTTATGTAGTAGAAGTTCTTTCTCAAATGTATGCATAACACTGCCCCCTCCTAGATGCCATCATCTTGGAAAACACACCTAGGGGTGCTACATATCATATGCTCTAAGGAGCAAGTCATATCTTCCTTACAGGCCGTTTTATGATTGTGGTATCTTTGATAGTGTTCTCCTCTTGACGCCTTGTATTTTCTTGAGATAAATCTTCGTATTGTGTTTTCCCTAGTGGTTGCAATTCAGTCGGTATCTGCACATCTATAAACATACACAATAACAACTTATTGTTATCTTCTCTAAGTTTCTTATTGTCTTGTAGCAGGTTTTGAATAGATTTCTTAAATTTTTCCATTCTTACTCTCCACTATGGAATGATGAATCCTGAACTGGTGTAGCTCTTGTTGTAGCTTTCGTATTGTTTCTTGTTTTCCCACACCTACTTGACAAAGTGTAGCATTCATTATTAGGACATGTGACATCTTTAGACTCATTACTTCTAGTTGAAGTCTTGTGATTCTCCTTCAATCATCTTCTCAGCTTGATATCGTGTTTAGTAAGGCCTCATTCATAGGAGCCCAAACAAATGCAATTTCTCATATGTCAAGGTGTATGCTAGAGAAGAATGTTTTTTCACATAAATTTGTTTATATATTCTTGGTTTGGGTTTTTCAAGTTTTTGATTCAATGTGCATTGTGACATGTGTCCACAGGGATGACAAATTCCATATTAGTGCCATTATAGGAACAATAATTAGGGGCTATAGTGTTGGCAATTGATGTGGGTGAGACTTCCATCATTATCAAGAAGGTTATTTGATTTCCCACTCTTCCATTGTCTTGATATTCCATCAATGGTGATGTGTCATGCTAATGCCATATACTTCAATAGGTTGGGGTGTGGGGGCATCTATATGCATTTAAACCCATAATGTCTATGAATTGAGGTGATGGCCAGGTTATGGGTGTTTCGAGCTGTAACTACCTTCCCAACTCCTCCTCTGTAGTGTCAAATTTTGTTGATAAGACTCCCTCACTTGCAAGTAAATTATGATGGGCTCATATCTTTCTTCCTCCATGACTTATGTGGTAGTGGGTATGTACTATAGCCAATTTGCTAGCCTATTGCCGTCTTGTGGCTTGATATGGATGTTCTTTGCTCTGATACTTCAGCAATGGGATTGACTAATTGACATGCAAAACTTTCTTGAGCTCTTGTTACCAGTTCTATTTCTTATGTTTTATAGATTTAGTGTAAAAGCGTTTTCTCTTTAGCTCATCTATCTTACTTCTTTTTGTTGTTGTGCCTTCTTTCTTTGTATCACTTATTCTTGAGCTCGATCTATGTTAGCCATGGCCTTTTCAATGCCATGGTGGGTCCCCTTTCTCCTATTTTTCTTGAAGCCATCATTATCTTGGCTCTTGTGAGAGTTGGATGGCTAGTGGTTCTCATCATATTTTCTTGTTTGTTTCTAATTATGCCGTCTATTAAACTTGTGGATGATGTCCTTGGCATGTCAAAATGGGCGGTTTTGGATGAGAAAGTTCTAAAATGCAAGTCATGATCTACTTCTTCAGCTAATATATATGATCCCTTCAATGTTTCAATTCCACTTCTTCTTCTTCTTCTTCAAGTGGGTCTTTCCTTGTGGAAGGGCCAATCCTTCACACACAAATCAAACTATAAATCTAACTAGAAATACCACTCTAGGGAGAGAGATGCACATATCGGCCTAGCCAACCCCTCCAATATATAGCTCCAAGGCCAAGGGGGTAATTCAACTGCAAGAGGAAATACCTTCCATCAAATCGATGCCTAAGGTGATCACATGGTTTCCAAGCTTAGGAAATCACATGATGTCACATCTCTTCTAAAACAAGACCCTCCAAGCTCTCATGCACAATTCAAGTGTGTAGAAGAAGGTTCCATATAATCCCAATATACTAAACCTTAAAGATATTCTAGACCCTTCAAATAAGATATTAAATAAGTCCCAAGGGTTTCAAACCAAGAAACCCGAGAGTTCTAGCCCTAAGACCCATGTAATTATACAACATTTCCCTCCCCTTAAAAGCATTTTGGTCCTCATAAATGAGTGGAGATATATAAATTAGGGTATCTCCCTCATGTCCCGTAATGAGCCTCATTGATCATGGTCTTCATCTCTCTAATTGACCTCTTTATTTAGAAGGAGATCATATCCAAGAATTGATATGAGAAGAGGGAATCCATGTGTAGTTTGGTCCCTAGCAAAATCATTTTAAACACATCATTCCTCGCACATCAAGTGCAAAGTATGGGAACGATGAGAAGGGGGGAACAAAACATCCCTTCTTGAGTCACTCTTTTACTATGTAAACTGGGCATCCATATCATAAACATGTGAATTGGATGGATTCTAAGTATTTTTAGTTGAATTGCTATTTTCGTTCATTTCTATTCACCAATTATGCATAAACCTAGAAAAATAGATGGATTCTCTTCTTTATTAGATTCATTTTCATAATAAGATCCCAACTTGATCTAAAAGAAGATGAATCTTTCCATGATCCATGTCCAAAAATTCTCACTAGAATGGTATAGATGGTCTAACTCTCTGGTTTGTTGAGGGGATATACTATGTCTTAGGAGATAATTTGGAGAAATTACTTAAAGTGGTTAAAACTTCATATAGTTTTGATAGTCCACTTTAAGGGATCAAGATCCATTAGGATCAATCTAGCTTTTCAATTGGTTGAAGTTTATTCTTCCAATCTATTTTACTTGTTCTTCCACAAAGATTGAGATATTTCTTTCAATATGCCTAAAAATATGAACTTGTAGTTTTTGTAAATGATCTAGTATATTTAAGGTCATAATTATTTGTAGGAATGGATGATTTGAACAATTCTGCAAGCTTTGGGTTGATACTTAATATTTATGAATCTTTAAACCATAGAGATCTTCTTGATTTTTTCAAGAATTATCTCCCTTTTTATTGCTAGCCACATTAAGGGTTTGTTTGTTAACATCATAAACCATAGAGATCTACTTGATGTTTTCAAGAATTATCTCCCTTTTTATTTCTAGCTCCATTAAGGGTTACTTGTTTGCTTTTTACTTGTACTTAGGTTTTATAATTTTTCTTTTTTTTGGATGAAGCTTTAGAGCTTCAATCTTTGGAGTTTACTTTCAAAATCCTCGGAGTTAACCCCCTCTTTATTCCAAAGTTTCACACTTGAGAGGTAGAATCCTTTTTGTACTTGATGGAACAAATTTTCTTTCTTTGAGAGGATAATTGGATGAATGCCTACTTCTAAGCATTCCCTTCTTGATGTATTCTTTTGGATCATGAGTCACTTTCCTTTTTGGCCATCAAGGAAAGATACTCAATGGGAATCCATTCCTATTGTTCCACACTAGTGGTTCCTTCATCCAATCCACATAATTTCACCTCTATATGTTGTTATTTCACCTTCCTAGTCCCCTTTAAACTCTTTATGGTCCAAATTATTAGAGCAAGGACTAATGTGCTTAGGTACACCACAACTAATCATTCACTTTTAAAAAATTTTTGGTTAACCATCTAATGGGGTGTAATTGAATTCATCAAACTTAAAGTTTGATTCAACTTTGTCAATTGGAACTCTATTTGCACAAAGTGTCTTATTCAATATGGACTTTCAAAGGAGTTTTTTGGAACTCTATGTGCACAAAGCTAAAACTAGTTTAGGACTAATCTTAAGTGTATACATCAAATTTCACGTCATTTGGAGCTTTTTGTTGTGAGTTATCCACTTCTTATGGTTTTAGTGCTCAATTTTTGTTTGAAGTTGTTGGAAACAATGTCAAGTTGTCCAAAATCCTCAACTGGTCACATGATATCATGTAGTGTTTAGTAGAATTTCCATAAGAAAAAGAATGGGAATGATGGATTAAGAGAAACGTTTCTCAAGCTAGAGATGTGAGATCAAATCCTAGTGGCAACACAAATGTGAAAACGTGTTTTTTTTGAATTTTTGGATTTGCGAAAAGCAAATTGGGTATTGAAACATCCTTCATTATTCTTATGTTTGCTTCACCAAAATTGGTGATAGCTTTCAGAGTTCGTTGTGCTTTTTGAAGTTGCTTTTCAAGAGCTCATAGTCCTATATAATCAAGGCCAAGGCTCATTGTTTAGCATCACTCAAGGTGATCAAGGAGGGGATCTACAAGGAGGAGTTTGGAAGAGGCGTGTTCTACATCTGGAGATACTTGGAGGAGTTCATTTTAGCCAACCATCAACATCACTTGCTGAGTTATTGTGAGTAACAAGTCTATTTCTATCCCCACTTGTTCATTCACTAATTTCTGATTTAGGTTGATCAGAATTAGGGTTTTCTATAAAACAATTATAAACTGTTCATATTCTCAATATTCTCTCTTAAACACACACTTTTCATACCTCTAGGCACACAGTCTCTTGTATCTCGTTCCTATTTTTGCCTAGATTAAGATATTGTTAGTTTGTATCATATTCATACACTGTAATTTGACATTTGAATATGACATTGTAGGTAAGAACTCTAGCTTACCATTACACTTTGAAAATCTTGTCTATTCTCTCTGTATCTTTCACTCATCACATTTTCAGTATTAAGGTGTGTACGCTAAGGTTCATGTGTTGGAAGATCCTATAAACCTGTGTCTAATGACTTGACAATGAAGACAAGCTTGAGGGAATGTCTAATTTATCCAATGTGGAGTTTTATGATGATGAATCTGTTAGTATCAGAAGACTTGTGGAATATTGTTAATGGCATTTATCCAAGGCCAAGACAAGTCAGAGAAGATGTTTCTTCATCTTCTAGAAGACATGTTGTTCCTATTTTTGCTCAATAGGAGGTTAATGAAGAAGAAGGAACTACTTCATCATCAGAAGTCCGTACTACTATCATATTACTTCCTACAAAAGAGAAATCTAAATGGGATTCAAGGTATGCACAAGCACTTTCATATATTTCTAGAAGTCAAGAGGCATATTATACCCCAAATGAGTTCATAAAAAACCTCTTGACATGCTTGGTTGGATTTGGAGAATCTCCATAAGAGCAAAAACCCTACTAAGAATGCTCAACTAAGGAGTTGGTTAACCAATTCAATAACTTCTATAATATCAGATAGTTTAGTAAGTTGAGTCAGTTTGGTTGATTTAGTTCATCATACATACAAAATCAACAATTTTTCTCACACTAAGATATTAATTGGGGAAGAAATACCACAACTAATTTAAAGAAAATTCTAACCCAAATTTTTAGTGGAATTTAGGTTTTTTTTTTTGGGAAAACACATAGAAATTGATGAGATTGAGATGAGGGCTTATTACCAAACATAGTCAAGGATCTAAGGAGTCTTGGTCACAACAAAACATAAGTAGGGAGGAAAAAAACACATACTTTTTACAAAGAAATATGGAAAATTGGAACAACCTAGACCTGTCGTGGGTCAACAACGACCCATATCAACCAATTTGGTTCCTCTAAAGTATACATCAGTGGTACCAACTAGAGAGTATTTTGATGGATACAACAGTCATTCCGATGATCATTTTGAAGACAATAGTTGGGACTTCACATATATCAACGAACCTAATCTTCAAGCTTTGGATTTAGGAAATGGGAGAATTTAAAATGCAAACACATTCATTTATATAACAAATAATTACATTTCAAACCCAAAACCTCAATTCAAGAAAACACAAAAAGTTACCTATTATAGGTGTGTTGAGGAAGGAGACCAAAGGGGGCCCTACCATTCAATTTTATACAGAATACAGATTTACAATTATCATATCTCATAAGAGGCAACACGAGTGATGTTAATCACTATGCAATGTAACATATAACCATCCAATTTTGCCATGTTACACTCCATTTTTTGGAAGCCGAGGAGTCCTCAAGCTTGATGAGCTTAGATAGAACATGCCTACCAATTTTCATATTTTTGGACCTCATTTGACACCCCAAAAGTCGCTTAGGGCATAAATTTTAACTAGGCTGATCATTAGATGTGAAACCGATCATTTCACCTCAAAACTATAAATAGAGCTGGAGAACTCATTTTTGGAGTTAGCTAGTTAGAGGAGTGATCCATGCACTAGAGCTTTTGTACTTTGAGTAATGAGAAGAAGTGATTTCCCTTCCATTGCCTCTCCTATTGTCTCTTCCTTGTGTATGTGTGTGCACACTTGTGTGCTTCTCACCTTCACCTTTGCGCACATCACTCGTTCACAATCTTCATATCATCCTTAATCTTGTGCTAATCGAAAATTAATGAGGTGGAGCTCCACAATGTGATACTCTTCCTTGTCTAGAGCAACACCAACTTTGGAGCTGTTGCTGAAGAGCTAAACAAAATGGTGAGTTGGAAAAGAAAGTAGAGGAATTAGACAAGGGACTACATATCAAATTTCATAAGAAATCAAAAGAGAATGATTTAAAGCAAAAACATATACAAACATATGCAAAATTTATCAAAACAACTAGACACTTTGAACAGGGCATACAAAGCAAGAATAGAAGAAGGAACCATCCCACAAGATTAGGAGAAGGTATATCCAATGCCTAAATTGGAAGTAGAGAGAATGAAAATGTATAAAGAAATCATAGAAAAGACTCAACAATTATTATAATAAGATCTCCTAGAGACCAAATCCAAAGACTTAAAGACTTTTCAAGAAAATTTTGGGAGGAAGTATTGGAAAATAAATTGAGGAAGCAACAAAATGATCAATCACTTCACAAAAACACTCAAGAAGAAGAGGTACCAACTAAAGCTTAAATGAAATTGAAGAGATACCATTGAAAATGGAAGTTAAATTGAATGAAAAATTTAAGATATTGGGTCAATGGACTTTAAAGGAAGTAGTTAGTTATGTTGGAAAACAATGTCAACATAGTTCAAGAATGGGCCAAAATTGTCAGTAACTCTAGCATATGAGAGGTTCTTTGTAACTCTCTTCAAGAAATTAGCACTGAGAAAGCTAGATAAGTCAAACACCTTGTAAAGCACCTACATGGGTTGGATCCCTCTCTCTAGCAAGGAGCACGATGAAAATTTTTGCTTTTTGAAAAGCTAAAAATGGCCGACCATGGAAAAAAACATGATCATAGCTTTTTTGGTGCGTTTCACCATTGGATTTTAGAAGTACCTTTTCACAAGGGTACACAAACTATAAATAGAGGCCATGGGCTCATTGTTGAGTATCTTCTCAAGTTACCCTTGGAGTTATTTGGAGGAGATCAAGGAGGTCCTTTACTTGGAGGAAATGTTCTCACACACTTGGAGGAGGTGTGCTCTACATCAGGAGATCTTGTAGGAGTTCGTGTTAGCTTATCATCAGCATCAATTGCTGAGTTACTGTGAGTAACAAGTCTTTTTCTATTCCTACTTGTTAGTTCACTCGTTTATGATTTAGGTTAATCAAAATTAGAGTTTGCTCTAAAATAGCTCTAAACTATTCATATTCTCCATATTCTCATACACACACAAACACACAAACACATACACTCTTCATACCTCTTAGGCACTTTGCACACAATTTCTTGTATCTAGTTCTTATTTTTGCCTAGATTTAGATATTGTTAGTTTGTATCATATTCACACATTGTCGTTTGATATTGGAATATAGATAGTGTTGGTAGGCATCATAGCTTATCGTACACTTTGAACATCTTGACTATTCTCTCTCTATATCTCACTCATCATCTTTTTGAGTATAAAGGTGTGAATGCTAAGGTTCATGTGTTGGAAGATCCTACAAACCTATGATTTATTGTTATTGAGGCCCAACCCACTTCCAACATTTGGTATTAGAGCATAGTTGACATACATCCTTAACAAAATGAGTGACTATAGACTTGAGGATAAAGACAAGCTTGAGGGAATGTCTAATTATTCAATGTGGAGTTTTATGATGCTATACCTATTAGTATCAAAAGACTTGTGGAATATTGCCAATGGTACTTATCCAAGACCAAGAAAAGTTGGACAAGAGGCTACTTCATCTTCTCGAAGAACCCCTATTCCTATTTTTGATCAATAGGAGGTTAGTGAAGAAGAAAGAACCACTTCATCATCAAGAGTTAGTGGTACTACCAGATTACTTCCTATAGAAGAGAAATCCAAATGATTCAAGGGATGCACAAGCACTTTCATTAATTGCTATGGGAGTTAAGAGGCATAATATACCCCAAATCAAGTCCTGCAAAACCTCTCGTTAGGCTTGGTTGGAGTTAGAGAATCTCTATCAGAGCAGAAGCCCTGCTAGGAAAGCTCATCTAAGGAGACAACTAGCCAATAAAAGGATGAAAGTTGGTGAGTCAGTTGAGACACATATTCTGAAGCTTAAAGATTTACAAGATCAATTACTCAATGTTGGAGTAAATATCTCAGATGAAGAAATGATAGATACACTTTCTAAACTCACTTCTGTCTACATATCATGCTTTTATTACTCCTTTATCTCTCTCTACAAGAGATAGAGAACTTTCATTTGAAGAGTTTTCATTCTTGTTACTTCAAGATGAAGATCAACAAAAGAGTATGGACGAGAATGATGAAGCCATGTTATCATCATCAAAGGGAATGAAGAAGAAGGAGACAAAGAAGGAGAAGAAGAGTCAACAATTCAAGAAAGGAAGTAAGTCTTCCAATCCTAAGTCTTCGAGTCCTTCTCCTAATGCTTCCTCTACACGCAAGAAAAAGTCTTCGATTACATCTAATTCAAAGAAAGGAGTACCCCATGTAAGAAGCCAGGTCATTTCATAGAAAAATGAAAAACAAGGATTTTTAATGAAAAGAAGAAAGCATCATGTAATAATGGTAAAGATGATGCATGTGTTACTATTGAAGAAGTAGCTTTTGATCAGACAGCATTAAACAAAATCTCAAATAATCCTTTGATTTTTGATACTAGAGCTACTAAGCATATCACATGTTGCAGAAAGGTATTTTCTTACCTTTATAACTGTTTAGGTAGAAGAGTGAACATTGCAGATGGTCATGATTCAAATGTTGTGGGTGTTGGGGAAGTGAACCTAAAGTCTAGAGCAAGTGAAAATTTCACAATTTCTAATGTTCTTTATGTTCTAGACATGAAGAAGAATTTGCTCTCTATCTCTACTTTCTTGTCAAATGGTTATAAATTTGTTTTTAAGAGGGGTTCATGTCAGATCCTCTTACTTGATGAGGAGCATTGTAGGCTTCAAGGTGAAAACAAAAGTGGCATGTTTGTTTTATCCAACATTAGTCATGCTAATGTTGCTAGGTCTACTACACCTAAGGAGAACATGAAGTTATGAGATGCTCGATTTGGTCATATCAGTTACATAGCTCTCACACATATCAAAGATCAAGGTATGGTGGAGAGTTTGCCTACTTTGCTTTATCAGATGATGCGGAGTCATTTGAAGGATGTCTTGAAGGAAAGCTTCACAAACTACCTTGCAAGAAGCATGGATACATCACAACCACAAGGAATTTGCAAATCATACATTCAAATGTGAATGGTGCAATGAGAAAAAAATTCTATTCAAGGTTTCAGCTACTTTTTTACATTTATTGATTATTTCTCAAGATATTCGTGGATTTATGGTCTTAATGTGAAGTCAGAGGTTTTTCTTACTTTTAAGAAATTCTTAGCTATAGTTGAAAATGAAATTCAGTCAAAGATCCAGATTTTGAGAAGTGATAGAGGAGGAGAATACATGTCTAAAGACTTTAAGTCTTTTCTCGAAGACAAAGGTATTTCTCATCAGCTCACTATTGCTTACATGCTAGAATAGAATGGCGCTATAGAGAGAAAGAATAGGAGATGATGCATAGTATGATGTCATCCAAAAAGCTTTCCCCCAATTTTTGGTTTGATGGAGTACATATAGCTAGTCACATTTTGAATAGGTCTTCCACAAAAGCTTTAAAGGTTATCTCACCTTATGAAGCTTATTATGGGAAGAAACCCAATGTGAGTTATTTCAAAGTTTTTGGTTCCCTAGATTATGTGTGCATTGAGAAGAAGGATCATGGTAAGCTTGATGTAAAAGCCATTAAAGCCATCTTTATTGGTTATGCAATTGAAAGAAAAGGATATAGATCCTATGTTCTAGATGTAGGTGAATCATATTATACTATCTCGCAATGCATATATTGTAGAAAGTCAGATTTATGATAAGAAGGAAGAGATTCCAAAATTCATAAAAGCAAATGTCTATGCATTTTTCAGAAAGTATTTAGATTCTTACATTCAACCATACAAGGGGGGTGATGAACATTCTCAAACCCTAAGAGATGCAAGTGAAGAGAGAGTTACATTACCTACATCAATACCTAGTCCATCATGAGTACCTCTTGAAATTCTGACTTATCAACTTGGAGAAGGTTCAAGAGTTCCAGAAGAATGAGATACAGAAGAATAAAAAAAGATTCCACCACTTTTCAAGGATATGCCAAAGTGGTTATATCAAACTTAGAATGACCTTTGTATAAAGGAATACACTAGAAGAACCAGGAGTCAAACAAGGAGACAAAAAATAGACCAGGTAAATTATGCAAAACAATTTGAGATTTATAATATTTGAGCTCTTACTTCAGATGAAAATGAACCATCTAGTGTTCAAGGTGCACAACAAAGTGATATGATTATCATAGGTCCCAAAGTTTTAGATCTTTAGTTATCTAAAGGACACTTAAGTATACATTTTATGTAAATGACTTAGGTATTTTACATTATTATCTTAGGATTGAATTCATGTACAAAGATGAGTGTATATACATTACATAGAAGAAATACATTGAGAAATTATTGGAAAGGTTTGAGATGACAAATTTCAAGCCTATGTAGACACTTATGGATGTCAATGTGTCATTTGAGACAGAAGCAGATTCATAACCATTTGATGTTACATTATATAGTCAAGCAGTTGGTTGCTTGATATATCTATGTTTTACACATCCTGGCATTCGATTTGGACTTTCTCAAGGATCGAGGTTCATGCACAATCAGCTTAAGATTCAATGGAAATCAATTAAGAGATATGTTCAGAGACAGAGGAAGTTTTGTAGCTTACTAAACCTTGTACCATTGTGACATTGAAGGGGGGATTGTTGGAAAACAATCTCAATATAGTTCAAGAATGGGCCAAAAACCTAAGTAACTCCAACATATGAGAGGTTCTTTGTAACTCTCTTCAAGAAATTAGCAACAAGAAAATTGGATAAGTCAAACGCCTTGTAAAACACCTATGTGAGTTCGATCCCTCTCTCTAGTAGGTAGCGCAGAGGAAAATTTTGTTTTTGAAAAGATAAAACCATAGACGATGGATACAAAATTGATCGTATCTTTTTTGGTGCTTTTTGTGATTTAATTTCAGAAGTAGCTTTTGTTGATATATTTAGGTAGTGATGTGTGTGAACACACTAGGACCACCGGGGCACTTTTTTCCCTCTTTAGGAGGTTTTTTTCCCTCGGCTTGTATATACGCCTATTGCCCTAATGGGCTACTTATCTTCGTACATTCTCTAGTAATACATTCAGTATTGTGTGTTTGTGCTCCAGGCTTCTTCTTCTTCCTTGTGCTGTTTGCGTGCTTCCGTAGACGTCTATCTCCAACAATTGGTATCAGAGCAGGTCGTCGCTTCTTCTAGGGCACCGTCGACACGCCTCCGTTTGCAGTCTCAGAATCGCCTCCGAACGTACTATTGCAGTGCTTGTGCAGGCTATTTTGTCTTTTTGTGCCAAAGGTATATACCAGTTTCTGTTTGCCAGTTTAAGCGTCTCGAAGTCTGCTACAGGTCTAGCAGAACTCATCTGGGCAGTTCCGTTCAACTTTTTGAGATACAGTCAATTTTCTGCATCAAGGTATTTTAGTCACCGGCCATGGCTGAAAGCAGTGATGTATTCCGTATGTTGGCTGTTGAGGATAAGTTGGATGGTACCAACTACCCATTATGGGCTTATATGATGCAACATGTATTGGTTGCAAAAGGACTGTGGAACATTGTGCAGGGTGTTGAAAGACGTCCTGTTACACCTACAACTACAGGTACTGCAAATACAGGTGCTGGAGCTGATGAAGATGGTGTCGAAGATGATATTCCGCAGATTCCTGTTCGTGCTGCTGTTTCTGTTGCACCTACTGCAGAGCAAATTTGTTGGGATGGCAGAGATGCCAGTCACATGCATTGATAGCTTTGTCTATCAAACATGCCATTATTCCTCACATACGCTCTTGTAGAACAGCTAGGGATGCTTGGGATACACTTACCACTTTGTACCAGGCTAGGAATGAGGCTCGTGTTGCTTACCTCCGAAAACAGTTGGAGAGTGAGCACATGAATGAAGGTGATTCTATGGACAGTTTTCTCACAAAGATCAAAGACTTGAAGGAACAATTGATTTCTGCTGATGAGGTTATACCAGATAGCTCACTTGTGTAGACCGTTCTGAATGGTCTTCCTGATTCATATCAGAGTTTTGCCTCTACTCTTTGGTTCATGATGAAAGGCAATCCAAATGCCTTGTCATTTGAGGAGTTAGTCTCTGTTCTGTTGCAGGAAGATCAGTCCAGGCAAAACAGGTCCATTATGCGTGTTGCAGATCAAGCTTTCCTGGCTAGTCAAAAGGGCAAAGGAAAATGGGGCTCTTCTACTAGTAAGCAAAAATCTACAAATGCTGCACAATCGAAGAACTAGGATAAAGATGAGAAGAAATCAGAAATTGTTTTGCAAGCACTGTAAAGGAAATGATCATATCATAAAGAACTGTCCAAAACTGGCTGCTAAAGAGGCAAAGAAGAAAGAGGCTGGAATGGTTGTTGCAGAGGCCTCTACACCAAAAACAGAGTCTGCAAATCTTGTGCAGGAAGAAGAATGGGCGTTTACTACTGTCTGCAGTTTTGACCCATCTTGTCATGATCAGTGCATGTCTACAATAGACTCAGATGTTTGGTACTTTGACAGTGGGGCGACCAAACATATTACCTCGAAGCGCAGTTTCTTCTCTTTACTCGAGCCTTCCCCTATAGGGAATACTGTTACATGCGCCAACAACTCCTCTTATCCTGTTATGGGAGTTGGTAAGATCATTTTGACTATTGCTGATGGTAGTTCTTTCACTTTGTCAGATGCTTTATTTGTGCCAGGGATAAAAAAGAACCTGTTATCAGTTTTTGCATTAGCCAAGATTGGCTTGGTTGTGAAATTTGTTGATGACAGGTGTACAGTTCATGATATCTCAAATGGAAATGTGATTATTGCTTCTGGCATTTTATGTCGTGGGCTATATAAGCTCATAGACTATGAAAGATCTGTGAATGATTCGGCATGTGCAGTTCATGATTCTCAGGCTATGTCAGATGCAAAGCTTTGGCATGCACGCTTTGGTCATCTGAATTTTGCTAGTTTGCTACGCCTACAGAAATCAGAAATGGTGTCCTCTTTGCCCAAACTTGAGGCACCTGGAAAACATGTTTGTGAGGGCTGTATTTTGGGCAAAATGCAGCGTTCATCCTCTCCAAAAGATGGTTCAGTTCGGGCTACGCAGAAATTGCAGCTTGTACATAGTGATGTTTGTGGTCCTATGCAGACACCCTCTTTTGGAAATTACCTTTACTTCGTGACTTTCATTGATGATTTTTCCAAGCATGCATGGGTATATCCACTCAAAGCAAAGTCCGAAGTGTTCATGTGCTTCAAACAGTTTTTGGTTTTGGCTGAAAATCTGTCAGCATGTAAAATGGGCACCCTCCGTTCTGATCGAGGGGGGGAATATATGTCTTCAGATTTTAATGCATTTCTGGTTGAACGTGGGATAAGACACCAGTGTACAGTGCCGTATACACCTCAACGGAATGGAGTTGCTGAACGAAAGAACAGGTCACTCATGGAGATGGCGAGGTGCATGGTCAAAAGTCAGGCTTTACCACATAGTTTCTGGCTTGAGGCTGTCATGTGTGCAGCATATGTACTAAACAAGTGTCCCACTAAAGCGTTGCAGTCTATCGCTCCATATGAGGCTTGGCATGACCGTAAGCCATCTGTTGCTCATCTCCATGATTTTGGTTGTTTGGCATATGCATTAGTGCCTGAACAACATCGTAGAAAATTGGATGATAAGGCAGTAAAATGTATTTTTGTTGGGTACAATTCTGAAAGTAAAGGCTATCGTTTGTATCATGCACAGACTAAACGCATTTTGGTTAGCCGTGATGTTGTCTTTGTGGAAGATGCTATTCAGCCATTGCTTTCATGTACTAAGGAGACATCTGTTAGCTCCAAAGACATGTATGATACTTTGATGCCTCTTTTTACAGGTGGATAGTCTAGTGCTGGTCCTAATAAGGCAACTTCTCAGCCTTTGCAGGTTTCATATGATGATGCAGATCATTCCATTTCTGATGCAGATTTACATGATGCACTTGTTGATGAGAGAGTTGATATTGAGCAGACAAAAACTATGCCAAAATGGCTAGTGCAGACTTTGCGTAACAGCAAATTAGATGCACCTTTATCATATCGCACTCGTTCAGGCTCTCATAGTGCCTCCTTTGCATCAGATTGCTATGCTATGGCTGCGTCTAGTCTCTGTGATGAGAATGAGCCTGTTTCTTTTGATGAAGCACAAAATTCAGAAAATTGGATGGCTGCTATGCAATCTGAATATGATGCTATCATGAAGAATGATACATGGTCTTTCTGTGACTTGCCTCCTGGCAAGAAGGCGATTGGCACTAAGTGGGTATACAAGCTGAAGCGTAAACCTGATGGTACAGTTGACAGGTATAAGGCTAGGGTTGTTGCAAAGGGTTATGCGCAAGAAAGAGGCATTGATTTTGATGAGACCTTTGCACCTACATGCCGTATGACTACTGTTCGGAGCATTTGTGCACTTGCAGCCCATCATGGTTGGAATGTACATCAGTTGGACATTAAAACAACATTTCTGAATGGTGACTTGCATGAAGAAGTGTATGTTTTTCAGCCCCGTGGCTTTGTGCAAAAAGGGCATGAAAACCAGGTGTGCAGGTTAAAGAAGGCATTATATGGTTTAAAGCAAGCACCACATGCTTGGTATGAGAAGATACATGCCTATCTGATTGCACATAGTTTTGAGAATAGTCCAACTGAAAGCACCTTATATGTTAAGCGTGCTAATGATGTGCTTCTGATCATTGTTGTCTATGTTGATGACATGCTGCTCACTGGTGCTATTGAGACACATATTGCTGATTTTAAGGCTGATTTGCATGCCTCATTTGAGATGTCTGATTTGGGGCATTTGCATCACTATTTGGGCATTCAGTTTATGCAAGTTGATGGTGGAATGGCTTTGTGTCAAACGAAATATATTGACACATTATTGCAGTGTTTTGTCCTTGAAGACTGTAAGCCTATTGCCACTCCTATGGAGACAGGTTTAGGATTGGGTCTTCATGATGCTGGAGATGCATTTGATGCTGTTCTCTACTAGCAGGCTGTTGGATGCTTGATTTACTTATGCATTACTTGGCCAGATATTCAGTTTGCTATCTCACAGATGAGCAGGTTTATGCATTGCCCAGGAATCACGCATTGGAAGGCGGTTAAGCACATCTTTTTCTACTTGAGTGGTACTCGGCTACTTGGGTTGTTTTATCCCAAGGGGGGATCACTACCGCCAGATTTGCATGCTTTTTCTGACTCAGATTGGGCTGGTTGCTATGACACTCGTGTGTCCACCAGTGGTTTTTGCTTCATGCTTGGTAGCTCATGTATATCTTGGTTGAGCAAGAAGTAGCCTACTGTGGCCACTTCCAGTTGTGAGGCTGAGTATAGGGCAGCTTTCACAGCGACTGTTGAGTGTGTGTGGCTCAGACGCCTTATGGCTGATTTGGGTGTTGGTCAGTCTTCTGCCACCACCATCTTCACTGACAGTCAGAGTGCATTGGCAGTTGCGAGGAACCCCGTGTTCCATGCACGCACTAAGCACATTGAGGTGCATTATCACTATGTCAGGGAGAGGTTCTCTGCTGGGGAGATCAGCTTGGCATATGTGCCCACGCAAGAGAACATTGCAGACCTTTTCACGAAGGCTCTGCCTAGGGAGAAGTTTGAAGATTTCGGCAAAGCTTTGGGCTTACTTCCTTTTGTGGAGTGATTTCCACATAGCTTGGCACTTCCTTATACATGAGTGCCAGCTCCTTGTTCACCGCATCACTCCCAGGGGGGATTTGTTGATATATTTAGGTAGTGATGTGTGTGAACACACAAAAGGACCGCCGGGGCACTTTTTTCCCTCTTTAGGAGGTTTTTTTCCCTCGGCTTGTATATACGCCTATTGCCCTAATGGGCTACTTATCTTCGTACATTCTCTAGTAATACATTCAGTATTGTGTGTTTGTGCTCCAAGCTTCTTCTTCTTCCTTGTGCTGTTCGCGTGCTTCCGCAGACGTCTATCTCCAACAGCTTTTCACAAGGGTACACAAACTTTAAATAGAGGCATGGGCTCATTGTTGAATATCTTCTCAAGCTACTCTTGGAGTTATTTGGAGGAGATCAAGGAGGCCCTCTACTTGGAGGAAGTGTTCTCACACACTTGGAGGAGGTGTGATGTACATTAGGATATCTTGACGGACTTCATGTCACCTTACCATCAACATCAATTGTTGAATTACTGTGAGTAATAAGTCTATTTTTGTTCCTACTTGTTAGTTCACTGGTTTCTGATTTAGGTTAATCAGAATTAAGGTTTGTTGAAAAATAGTTCTAATCTATTCATATTCTCCATATTTTCATACACACACACACACACTCTCTCTCTCTCTCTCTTCTTAAATCTTAGGCACTTTGCACACAATTCTTGTATCTAGTTCTTATTTTTGCCTAGATTCAGATATTGTTAGTTTGTATCATATTCACAAATTGTAATTTGACATTGGAATATAGATAGTGTAGGTGAGCATCCTAGCTTACCATACACTTTGAAAATCTTTTCTATTCTTCTCTATCTCTCACTCATCATCTTTTTGAGTATAAAGGTGTGTATGCTAAGGTAAAAGATTGGGTAAAAGATTGAGTGAGAGATAGAGATTGTGTATGCTAAGTAGTTCAATATTGGGTAAAAGATTTCCTTTATCTATAAAACCTAGGAAATGTTACTAAAGTCAATCTAAGGAGGGGAAATTACCATGAAATATCTCCAAGAGAATGGAACAATGAAAATGATAGTACAAATGAATCAAAAGAAATGTCAATTGTTGGAAGTGAAGATGAAGCACCACTTTGGACATTATAAAAAAGATTTCTTCTAAGAAAATAAGATTTTATACATGAGAGAACATTAGAGGATGAAAGAAATATACCTCAAAAATTTAATGATGAAGATTTTGAACCCTATGGATGGAATCAGATATTGTCTACCGTAGATGTAGCCAATGAAGAGTGTGGGAATAATTTCTCTAAATGAGGAAGGGTATGCCATCTTTTACATAGGTTTGAGAATGATAAGTGTAGAAGAAGAGAAATTGGCATTTAAAACAAAAGAATCAAAACAAGAAATAAATAACAAAACTTCTTATCTAGAAACTCTGTATGCAACTGATGCTATCAAAGATAAAATCTCAAGAAAATATATCAAAGTCAAACATCAGAGAGAAAAAGGAAAAGAAACCCAACAAAAGGGTTCAAAACACAAAGAATAGAGTATTCAAGATGAACAAGAAGAAAAATTTGATATTCCATCAAATTTGAAAAAATATGAAGTTGAAGATATACGAAAAAGGGAGAGTATTATGACAATCAAGAAGAAACAAAAAAAGATAGTAATAACCCAAGAGGGGGGAGAAGACAAAAAAATTGTAATTGTAGATCACATGGCCAAAGATGAAGAAGAGGCCTTAATCAAACTTGTCAAAGAATTTAGAGATGTATTTGCCTATAGCTACAAAGATCTTAAAGGAATAGATCCTAACATTGGTGTGCATAGAATACCTATTGGACCAGATGCAAAACCTAGTAGGAAAAAGTATTATACATACAATGATAAATACTCTGCAAAGATTAAGAAGGATATATATAAACTATTGGGAGTTGATTTCATTTATGAAATTGAGCATACATAAAGGATATCACCAATAGTTGTGGTTCCAAAGAAGAACGGAAAAATTAGGGTTTGCATTGATCTAAAAAGGGTCAATGCAGCAACAAGTATTAGAGATAGCTATCCATTACCAATAACAAATCATCTGTTGGAGAGAGTTGTTAGAAAAGAAGTGTCTAGTTTTTTGGATGGTTTCTTAGGCTATAACCAAGTCCCTATTGCATTAGAAGATCAACATAAGACTTCCATTGCAACATAATGGGGTGTATATGCATTTAGGTTTATGCCTTTTGGTTTAACCAATGCACCGATCACATTCCAAGGGTTAATTTGTCATGTGTTCAAGGATTTTCTAAGAAACATAATGGAAATCCATGTGGATGACTTAAGTACTTTCTCAAAGGAGATGGAAGAACATCTACAAGACCTGGGAAATATATTCAAAAAATGTAGAACTTATAGAGTTTGTCTAAACCCTAAAAAATGTTCTTTTTTGTAAGACAAGGAAGAATGCTAGGACACATAGTCTCCAAAAATGTTATATCTACTAACGAGGAAAATATTAGAGCCATAATCAAGTTACCTAAACCAAAAAATGCAAAGGAATTACAAACATTCATGGGACACTGTGGGTATTATAGAAAAGTTGTGTACAAGTTTGCAGATATTACAAAACCTCTGTATGCATTAATCACTAAGTTTGAGTGGACTAGAAAATCTGATAAAGCTATTGAAATCCTAAAAAATTATCTAGTCACATCACCAATATTGAGAAAGCCTCAATGGGATGTAATATTCCATGTACACGTGGATGCTTCAAATTTTGCATTACGATGTGTTTTGGCACAACCTATAGAAGGAAGCAAAGCGGATTTTCCCATAGGCTATGCAAGTAGAAAATTGAATCAGCCTGAGAAAAACTGCACCACAACTAAAAGAGAAGGATTGGGAATGGTGTTTGCACTAAAGAAATACAAGACCTATTTCTTGGCTAACAAGTTTAATTTTTTTGTGGATCATCAAGCTTTATTGTACCTCGTAAATAAACCTTGCCAAATTTGAAGAATAGTGAGATTGTTCTTACTACTTATGGAGTTTTATTTTGAAGTTGTCATGAGACAAGGGAAAACACATTTGATCGGACCATTTATCTAGAATCTTGATTGGAGAAGAATCACATCTCATAGATGATGGGCTACTTGATGCATATCTATTCAATATAGAAAGCATACCAAGTTGGGAAAATTCTTTGGTACCAATATTATTAGTTAGACCAAGGAATGCCAATTTGACTCCTATTAATTTGATTTTGCAAAGTAGAAACTTCATGTTACTGTCTAAACACTTCTATCATTTGAATAACATAGGATTTTGGAATATTTTGTATCTAAAGAAGAACAAAATAATCATTTAGAGAAGATACATCTTTGGAATCCATGCTTTCATGCTTCAAAGATTGTTACTCTAAATAATTTGGCAAGAATGGGAGTTTATTGGCCAACGAAAGAAAAATATGTGGAAGCATATGTATCTCAATGTCAAAAATGTAAGACGAAGCAAAAAAATCATCTAATAACTTTGTTTGTTTTCAAGAAAATCCTAAATAGATTACTCATATTGTGGAAAAACTGAGAAAAGATCCTCACAAGGAAACAATGAAAGTCAATTCAAACATGAAACATGTACGAGATGAGTAAGGAATTGCTACTCATAAATAAAAAATTATATAAGAGGGGAATGGATGGATATTTGAGAATTTGTGTTCCTAAAGAAAGGTACTTAGAAGTGTTGGAGATGGCTCATTCAAGTGTAACACGGGGTCACTTTTCAAGTGAGAGAACTGCCAAATTAATCCTATATTTAGGATTTTGGTGGTGTACTTTAATGCTAAACTGTATGCACAAAGATGTGATATTTTCCAAAGAAGAAAACCACATGTTAGGAAAGATGAAATGCCACCTTAAACTTTGATATTTCTAGAGTATTTAGTAAATGTGGATTAGATTTCATTAGACCTATACATACCAACTAAAAGCTCTCATGTAGAATATATAAAGTGGCAATAGAGTATTTAACAAAATGGGCTGAAGCAAAAACCACTATGAAAAATGATGCTAAAACAACATCAAAGTTCTTGTAAAAACATGTTATCACTAGATATGGACTAGCAATTGAATTGGTAAGTGATAGAGGAAGTCATTTCCTAAATCAAGTAATTGAAACATTGAAAAAACAATACATGGTTATACATAGGAAATCTGCACCCTATCATCCCCTAGCCAATGGTCTTGCAGAAAGTACCTTTAGTACCAACAAAGTGTTATGCATTATACTTTCTAAACTAGTGAATATTAAAAGAACTGAATGGGATATGCAGCTATATCATGTCCTTTCAGCATATAGAGTATCATATAAAACTTCAATTGGAACTACTCCATTCAATTTATTCTATGGACTAAATGCAGTTTTACCTATCGAATTCCTTATACCTACTCTAAGGATAGGGAATCAATTGCAATGGACATGACATGAACTATATGATCGAATTATGGAGTTAGAACAATTGAGAGCTTCTAGATAACAAGGTGTTATGAGTATCTATGGGAACATAATTGAAAATTAGAGAAGAGAGGACATGGTCCTTATATTCTTCATAAGATGAGCCCTAGTGGAGCTGTTCAATTGGCAAATATAGATGGAGAAATAATGTCAAATTATGTGAGTGTATGCAAAATAAAAAGATACATGGAACCCTTAACATCACAAGTTTGGAGAAGATTAAAACATTCACAAAGAAGAAAAGAAGAGGAGAGACAAATGAGACAATGAAGAAGATAAAGAAAGAATTAGGAGAAATAAAGAAATAAGAGATCTACTAATTTGTGAAAATGATTTTAAAGGAACTACAAATCATAATTTGCGACATGTACTACCAAGGAACTCAAATATGGGTTTCATTCGACACTGGGTCTCAAGTAAATGTAATAAGTTCAAAATTTTTGAATCAACTTCAAGGGAGGAAACAAGAGAATCACATTCTAATCAAAGCAGTAAATGGACATACACTTCCTACATTATCAAAAGTAAAAATTATTTTGAAAATAGGACAAGAAAAAAATTTAGTTTAGTGTGAGGAATGGCCTAAGAAATTGATGCTTGAAAGTTTAATCTTATGTCAAGACTAGATGAAACAACATAGAGTGTCTATTGATTTTGATAAACAATTGGTGAAAATAAAAGTGAGAGAGAAAAGAATGAGAATTTTTTTTGTACAACATGATGTCCAGGACATTGACGTAGATATATGCAAGTTGGATATGGAAACATTCAAATTTTCAATAGAATATAGTTCACAATATTTAGAAGACTCTATGAAGGAGGAATCAATACAATATCATCCAAAGAAATCTTGGGAAGACAAAGCAAACGGAAAGAAAAATCAAACAAAATAAAAACCTAGCAAAATTAGAGAAAAAATTATACAAAACATGGAGACCTAAAGTAAGACTAAATTATCAGATTCCAAAGGTTTGCAATGGTTTACAAGAGATCAAAAGTAGTAGGTCTTCACAAACTCTTGGAAGAACCCATGTTTTCATAGAGTTTGAAAGATGCGAGCAGGTCATGGCTTCCTTGTGGGAATTAAAGAGAATTTATGAACCGTATTTCTTTTTGTTAAATGAACAATTGGGAGAAGGAATTGGAGGAGATCACCTTAAACCAGAGCATATCAAAGTTGCATTGAATTTCTATCCTATGGGTACAAAGGTGGATGTCAACTTTCTAAAGAAAGATACAACAACCTATGCAGGTTACACTAAGTTCCAAGACTTTAAAGAAAAGCCAAATGAGGAGTTAGCCATCAGGACATTTCTTCATTTGTTTTTTTCCCAAGGCTGCCAAGATATACTATGCCTCACAAGCCAATGACATTGGTAATGTTGAACAATAAAGATAAAACCAAACCATTCAAGGTAGTGGATATGTCTACATATATCCATGAGCAGTTGAAAGAGGCAACAAAGCACTCAGAATTTGCTTACAAAAAGTATATATCATGTCATTGGAATTGAAGAAAAGTTTCTATTGGCTCAAGAAGCATGTGTTCAAAGAGGCAATGATGGAAGTAAAGAGTCCAAAAAAAAGATGTCTACAAAGAAAGTTTGTAAGAAAAGGAAGGAAATAGTTCTTGAGGTGAAATAGCTTAGCGTGAAAAGGAAGATGGATCATCGGAGGCTAGAATTAGAAGCAAAAGAAGCTATAGAGGAGGAGATGAAGCAAGAATAAAAGAAATTCGATGTAGATAAAGAGCCTCATCCTTCGTAGACAAGTATAGAAAAGGTATATTCATACCTAATGTAGGATGATGATAAGAGAGCTACATATGAAGATGAATACCAAAAAGTGCTCGAGGATTACTTGGGTAAAGCCATTGACTAGACACAAGCAGAAATAGAGCACTATGAAGATCTTCATGAGAAAATGATGAATGTAGACACAAAAGTAGTTTCATTAAGAGAGACGCTACACTCTTGCCCTACTTCAAAGAACTTTAGGGACCTTGTAAAAAGAGAATGACAATTGTGGCAATGGTAAGAAAGAAAAGGAAAAAAGAACTTTAGGGACTTTGTAAAAAGAGAATGAAAATTGTGGCAATGGTAAGAAAGAAACAAAGTTAAAGAGAAATATGAATGATCTAGGAAAAAAGTGGAAGTTGAAGGACATACCAAAAGAGGAATTAGTGGAGGATGTACCTTGATCCATGAAATGGAAGCATATAAAGAAGAAGAAAAGGTGTTATAAGCTTTACAAGTAGTTGGTTCTAAAGGTATTTCTAACACAAAAATAGATATATATGTGAAAGCCTTCCTCTTGAGAAGCTTGAATTTATTAGAACCTAATACTCCTAGTAAAGAAATATGAGTTCAAATAAAGGAGACAAAGGGATTGACAAGGATCTTGGAGTATTAAAAGGAAAGCATATGTTTGGAAAACAATGTAAAAATTAAAGATTCAACAGGAATCACTTTCATAATAGATCAAGGTGAAAAGGAAGAAGAAACAAAGGAAGAAACAGAATGTTAGATTAAGCTAGTAGAAAATGAAGAAAAAGAAGTAAAAGTAGTAGAAGAAGAAAAAGAGAACCAATAGAACATAGTAGAAGACATCCAAAATATTCTAAATGATATTCAACATGAAGAAGGACTCAATGAAATAGAAATTAAGGACTGGTTAGATCAAGAAGAAGGACAAGAGAAAAAAGACATAGTAGATGAAGAAGAGCATCAAAATGATGATCAAGAGACTCGGGAGATCAACCAGGAAGATCATGAAGAACAAAAAGAGGATCACGATTTCAAAGAAGATAATCAAAAGGAAGAACACTCATTAGAAGCAAAAAAAGACAATGAAGAAGGAACACAAGAAAGACTTGTAGAGTTAAAAAATCAAGAACAGTGAGCAAGCTTGAATAAGATTCCTAGAAATATCAAAGGAATTTTTGAACTCATAATTAATTAGATTAAAAATTTTAGACCATCAAGCCAAAAAATCATAATGTTAGGGATTGCCGCTAAGCAAAATTCATTAAAGGGAATAAAATGATTGAAGGTCAGAGAAGAGAGTAGAATAAACTAGAAGAAGAAGAAAAATATCAACAAAAGAAAATTGAATCATATCAAGAGAAAGTCATAAAAATTAGAAACAAAGGTAGTTCATGAAAAACACATAATTAGCTACGTAGAAGAAAAATGTGAGAAACAAATAGAGAATATAAAGAAATTGGAAGGTGATGGTGGAAAGTTGGAGTAAAAAAATACGGTTCTACACACCTCCTACCCGGTATTAACTAAATCCAATGAAGAAATAAACGGAATCTTGATGGAGGAAGGTCACTATACAGTATAACGAAGTATCTCAAAGAATCACAATGAAGAGGAGTCATTGACACACGAAATAGAAAAGACTAAAGAAGAGCTAAAAGATGCAAAAGAGCTAGAGAAACACCCAAGTACCCATGTTGCCACTACCGTGAGAGGATACAATAACTTAAACAAAAAAATAGAAAAGGAAAGGATTGTGTGGTAATAGCAAAGGGCTAAACTATTGAAGGAAATTGAAAGCTAGAAAGCTAAAGCTATCATTCAATTGAAAAATGTTGTGATCAAGAATGTGATTTAGGAAAGTCCAAAGACATTAGAAATTCTACCTTCTCCTGTGCAAGAGCATAATGTAGACGATCAGAGAGGAATTGAAACAGAAGATGAAGAGTCAGATGAATTCATACATCACCTGCTCACTGATAGAGAAGCAAGGATGAAGTACATAAGAAAGATACAATAAAATTGTCCAGTTTGAATTAGAGCATGGAGTTAACCATGACCATCACCATTGGGTTGTTGATAGATCAGGAATCCCCTTTTGCATGGTTCTAGAAAGTTAAAAAAATGATCAAACTGCAAGGAACATAACCCAACAAATTCTTAGAATATAGAGAGGATATAGAAATAACCAAATAACTTTTTGAAAAACTAACCGTTTTTGGAGGAACATATGGTTAAATAAGAATAAGGAATGCAGGAAGGTCTAGACAGAAGATCCTTTGCAATTAAAGATTAATCTAGCTTTATGTCCAGTAGCACAGAGAAGGGATTGAACAAAATTTTGGCATATAAGAAAAGATGGTATTATTTCAACAAAGTGGCTAACTTCCCAAAGATAGTAGGACCCAAAAAGAGCACTTGACCATCAAGAAATTACATTTTAACTACATGTAAAGCTCAAGGATGTAAGTGACCTGACTTGTATATTGATGATCAAAGTGGTGAAACTAATCATCACTTTTATAGAAACATTCATTGATACTGATATAAGGACCTTGAACTACATAGGATCCAACTCACTTCAGATGCACTTCCTTTTTATATGAGTGAGACCACTAATAGAATATGTTTAATGGCCTACTACAGTAGAATCATATTCATGGGAAGCCATTATGTACAAATTTTTGAGGATGCCTTTGATTATGGATTTTTTGAATGAGACTCAGAAATATTTGGCAAGCTATCTTTTGTAATGAAGGCCAAATTAATAGCTTACAAAGTGGCATATATAGAATACATGAAAAAAGATGTGATAGATGAACCAACCGTAGCAATACAATGGAGGAAAGCTCTTTTCGAAATGGTAAATGAATTGAATATTATAGAAATGAAGAGTCATGTTCTAGTGGCTCAAGTTTATTAGAGAAAAAAGAAGCAATGATCAAGGATCCACTACAAAGTTTTGTTAAGGATGATAAAAGGCAAGGAGGGAGAGAATGTTGGCAAGCAACTTTTTGGTGAAATCAAAATGGAAAACCTTGTAATATAGTAGTTCAGAATACTCAAATTTTTGAAAAAATGAGGAAGAGTCTTCCTCATGATGAGATGTAAACTATATATTTTTTATAGATATTTTAGAGCTCTCAAGTTAGTAGAAATTTTTAGTAGAATTTTAGAGGACTTCTACTAAGTGTGAAAAGGGGCACTTAAAAAAGTATATAAGCCAATTATGACTCATTTGTAAGGAGATATTGTATTTTTTTGACAATCAAGGAGAACTTGAGAGCTCTATCTTCTTTTAAATCTCATCATCAAGCTTTAGTGGTGATTTCAAGTTGATTTTCTGAGTGATTTTCATGGATTTGTCTTTGTGATCAATAGTTCTTTGAGTATTTCATGCTTCCATAAGTCTCTCTCAACCTTCTGAGTTCATTGAGGGTATCTCTGTTGGATTGTTCTCAAATCCATGTGCTTGCAAGTAGGCTTGTATTTTTAATACCAAGCACATGGTGCTTCATTCAAACCATATAGTGCCTTTTTCAACTTGCACACTTTTTTCATGCCTTTCTGCACAAAACTATGAGGCTCAAAAACACACACTTCTTCATGTAAATCACCATTAAGAAAGACAACTATAATGACTGATGTACATTCCAACCATGATGAGTTGCAAGTGCACAAATGCTATGAGATATGGCCATGTGGAATGTGGGAGCCAAAGTCTGATCAAAATCAATGCCCTCCTCTTGAGCATAACCTTTGGCAACAAGCCTAGCCTTATGCCTATCAACTATTTTGTTAGGCTTACATTTAATCTTGTATAGCCAATGGCCTTTTTGCATGGAGGAAAATCACATAAAGGCCAAGTACCATTCTTCATAATAACATCATATTCATATTCCATAGTAGCCATTCAATTTTCTAGATTTTGTATTTCACCAAAAGAAATATGCTCATTCTTATCACAAAGACTAGAGACAACTGTTGCATAACAATCTGATGCAAAAGATGCATTATGAGAGCCTGAACGAGTACAATATGACAAAGTTGCATCTAACCTACTATCCCTCAAAGTCTGCAGTAGAGATTTAAGCATAGTTTTTGCCTTGACTATGTGAACTCTCTCATCAATAAGTGCATCATGTAAATTTAGATCAAACATGGAATTATCTGCATCATCATTTGAAATTTGTAAAGGCTTAGAACTTTTCCTCATTAGGACTAGCACTTAATTGGTCACTTGTAAAAAGAGAAAGAAAAGTGTCATATGCATACTTTGATCTTACTAATATCTTCTTAGTACATGAAAGTAAGGTTTGAATTTCATCTTCCACAAAAGCAACATCATGACTAACTATAATGTGTGTGAAGGAAATCGGCTAAGAGCATCAACTACAACATTAGATTTACCAGGCTGATATTGGATCATGGGTTGGAAATTTTGAATGAATGATGCCCATTTAAGATGCCGATGAGAGATTAAGGACTGATTTAATAAATTCTTAATAGCCTATTGATTGGTTTTGATTAAGACCTCAGAGTGCATAAGATAGTGTTTCCAAATTCGCAAAGCATGCACAACCGCTAACAATTCTTTATCATATGTACTATAATTCTTTTCTGAAGGCTTAAGCTTCCTACTCTCAAATGCAATGGGATGATCATCTTGCATTAAAACAACACCTATTCCTAAACCACTAGCATCAATAACAACATGAACGGGTTGTGAAAAACAGGTAACTGTAAAACAGGTGCATGTGAAAGTGCATGTTTGAGTTTTTCAAAGGATTGTTGTTGGGTAAGTCCCCATGTAAATTTTATTTTCTTTTTCAATAACAAGGTAAGAGGCAATGCTAAATAAGAAAAAATTCGTACAAAGTTCTTATGAAAACTAACCAACCCAAGAAAAGAACAAACATCATTGACTGATTGTGTTGTAGGCCATTCTACTATAACTTAAAATTTTTTTGGATCCACATGCACACCTTCACTTGAAATAATATGTCCTAGATATTCTAGCTTATTGAAAAAAGTAACTCTTTTGAGGATTAGTGTAAAGTCCGTTCTCTCGTAGTAAATGAAAAATTATTTTAAGATGATTCTCATGCTGACTATCATTTTTACTGTAAACAACTATATTGTCAAAAAATACAAGAACAAAAGCTTGATAATCAAGAAAAATGTTGTTCATCATTCATGCAAATGTAGCAAGGGCATTAGTAAGTCCAAAGGGCATTACCATAAATTCATAATGGCCAGTTTGAGTTCTAAATGCAGTCTTAAAAATATCACTTTCCATCATACGAATATGATGGTATCCCGATTTTAGGTCAATTTTATTAAAGACACGAGCTCCTCATAATTTATCTAAAAGATCATCTATTCGAGGAATAGGGTATCTATTCTTTATTGTGATCTTGTTAAGGGCTCTAGAATCTATGCACATTCGATAAGTTTTATTCTTCTTCTCCGCTAAGAGAACTGGTGCTCCGAATGGGGAAGAACTAGGCCTTATAAGTCCTTTCTGTAATAGGTCTTTTACTTGGTTTTCTATTTCCTTTTGGTGTAGTGGGCCATGTCTATAAGGTGCTTTATGAGGAGGAGAACTACCAGGGACTAAATCTATGCTATGGTCAAAGGATCCTCGAGATGGTGCTAGTTCAAAGGGATACTCAGACATAAGACAATCCTTATAAGTAGTCATGAAAGGTTTATGTGCATCAATAAGTGTATGAGTATAATCATTGATGACATTTACAAAAATAATGCATGCATTGAATCCTTTCCTAAATGCACATTTTGCTTGAGTATGACTAATCAATGGAAATGGGTGGAAATCATGCCGTGTAGACAAAGTAATGATTTGACCTTTAAATTCAAAGTTGAAGGTATGTGTATGGTAGTCAATGTGTGGGTTATAATGATGACAAAAATGCATACCTAGTATAACATCATAAGATTGTAAAGGTGCAATTAAAAATGTTCGTGAATCAACATATGGGCCTATGCTAATCGTAACATCTTGCACTTCTCGGCTTACATTATAACGATTACCTTGAAATGTAGCTTTTACTTTATACAAGGAGGGAAACGTTTTTAATTTAAGTTCTTGTACTAATAAATGTGAAATGAAGTCATGTGAACTATCATCGTCATGTAAAATTTTAAGGAGTTTGTTATTTATAGTACCTTGCATGCAAAGTAGAGAATGAAAAGAGATATCGTTACCCAAGGTATTTAGTCCTTCTCCAATGATTCCTCTGTTGGAGTTAGATGTCCGCGGAAGCACGCAAACAACACAAGGAAGAAGAAGAAGCTTGGAGCACAACACACCAGACTGAATGTATTACTAGAGAATGTACAAAGATCAGTAGCCCATTAGGGCAATAGGCGTATATACAAGCCGGGGGAAAAAAACCTCCTAAAGAGGGAAAAAAGTGCCCCGGCGGTCCTAGAGTGTTCACACACATCACTACCTAAATATATCAACAAATCCCCCCTGGGAGTGATGCGGTGAACAAGGAGCTGGCACTCATGTATAAGGAAGTGCCAAGCTATGTGGAACTCACTCCACAAAAGGAAGTAAGCCCAAAGCTTTGCGGAAAGCTTCAAACTTCTCCCTAGGCAGAGCCTTCGTGAAAAGGTCTGCAATGTTCTCCTACGTGGACACATATGCCAAGCTGATCTCCCCAGCAGAGAACCTCTCCCTGACATAGTGATAATGCACCTCAATGTGCTTAGTGCGAGCATGGAACACAAGGTTCCTCGCAACTGCCAATGCACTCTGACTGTCAGTGAAGATGGTGGTGGCAGAAGACTGGCCAACACCCAAATCAGCCATAAGGCGTCTGAGCCACACACACTCAACAGTCGCTGTGAAAGCTTCCCTATACTCAGCTTCACAACTAGAAGTGGCCACAGTAGGCTGCTTCTTGCTCAACCAAGATATACATGAGCTACCAAGCATGAAGCAAAAACCACTGGTGGACACACGAGTGTCATAGCAACTAGCCCAATCTGAGTAAAAAAAAGCATGCAAATCTGGCGGTAGTGATCCCCCCTTGGGATAAAACAACCCAAGTAGCCGAGTACCACTCAAGTAGCGAAACATGCGCTTAACCGCTTTCCAATGTGTGACTCCTGGGCAATGCATAAACCTGCTCATCTGTGAGACAACAAACTGAATATCTGGCCGAGTAATGCATAAGTAAATCAAGCATCCAACAGCCTGTTGATAGAGAACAGCATCAAATGCATCTCCAGCATCATGAAGACTCAATCGTAAACCTGTCTCCATAGGAGTGGGAATAGGCTTACAGTCTTCAAGGCCAAAACGCTGCAATAATGTGTCAATATATTTCGTTTGACACAAAGCCATTCCACCATCAACGTGCATAAACTGAATGCCCAAATAGTGATGCAAATGCCCCAAATCAGACATCTCAAATGAGGCATGCAAATCAGCCTTAAAATCAGCAATATGTGTCTCAATAGGACCAGTGAGCAACATGTCATCAACATAGACAACAATGATCAGAAGCACATCATTAGCACGTTTAACATATAAGGTGCTTTCAGTTGGACTGTTCTCAAAACCATGTGCAATCAGATAGGCATGTATCTTCTCATACCAAGCACGTGGTGCTTGCTTTAAACCATATAATGCCTTCTTTAACTTGCAAACCTGGTTTTCATGCCCTTTCTGCACAAAGCCACGGGGCTGAAAAACATACACTTCTCCATGCAAGTCACCATTCAGAAATGTTGTTTTAATGTCCAACTGATGTACATTCCAACCATGATGGGCTGCAAGTGCACAAATGTTCCGAACAGTAGTCATACGGCATGTAGGTGCAAAGGTCTCATCAAAATCAATGCCTCTTTCCTGTGCATAACCCTTTGCAACAAGCCTAGCCTTATACCTGTCAACTGTACCATCAGGTTTACGCTTCAACTTGTATACCCACTTAGTGCTAATGGCCTTCTTGCCAGGAGGCAAGTCACATAAAGACCATATACCATTCTTCATTATAGCATCATATTCAGATTGCATAGCAGCCATCCAATTTTCTGAATTTTGTGCTTCATCAAAAGAAACAGGCTCATTCTCATCACAGAGACTAGATGCAGCCATAGCATAGCAATCTGATGCAAAGGAGGCACTATGAGAGCATGAACGAGTACGATATGACAAAGGTGCATCTAATTTGCTGTCACGCAAAGTCTGCACCAGCCATTTTGGCATAGTTTTTGCCTGCTCAATATCAACTCTCTCATCAACAAGTGCATCATGTAAATCTGCATCAGATATGGAATGATCTGTATCATCATATGAAACCTGCAAAGGCTGAGAAGTTGCCTCATTAGGACCAACACTAACCTGTCCACCTATAAAAAGAGGCATCAAAGTATCATACATGTCTTTGGAGCTAACAGATGTCTCCTTAGTACATGAAAGCAATGGCTGAATAGCATCTTCCACAAATACAACATCACGGCTAACCAGAATGCGTTTAGTCTGTGGATGATACAGGCGATAGCCTTTACTTTCAGAACTATATCCAACAAAAATACATTTAACTGCTTTATCATCCAATTTTCTGCGATGTTGTTCAGGCACTAATGCATATGCCAAACAACCAAAAACACACAGATGAGAAACAGATGGCTTCCGGTCATGCCAAGCCTCATATGGAGTGATAGACTGCAGTGCTTTAGTGGGACACCTGTTCAGTACATATGCTGCACACATGACAGCCTCAAGCCAGAATCTATGAGGTAAAGCCTGACTCTTGACCATACACCTCGCAATCCCCATGAGAGACCTGTTCTTCCGTTCAACAACTCCATTCTGTTGAGGTGTATACGGCGCTGTAAACTAGTGTTTTATCCCACGTTCAGCCAGAAATGCATTAAAATCTGAAGACATATATCCCCCCCCTCGATCAGAACAGAGGGTGCCCATTTTACATGCTGATAAATTTTCAGCCAAAACCAAAAACTGTTTGAAGCACATGAACACTTCGGACTTTGCTTTGAGTGGATATACCCATGCATGCCTGGAAAAATCATCAATGAAAGTCACGAAGTAAAGGTAATTTCCAAAAGAGGGTGTCTGCATAGGACCACAGACATCACTATGTACAAGCTGCAATTTCTACGTAGCCCGAACTGAACCATCTTTTGGAAAGGAAGAACGCTGCATTTTGCCCAAAATACAGCCTTCACAAACATGTTTTCCAGGTGCCTCAAGTTTGGGCAAAGAGGACACCATTTCAGATTTCTGCAGGCGTAACAAACTAGCAAAATTCAGATGACGAAAGCGTGCATGCCAAAGCTTTGCATCTGACATAGCCTGAGAATCATGAACTGCACATGCCGAATCATTCACAGATCTTTCATAGTCTATGAGCTTATACAGCCCACGACATAAAATGCCAAAAGCAATAATCACATCGCCATTTGAGAGATCATTGACTGTACACCTGTCATCAACAAATTTCACAACCAAGCCAATCTTGGCTAATGCAGAAACTGATAACAGGTTCTTTTTGATCCCTGACACAAATAAAGCATCTGACAAAGTGAAAGAACTACCATCAGCAGTAGTCAGAATGATCTTACCAACTCCCATAATAGGATAAGAGGAGTTATTGGCGCATGTGACAGTATTCCCTGTAGGGGCAAGCTCGAGTGAAGAGAAGAAACTGCACTGCGAGGTAATATGTTTGGTCGCCCCACTCTCAAAGTACCAAACATCTGAATCTACTGCAGACATGCACTGATCATGAGAAGATGGATCAAAACTGCAAACAGTAGTAAACGCCCATTCTTCTTCCTGCACAAGATTTGCAGACTCTGTTTTTGGTGTAGAGGCCTCTGCAACAACCATTCCAGCCTCTTTCTTCTTTGCCTCTTTAGCAGCCAGTTTTGGACAGTTCTTTATAATATGATCATTTCCTTTACAGTACTTGCAGAACAATTTCTGCTTTTCTGATTTCTTCTCATCTTTATCCTGGTTCTTTGATTGTGCAGCATTTGCAGATTTCTGCTTACTAGTAGAAGAGCTCCATTTTCCTTTGCCCTTCTGACTAGCCAGGAAAGCTTGATCTGCAACACGCATAATGGACCTGTTCTGCCTGGACTGATCTTCTTGCAACAGAACAGAGACTAATTCCTCAAATGACAAGGCATTCGGATTGCCTTTCATCATCAACCGAAGAGTAGAGGCAACACTCTGATATGAATCAGGAAGACCATTCAGAACGGTCTGCACAAGTGAGCTATCCGGTATAACCTCATCAACAGAAATCAATTGTTCCTTCAGGTCTTTGATCTTTGTAAGAAAACTGTCCATAGAATCACCTTCATTCATGTGCTCACTCTCCAACTGTTTTCGGAGGTAAGCAACACGAGCCTCATTCCTAGCCTGGTACAAAGTGGTAAGTGTATCCCAAGCATCCTTTGCTGTTCTGCAAGAGCGAATGTGAGGCATAATGGCACGTTTGACAGACAAAGCTATCAATGCATGTGCCTGGGCATCTCTGCCATCTCAACGAATCGTCTCTGCAGTAGGTGCAACAGAAATAGCAGCACGAACAGGAATCTGCACAATATCATCTTCGACACCATCTTCATCAGCTCCAGCACCTCCAACACCTGTATTTGTAGTACCTGTAATCGCAGGTGTAACAGGATGTCTTTCAACACCCTGCACAATGTTCCACAGTCCTTTTGCAACCAGTACATGTCGCATCATATAAGCCCATAATGGGTAGTTGGTACCATCCAACTTATCCTCAACAGCCAACATACGGAATACATCACTGCTTTCAACCATGGCCGGTGACTAAAATACCCTGATGCAGAAAATTGACTGTATCTCAAAAAGTTGAACGGAACTGCCCAGACGAGTTCTGCTAGACCTGTAGCAGACTTTGAGACGCTTAAACTGGCGAACAGAAACTGGTATATAGCTTTGGCACAGAAGGACAAAATAGCCTGCACAAGCACTGCGATAGTGCGTTCGGAGGCCGAAACGAGCTCAGATCGCGATTTCGGCACCACAAAACGAAGCTGTTTTGATCTCGGAAACACCTTGAGTATGCTCACCAAATTTCGTGCGAATCTGAGATTGCAAACGGAGGAGTGTCGACGGTGCCCTAGATGAAGCGACGACCTGCTCTGATACCAATTGTTGGAGTTAGACGTTTGCGGAAGCACGCGAACAACACAAGGAAGAAGAAGAAGCTTGGAGCACAACACACAAGACTGAATGTATTACTAGAGAATGTACAAAGATCAGTAGCCCATTAGGGCAATGGGCGTATATAGTACCGGGGGAAAAAAACCTCCTAAAGAGGGAAAAAAGTGCCTCGACAGTCCTAGAGTGTTCACACACATCACTACCTAAATATATCAACATCCTCTGTCCAAAGAGGAGGAATTTCATCATTATGGGCCTCCATGTTATGTAATTGAGTTGCAGCTGGTTTCATGTTAAGAGTTTGCAATTGGCACTTCGTTTTTGTATGTCCAGGTTTACCACAACTCTAATAGATGATTCGTGGTTGCTTCTGTTGGGCATCTATCATTGAAGTTTGTAGGGTAGGTGGTTTGGTAGGTTGGAGAGATGAAGCAACAGGTGCAGTTGAGTAGTTGGATTGCAGTGGACGAGGAAAACTAGGGTAAGATGGGGCATTAAAATTACGTTTCACGGGAAGATTTGGTTTAACAAAAGGTGGTCGTTGACGTGGTTGTTGTAGACGGAGTGACTTGGTTATGTCTTTCTCTGCATCATAGGCAAAAGGTATAGCCTCGTTGAGGGTTGTAGGTCATAGGGTGTGAAGCTTAGCTTGAATTCCCACCTCCAAACCATCTTCATATTTTCGCTGCAAGCTATTCTCCAGTACATCTTCAAGCATTCGAACCAATAGTAAATTTTGCCAGAACTGCTCCGTGTAGGTAGTAACCGTATCACCCTCCTTCTATGTAAGGGTTGTCCATGCACGTCGAACATGTAAATGGTCTTGAGGACAAAGAAAAGAATCCTTCACTTTATCTTGGAAAGCCTTCCACGTTGTTGGATGCTCTGTACTGTGCCGTAGGACATTCCACCAAAGTTGAGCTTTTCCTATTAAATAGTTAGTGGCAAATTTGACTTTTTCACTTTTAGCATATGTTTCATCAGTATAAAAATCATCAAACTCTGCTAGCCATGAAATGACTAAAGGGCCATCCTTATGGCCATAAAACCATAAAAACTGGTAATTCTTAATAGCCATCTTGGAATGCGTGCCATCCGATTGGGTAGAGACAATAGCTTTGACCACCCTCGTAAGGTTCTCTTCATCAGTTTGCATCTTTTGGAGTACTTCATTGCATTTTTGGATCTCGTTCTAAGCGCCTCGAAGTTCGTGCTATAGTAGCTCAAGTTGTTGCTCGAGTGTTACCTCGGGTAGTGGTGATTGGAAGAAATCCTCCATGGTGTTCGTAGGGTCCATAAGGATGTAGAGAACAAAACCCTCTTTCTGGATATGTAAAAACAATTTTTGAGATTGTTTGAGTTAAAATGTAAAAGGAAGGGTTGTTCTTGGGAATTGAAAAAGTAAGAAAGAGATGAAAGTTGTGGTAAATATAAGAAAAGAGAACTAGAGTGACAACACAAAGAGATAGTGTAGTGGTAAAACACTTCCCTTGTGTGAGTGAGGTTGTGGGTTCGAATCCTCCCACCTTGGTGAATATAAAACTCCTTATTGCCACTCATAAATTAAAATTGGTTCACGCGTAGCCAACAGTCACCAAGGGAGCCTTGGGTGCAAAGATGCCAAAGTAATGCCTTAGTTATGCCTAAGTTCTATGCCTTAGTCGACACCTTGGAAACAAAAACAAAAATGGAAATGGAAACTGGAATCGAAATTGAAAACGGAACTGGAATTGGAAACGAAAACGAAAATCGGAGCCGGAACCGGAATCGGAATCGAAATTGGAATTGGAATCAGAATCGGAATCGGATCGCGAACAGAGAATAGCGAAAACAGAGATCAATACCAAAACGAATAGAAACAGACCCCTCTGTAGTGATGCGTGCAAGGCTCTAATATCACTATTATCAGGATCTTGCTCACACACACAGAGGTTACGGATGTAGAAAACATATAGAAAAATAGACATGCCAATAGATGAGATAGAACGCAGTATTGGGTGCAATCTCCCCCCATGCACTCTGTTTCGATAGTCCACAGAGTGCATGTATTTATATGAATTTTTGATTATGTCAAAATAGTGGTTACATGAGAGAGGCTTCAAAAAGCATGCATGAAAGTAAAAGTTGGTAACTTTTGTGGAAAGTCTTTGCTTTCAATATTAGAAATTGGGGTCTACAATGACCCTTATTGTAACCACTACTTTTCTAATTGTTTCTAACAATAGAACCTTCTACATGGGTTTATTTACAAACTAAATTATAAATCGGATTATTGATGTCCACCCTAAAGATGGATTATTGATGTCTGCCCATTCACGCCTTTCATGCCCTCACGAACCTTCAGCTGCTATATCAAAAACACCAAAACACATTAATACATTAATAAATTAACACTCCAACAATGCCTTGTTCAACACATTCCATAATTTAAACAGGATTAGGTACATGTTCCATATGACTTGTACTTGATTTTATATAGCTACTTGACTCCCATGACGATATGGATTAGGTAGAAGTGTCCAAGTATTTCCCTTTTGGATTGCATCCATCTCAATTTGCATGGCTTCATCCCACTCTAGTTGGCCTTGAGCTTTTAAGTTGGACGGCTCTTGAGTGTTGGATCTGATGCATATGTGCATATTTCACATAGTGAATTTGTTCTCTTTGTTGCTTCTCAATGAGCCTTTGAGATCTTATAGGCTGTTGGGAAGTATTTGCTTCTGAATTGTGCTTGGAAATGATTGTGTCCCCCTCTGAAGTGTAGATGGGTGGACTAGAACTTGAGCTTGGACCTTTAATTGAGTACTTGGAGGTTTCATCAAAGACTAAATTGTTTGAAATAGTGATGGAGTGATTTTCCATATCATATAAACTATATGTTTAGATTTTTCACTATATCCAATGAGTATATGGTTCTTAGACATAGATGATAGCTTGTGCCGATCTTCCTTGGGCACATGTACAAATGCTTCAATTCCAGAAACTCTTAAGCAGTTAACATTGGTCTTCCTTCCAAAGTAGGCTTGAAGTGGTGCTCAATTACGAAGTGCACTGGAAAAGCCTCTGTTGATGATGTGTATAATAGTGTGTATAGCTTCGGCTCAAAATTTAAAAGGTTAAGTCTTCTTATGAAGTATGGTGGGTGCCATGTCCATGAAACTATGGATCTTCCTTTCAGCTATTCCATTTTAAAATGGAGTATGGGGCTTTGTAACTTGATATTTGATGCCTTAAAAAGAAGTTATGAAAGTGGTGATTTATAAACTCATCCTTGTAATCTGCCAATCATAATCTCATCTTGTGATTCTAGAATCGTTGAGTCATTTATGTACCTTAATTTTTCTAATTATTGATTCTTGTTCAATGTTAGAATGGAGAAAATTGAGTAGGTTATGCTAGGATGTAGAAGTTCCTAGTCCGAACTTTGTTGCTAGAATAATGTTTGAAATTTGTGAAATGGAGCCATTCATGCTTGAGTTATGATGCTTAACATCGTGATAATTCATCTTGAACTGTGGAATGGGACCATGTTCACGAAGTCCAAAGCTATTCACTTCTGTAGATGATAGGTCCCCCCATGAATGGGAAAGCATGTCCAAATTCCAATCCCTCAAAAGTAAAATATAGCAAGAGCCACACGAAAGCAAAAAAATAATTAGAAAAAATATAGCAAGAGCCACACGAAAGCAAAAAAATAATTAGAAAAAGGAAAATTGGATCAGTAGTCACCTCTCCTTTTCCAGGAATCAAATCCTCTCTCTCTCTCTCTCTCTCTCTCTCTCTCTCTATATATATATATATATATATATATATATATATATATATATATATATATATATATCAAACCGAAGAGCATGTGATACGTGTGTTCTGCATTCATGGAGGTTAGACAAGAACACGTGGGTCCATAATCCATTCCTTACTCTCTCATCTTCCAAGTTTATTTGTTGACATACAATTTGTATTTTTCTTTTTTAAAGGAAGTTCGAACATTGAGGTCTACTCTTCAGAACATTTAGATCTAGCTAAGTCTTCCGGATGCCATGCCTAGTGTATTTTAATGTTTCTCCTTGTATTTTAGTTACAATCAAGGTTGACCCTCTTTGCTTTTCCCATGACATTCACATGATGGGGTCGGGACTCCTTTAAATATAGTCGTTTGTATTATTGCTGTTGATTGATAGAGGCACCTCCTTTCACGAAAGCTTGTACTTTTTTGGCCCATGCCAATTGAGATTCAGTGAATAGAGGGCGACTGAGTCCATATCCCCCTCTCTTTGTTTCTCTCTCTCTCTCTCTCTCTCTCTCTCTCCCCCACACACACACACTTGAATCCAACAAGCTTTGTGTTTGAAGCTCTACAACAACTTTTTGGCACCGTTTCCATGGATAGTGATACAAATCGAGGTCTTCTATGAATGTTTGAGGCTATGGAGGGGTTGGTAATGCTTTGGTAAGGAGTATTGCTTGAATTTCTTTTTCATTTATGAATTTCTCACCATTTTCTTAATCTGTGCAATTTTTTAGCTCCTTCCACAATCCTTAGAGTAGGAGATAAAAGCATATTTAGAAATTTCAGGAAGGTCATGCATTTAGGTCTCTATAGCTCAAAGAAGATTGGGTAGTAGGTATTTTTCATCCTTTATATCTCAAAGAACAAAAAAAGAAAACTCTAAAATCAAATGAGCACCCCTATCATGTGTGTGCGTATTTGAGTACCATTGATGAAGTAAGAGAAATCCTACTGTGTGTTTGGAAGACCTGCGTGGAGAGAGAGAGAGGTGACAAGCATGCTTCCAAATGACTCAAATCTTCAATATTTTTTGCCATAGACCCTAAACCCTAAACCAAAGAATCACTCATCACATTAGGTGGTTCACAAACATCAAATTATCAACTACGCATCCATCCAGTTGGGGGCATGGAAACGAATAATAAGATCCTTGAAATGTAGAGAAACGAGAGAGAGAGAGAGAGAGAGAGAGAGAGAGAGAGAGAGAGAGAGAGAGAGAGAGAGATGTTGAAGATTCACTCACTAATTATGCATAACGACATAAAGACGAAGAAAAGCAGAAACAAAGCATTCAGAAAATCAAGCCTTAGTGAAGGGACAAATTCACGCTTGTAATATACAGCGTAGAAACTTCCAGAATTAGAGTTTGTTGAAACTCGGATCAAAATGTATATAAGAGAGAGAGCATAGAACCAGAATAGGAGAGGAGAGTGCAAATGTGCACGTATAGCAGATATAGAGATATAGAAGACGCCAGAGATCGCGTATGTAGAGATGAATAATAAAACCTAATTTGTCGGGTATTCATATGAGAGAGATGGTAAGGAGAAACTACTCAGTATAGGAGAGTTTTCCATAGCTATGAGCAAAGTGAGGCCAAGCTATATTTTGTACACATCTTCTCTAATAGAAAACACATGTTCATGTGGAAGTTTGAGTGCATTCTTCATATGTGAAGAAATCTGAGAGATTTCATGTTACGGTGAAAAGTTAGTTAACAGTTAAAGTTTTCTCAGTAAATGTTTTTCCGGTACTTCTATGAGTTAGATCTCGAAGTACAGTGTAAAGTTTTGTGTGATATATAGCTTATCTTGTAGCTATAAGTCTCAACTATAAGTTGATCAAAGATTTCGGTGAAAAGGATATGTACACACAGTATAAAGTCTGCCTGGAAAGAGACGTTCAGAACTGGTGAAGTTTTTCCTTAAACTTCAGATAGAGTTCATTCAGTGAAGGAAGTTCAGGTATCACTTCCTTACTTCATGTATACACGTTTGAAGTAACTATAAACAAAATTGCAGTTGATTCCGGTAGTATTCAAGTATAATTACAGTGACATTCCGGTGACAGTCTGGTGAAGTTTCGATGGAATTTTGGTGAGTTCAAAACACAATTTTGACAAAGTTAAGTGACGCAAAGATTGTTTAACTATAAACAAACATAGTAGTGTAAAGTCTGAAGTAAATCAGTTCAGAATTGAAGCTTGAAGAAAACGAAAAGCTTTCTATGAAGTGAATTTCGGTGTTCACTAAATACAGTTATAAAGTTTTCAGTTTCAGAAAGTTTGCTAAGCTACTGATGATTATAGAGGTGTTCTAACATCACCCTAGCTTAGCCACCTTCGATGGCGTGGTGAATTCCACAGGCTTGACAAGGTTCGAGTCTTTGCCGCATCATCAACAAGAGAGAGAGAGAGAGAGAGAGAGAGAGAGAGAGAGAGAGAGAGAGAGAGAGAGAGAGAGAGAGAGAGAGAGAGAGAGAGAGAGAGAGAGAGAGAGAGAGAGAGAGAGAGAGAGAGAGAGAGAGAGAGAGAGAGAGAGAGAGAGAGAGAGAGAGAGAGAGAGAGAGAGAGAGAGGGAGGGAGGGAGGGAGGGAGGGAGGGAGGGAGGGAGGGAGGGAGAGAGAGAGAGAGAGAGAGAGAGAGAGAGAGAGAGAGAGAGAGAGAGAGAGAGAGAGAGAGAGAGAGAGAGAGAGAGAGAGAGAGAGAGAGAGAGAGAGAGAGAGAGAGAGAGAGAGAGAGAGAGAGAGAGAGAGAGAGAGAGAGAGAGAGAGAGAGAGATACTTCCCCTTGTCACATATCAAAACACGAGGAATGCAAAGTCATACGTATTCTTTTATTTAGACTTGCAAAAAGTAGTACCTAAAGAGAGAAAAAAGCCTTTGAAACCATGTCAAGAAAAGCCTTACCTTGTTTTGAACCTCCTCACATGTGCATGGAGCCTCCAATGCTCCAAGTGCTCCTAAAGTTTTCCAAATCGCCCAATGAGTAGAAAGAGATTTCCCTAGTGGGGAAACCATTTTTTGCAAATTGTCTCGTTTATGAGTTATAAATTGAATTTAGTTTCTAGAAGCCCTCCAAGTTATGGTACGCTTGCAGGAAGGTAAAGAAAGGTTAAATCACTAATGAACATTTTAGTTGCAATACTAATTTTTATGTGCAAGAGTCACCCTGGCATGGATAGATATCTCTCTAGAACAAATGTCAAGGAGCATAAATGCTTTAAATAAGGAATCACAGACTAGAGTTGGTTTCTCCATAATGGTGAGATTATCCCAAATGAATAGTGCAGAGTTTTGTCTAATTTATCTCATGCTTGTATGCAGGTAATCATAAAGCATAAGTCTTTGTTGGAGCATAAGTTGGCTTGCTAAAAGGTTAGGAAGTTGTAGATTCAAGGCATTGCTAAAGACATGTTGCAAACCTTCTAAAAAATAGAGGTTTCATGTCCAAAATTACCTCCACTCTCAATAAAAGGTGGGAAGCCCACTAGTCCAACTCACAATGGAGATACAAATTCATTAGTTACAATATTAAACGCTTAGCTCTACAATGGCTTATTCTTCATAATGGAATTTGGCCAAGTAGCAAAGCCAAGCAGATTAATATCAGTGATGGAAATCATGCTTTTTGTGGTGGAGAGGAGGAGTTAGGCAGATCTTTATCCACTGTTGGCATGCCAATAAGTTTTGGCAAGTCCTAGAGCCTTATCAGAAGCTTAGGAACACCAGATAATTGGGCATCCATGAAATTCTATTAGGTTGTTGCTTTCACATGGACTTGGTCTTGTGGCAGATTTGGAGAAGCCATATATCATGGCATTTATGGTTGAGCAAGAATCAAAGGACTTTTAAAGATGGGATGAAGAATTACATGTACTTCCTAAGAATTGCATGTACAGATTTGGATAAGGCCAGCAAATGGAGGGACATTCTAATGGCTTGGTATTCAGCTGATAGATTCCTGATGGCTTTGTCCATTATTAGTTGATTATTATTATTGCCAACCTTACTCTGATCTGGAATTTGTATTTGCCCCATTTCAGATGGTTATGTGTTGTTGTTAGGTTTTCTTGGTCCTTTTTCTCTATTCCCCTAGATCATTTTTATTGCTACAATGGTATCACTATGGGGGTCGTAAATTTATTTTACCCCAAGATCTTCTTTGATTACCCTTTTGGTAGCCCTTATGTATGATGTTGTTCTTCTCGAATAGCTCTTGTGACCATGTGCAACAGGCCTAGCCTGTTTTGATGTGGGAGCTTGGCCCTTGCATAATTTGAACATTTCCATCATGAATTCATTTCTCTTCTTTGTTTGCTAAAAAAAAAGGGCTACTTTTTTTTTTTCTAAATACAATGAATTAGAAAGACACACACCCGGTCTCGTAAAGTAGAGGTACTCATCTTGGGAAACTTTGAGGCATCCAACCCCGAGCAGGATAAAAAAGGTTACTATTGGCACGTTGCTTCACACGAAAAAAAGAAATCCCCTTCATATTTTTCTATAGGAATCATAAAAAGCTTGAGAAGCAACTTTTGTTCTACTTTTCCGAAATTCGATATCCATAATGCACATGCACTCCTCTTCTGTAGACTTTAAAGTCAAGCCACAGGAAATTGGGTGGTGGGGGTAGGAAAGCAAAAAATAATAATAATAATAATAAAATAATAATAATCGTCCACAACCGCAAAGTATGTGACACGTGTGCTCTGCATTCATGGAGGTTTGAGAAGACATAAAATAATTATGAACAACATAAAATAACTATGAACAACATAAAATAGTTATGAACGACAGCGACACGTGGCGCATTCCGAATCGAGTTCAAGGCATAATTAATATATATTGCATGTGGGTTTATGTTAATAAAAAGTTGGATCCCGAGTGTCTCCGTCAACCATATATTTATTTATCTTTAAGAGGTTTGACAGGTGCCTACTCTTCATGTTTTAATTTTGAAAGTACAACTGTATAAGTGAATAGGCATAGTACCCGCGGTATTTCCGTATCTCACAAAGCAAAAGTTGGACATGGATTACAAGCGGTTTAGATTGGTAAGAGCCATTACATGTTCAGTCCGGAAGTTGAACTCCCGACCTCTGCTTCAAGAGGTTAAAGCCTTACGAAACAACCTATGGAACGTCAACCAATTTTTCTTCGGATGAAGCCAGTGAGAAATAAATTAGGGACAGAAAAGGGATTGCTTCAAAAATTGGCAGTCAAGATCAATCTCACTTTGACCCATCAATGTCGGGTTAATTAACGGGGACCCTTCAATGTATGTCTATTTTCCTTTCAAATTTCAAGCCCAATGAAAGGGTAGGCCGAAAACCAAACTTCAGCATATGATCAATTTCTATGCCTCATAATTGTATGTTGCTAGGCTCAGACGTGCTAATCGTCATTGGAAAGGAGGAGAACATGTAGGCATATGAATTCCAAGTATCCAAGAACCCAACTTGTACTTGATTGATTGATCATCCATACATAGTTGTACTTGACCCAAGCCCGGAATATCTGAATACTACATAAATGAGTATATGGAGTATTACATCCGATTGAGTGATGCTATTCAAGTTTTTTATATGGTACACACATTTCGTACCACATTTGAAAACATATGAACAAGCCAAGATTCATGTCATTCTCAAGGCAAAAAGATGCGTGTTTGCATATTCTTCTTGCCTCTAGTCATTACCAACATCATAGACACTCAAAGAGGCCTCTACAATACCCTTCCTCAAAGCTCAAACGAGACTCTATAATTTATGAACACATACATCAACGGTTTTTAGCAGATTGGTGGTACTTTTTCTGTCAAAAGTGGTCTAAATTATAAACAAAGTAAAAATACAAGTATGTTAGAATAACTTACAAAGAAGACTTATAATCTTTTCGTTCCTTTCATGAGGGACCCACTTGTTTTTCATCTTGTTCTTTTCTAGGATGAACGCTCTATGGTGCTTGAGGAGGGGGCTTTCAACGTTCTTGAATCCTTTTGTCAAGAAAAATAAGGGATTTCTCTATAAATCACTCTCTCATAAGCTTGTCGAAGTTGAACACACATTTTTCCTTCCAAATTTTCTTCGACACCTTACTCCTAATAGTGTTCCATAAAGCAAAATAGCACCCGATCACTTCATTGAGAAATTTTTGCTTCTAATTGATTTGATGAACCAACAAAATGAGCTTGTTGAGGCACTACAAGTCACAACAATCCTCACATAAGAAAAGAAAAGGTGACCTAAGTCTTCCCTATGAGATGATAGGATGAGAACTGAGATTACCACCACCACACATCCCACCACATTAACTTGCATTCCCTTCCACTAGTGGATTCATTCTCAAGCTTGACAAGTATCCAATCACACTACCGAACCATAGAGACCCCAAAGCCCAATGGCATGCCTAATGAACTGAAGTTCTTGCCACAAGGGAGTTCTTAGCAGGGTGACTTCTTAGAAATTATGTAGTGGGAGGCTAAAAGTGATTTGTAAGATCCTTTTGAATGGTTGATTCTAGACCGAGATGACTCACAAAAAATATCAAGGCAATTCCAAAAGTAGGAGACACATTCAACATCCTTCTAAAGAAAAACAATACTTTCATTAAGGAAGAGTCTTAGAACGATTAGTAGGCTTAACCCCATGGGAGGGGGAGACCACAAGTATGACCCAATTGAACTACATTACCAATCATGCAACTAAGTCCATCCACATTGATTGTGAAAAGACAAGGGACAAGTGGGCACCCCTTGCAGATAGAGCATTTAAGACATATACATGGAGAGAGCTATCTGTTAATGTCGATATGAGCAAAAGCTATTCCAAAAATCTTGCTTTTCAAAAGCTACATGTATAGTATTTTGTGATTTATTACGGACAAAGCATGGTGACAAAGTATTAGATCCACCATTTTTACTACATTCACCAACTCCACTCTTTTTTTATGTAGTTGGAGAAAATGGAGTACATGTATCTTGGTTATTCTCAAAAATAGTTTGAGAGACTTGAGTAGAAATATCCTGATGATCCTCTACTGTCATGGATGCATCTACTCCTCCTTGCTCTACACTTGGGCTACTTCGAAAGTGTTGTGAACTACTCATGCATTTGAATCTTTTTTATGTGATACCTTGAGATTTACATTTATTTGCATAACTTGCAACTATATCACTATCTAGATTAGAGCATCCTGCCACATTATTACATGTACTAAAAAGATGCTCTTTTATTCGAGTTGCATTTTCTACATATCGATGCCCACAACGTTCGCATTGTATTGTGGATACTGTTTTACCCTCTTGATGAACAATCACATATGACCATTCTTTTCTGTTTCCCATAGTGCTTGCAATTTACTTTATGAAGACTATACCTACAAAAAAAACAATAAAATCCAATATCAAATAAGATATTTTGATCAAAGTTGAGTAAAAAAATTACGATAAACTTTAATCCTCAATCATACATCCATATACAATTACACATACTATTGTGAAGTAAAAATCATTGTTGAGTTAAACAATCACAATAGATTTTAATTCTCAATCATACACACATATATGTTTACACATACATATACTTACACATACTATTTTTGTTCCCAGCCTGATCTTCGGGGGAGACGGGCTAGATGGGGTGAGTTGATGCAAGAATTTCATATGGAAGTTCTATATAGAAAAGGAAAAATGAATACAGTTGCAGATGCATTATCTCGTATTTTGCATCAGATTAGCTTCACAGTTCTTGATAGTGATTTGATCCAAGAGATCAAAGATTCACAGATTGAAGATGATTATTGTCAGTCTATAATCAGCAAGTTATCACAAAATGATAAAGATCAAGCATTCTCAAATTTTCAAGTGGAGCAAGGTTTGCTCAAAAGAAAGGGGAAGATTTGTGTGCCTAATTCCCAAGAAGAGAAGTTTAGAAAAGAGGTTATTTTCGAGAACCATGATGTACCTTGTGCAGGACATCCTAGTATTGAGAAAACTTTGCAGTTGATCAAACGTACCTTTTGGTGGCCAAAGATGATCAGAGATGTAAACAATTATGTAAGTCAGTGTTTTAAATGTCAGGTGAATAAAGTAGAGAGAATTAGTTCTCCAGGTCTGCTACAGCCATTGGAGATACCACAGTATTGTTGGGATAGTATTTCCATGGACTTCATAATGGGTTTACCTAGAACACCACGACAGAAGAATGCTATTCTTGTAGTGGTTGATCGTCTGAGCAAAATGGCACACTTTATTCCTACAAAGGAATCAGTGGAGGCTTTGCAAGTCGCGGAACTATTTATTCAGAATATTTTTAGACTACATGGTCTACCTAGATCTATAGTTTCAGACAGGGATCCCAGGTTTACAGGAAATTTTTGGAAACACGTGTTCAATAAGCTTCAAGTTCAACTTAAGATGAGTAGTGGAGAGCATCCACAGACAGACGGTCAGACCGAAAGAGTTAATCAGATACTGGAAGATATGCTACGGGCATATGTTTTAGAAAAGCAAACAGATTGGGATAGTTTTCTCCCATTAGTTGAATTTGCTTATAATAGTTGGAAGCACAAGACTACTAGGCTTGCACCTTTTGAGGTCATCTATGGATTTATTCCACATAGTCCAGCTACCATTGGATTACCTAGGAAATCTCCGAGTGCTTCACAGTTTTTGACAGATATGCAAGCTAACTTAAAAATAGCTCAGTTCAATCTCCAGCAAGCTGCTGAAAGGATGAAAACATTTGTAGATTGACATCGAACACCACAAACATTTCAAGAGGGAGATCGTGTGTTTTTACAGGTCCCATTTGTTTCATCATTGACAGTGGGTCAGAAACCCAAGTTATCCGCTAGATTTTGTGGACCTTGGACAGTAATCAAGAAGATTAGTGATGTCGCATATAAATTGCAATTGCCAGAAAATTGTAAAGTTCACCCAGTTTTCCATGTTAGCAAGTTGAGACCATACATTTCTCGAGATGAGAATTGTGTAGATGGTTTAGTTGCTTTAGAAAATAGAGCATCTCAGCCAGATGTTCCATTTCAGGTTCTTATAAGAGGGAGCAGAAGTTGAGAAATCGCTCCATACTAGAGTATTTAGTAGCATGGACTAGCCGTCCACTCACAGATGCTACTTGGGAATCAGAAGCTCTGATTTGCAAACACTTTCCTTCCTTGATCACTGAGGACAGTGATCTCTAGAAGGGGGAGAGAGTGTTAGATTTATTTAGACCTCCATGGTCTACCATTGGTCTACTTGCATTTGGTCGAGGACCCTAGCCAGGTCAAGGACCAGAGCTCGGGGGAGCCAAGGCTCTAGCACGGATCTTCGAGGTTATTCCATCTCCTCAGAGTGGCCATATGAGGAGTGTTTGGACCTTAGAGAAGATTCTAGAGGTGCCAAGGGCAAGGGCTATTTAAGGTTGGGAGGAGAGTGGCGCGTAGCTAATTGGGATCTTTCAAAGCTTGGATCATTGTAAGATTTTTGGATGTATTGCTTATGCTCATGTTCCTTCACAGGTTAGAGGCAAGATGGATCCCAAAGCAAAAAGGTGTGTATTCATTGGATATGAGAACAATCAAAAGGGCTACAGATTATACAACCCGACAACCAAAGGATTCTTGGTGAGTAGAGATGTAGTATTTGATGAGAATAGTTCTTGGTATGAAGATTCATGTAGAAAGGTCAACCTACCTTATGATCTTGAAGAAGATTTTCCAAAACTTGTAAGGATAATTCTTCTAAAGTTGAAGAGCAGGATACCTCAGAAGATGATGAAGCAAATCAGTATGAAAAACTCAAAATGTGGAAGTCTAAAGGTAAAGCAAAAGTATAGGAACTTGGACAAGAGGCAGAATCATCACATCATGGCCTAAGAAGGTCAAAAAATAAAACGAGAAAGGTATGGGTTTTGATACTTCTCTAGTCACTAAACATTCAATCTATCTAGCACAGGACATAAATCAAGAGGAACCCACAACATTTGAGGAAGCAAAGAAGAAATCAGAATGGAGGCATGCAATGGAAGAAGAAATTGAAGCTCTTGAGGAGAATAACACTTGGGAGTTGGTTCCCAAGTTTCCATCAATGAAATTGATAGGCTCAAGATGGATCTACAAATTGAAGAAGAACTCAAATGGCTCCATTAACAGGTATAAGGCAAGGCTTGTGGCAAATGGATTTGCACAAACTTAGGGAATTGATGATGAGGAGACCTTCTCTCATGTGGCAAAGATGCCTACTATTAGGGTTTTGCTTAGTATTGCCTTTTCCAAGAATTGGAAGATACTTCTATTGGATGTAAAAAATGCATTTCTTAATGGATGGATCATAGAAGAGTTATATATGGTACAACCACCTGGTTTTGAGAATCACAAATATCTTGATTATGTGTGTAAAATTAATAAAGCTTTATATGGACGCAAATAAGCCCCAAGGGCTTGGAATCACAAGCTTGTCTCATTCTTGCAAGACACAGGATTTCAACCAAGCAAGGCAAATCCATCATTGTTCATAAAAAGGAGTAATTCTGAAAACATCTATTTGTGTATGTATGTAGATGATATTATACTTATAGAAAATGATACAGATGGCATGAAGACAATCAAAGAATAGATGAGAGAAGAATTCAGGATAAGTGATTTGGGTTCACTTACCTACTTCCTAGGATTGGAAGTTGTCTACAGAGATCATGGTTTGTTTCTCATTCAAAGAAAGTACATTAAATGTTGGCAAAATTCAAGATGCAAGATTGCAGGATTGCAAGTACTCCAATGGAAGTTAATCACAAATTGAGCTCACATGAAGGTGAACTCATAGAAGATGTGACATGTTATCAAAGCCTTGTGGGCAGTTTGAACTATGCCACATTGACAAGGGTTGATATATGTTATAGTGTGAGTGTGCTAAGTCAATTTATGAACACACCTAGGAAACCTCACATGGAGGCTGCTAAGAGGATACTCATATATCTCAAACGGACCATGAATGAGGGTTTATACTACCCATATGTATCTGATTTAAGTTTGAAATTGTTCTTTGATGCAGATTGGGCTGGCCCGAAGGAAGATAGAAGGAACACCTCAGGTTATCTTACCTTTACAGGTTCAAAGCTTGTCTCATGGTCATCCAAGAAGAAATCCACAATTGCTCTCTCTTCTACAGAAGGTGAATACAGAGGTCTTGCTATAGCTACTCAAGAACCAATGTGGATGAAGACACTATTCACATGTCTTGGTTTGGAGATTGGAACTCTGAGTATCTTTGGTCACAATATGAGATCTATTCACTTGGCTGCCAATCCAATTTTTTATGTAAGGAATAAACATATTGAAGTACATTATCACTATGTAAGAGAGAAGATTGTGAGCAAGGAAATTCAGTTAACTTATGTGCCCACTCATCAACAATGTGCAGATATTCTGACAAAAGCATTGGATGGTACAAAGCTTTGCAAATTCAAGGCTATGATTGGTTTGCAGGTAATCTTGGAAGATTGAAGACCTCAAGATCACTTGACTTGAGGGGGAGCTATTGCAAAAGTCCATGGCAAGTCCAAGTGATGGCTTGAGTCATCAAAAGGCTTAGAAATTTAAAGGAAATGGCAACTCCTTGTAAAGTTCACTTGTGAACTCCCTCTTGTAATTTTTGAGTACTTAGTTGATGTAAAAGTAAAGGAATCTAAGTGGTTGAGTCCACCTGATGAGTAGGAAGGAGAAAAGCCATGAATTTGTGATTGAGTGAGTAGAAGAATAAATCACTAAAAGATTGGAGAGTGATTTCAAGAGAGATTCAAATCCAAAATTAGGCTCCAAACATGACTATATATACATGGCCTTCTAGTCATAGTTTTTGTACCTCTATGAGTAGGGCTTCATGCCATATCAGAGTGTGGTTTCAAGGCACACATATGTACCAGTAAGTCCATTGTACTTTACAATCAATATACATTCATTTTCATGACCATTTGTGTCCATAACTTCATGTTTTTGTAAGTGTGTTGTTCACTGCCATATCTCTCAATTTTCTCAACCAGATTGTAGAGATGATTTCTCTAAGCTTGGTGCATCCTTTTCACTAATTTAAGTTGATAAAGTTTGCCCCTTAAATATATTATATACTCACAAATTTGCATTGCAATTCACTTTATCAATCGTGAGCTATGTTCATTTGAAGTCACCTATATCTCCTCATATTCTACTTCTCTGTCAGCACTCCATTAGATTAATGTTTTTCTTAGAGCTCGTTCTCAGTGTGTAGCTCCTCATTTTCCATGATTCAAATCTTAATAGAATCAGAATATTGTCTTGTATATGCCTACAAAAGTTCATAAGAATTCCGTCTTGGAATCTTGAGATATCAACATTTCTGTGCTCATGGGTGTGAGTACTGCTACAACCTGTGAAAATCGGGGTGATGCTACAACTTGCTAAACACTTTTCTCTTTATGTGTTCCATCATCTTTTATGAAATAACTCTTGATTGTTAGCTTACCAAGTTAATAAGAGTTTCCCAAAAGTAATTAAGTTAATTTTTATTGTGGCCATAGAATTATTCAAAACACTAAGTAGGTGTATGAACCAAAATAGCAAGTTTTTTACATTTGATTCAACTTCTACCTATCTATTTTGAATTATCTTTTTGAGAGTGATCTTCCAAGGTACATAGGGTGTCTAATACATCCTTTGGCAAGCTAAAAGGCCCCACTACATATCCGTGGAGTTTATTTGGGTGGTGTAGTGCAAAGTTTTTGTAGCACCACTTCATCTTCTTCAAGTTCAAATCCATCTCTTCATAGTGACTAGAGCTCAGTTGCTAGAAAAAACTCTAGGCTTAGTGCAAGAGAAGAATTTAGAAACTAGTGAGACTGAGAGCGTAGCAAAGAAGAGCTTGGAAGGATATCCATGAAGGGATGAAGATAGAATGGATGAAAAAGATGAGTGAGTTATAAGAGAGCTTAAAGGAAACAAAAGCCAAAGTGATAGGGATTGCATCCCACACACACTCTCAAACCCTATCATCCTCATCACACCCGAACCACCCCATTATACCACCAACACCTAGAGTAGGATCAATCCTAGCATATCCTACCCCTAAAGAATTAGACGAGATGTTCAAGGCATATCATGCTAGAATCCGAGAAGGGCCAAATGTGGTAGAGTTGGATAAGAGTTACCACAAGGTCGAGTTAGAAATTGAAAGGACCAAAATTTGTCCGAAAATGGTAGAACTGGCTCAGACCATGTTTGAGGCCAACCATCTTTTCAATCGCACTAACTTAGCCAAGACCCAGTTTCATTTGAGTGGGTTTCTAAAGAGATTGGAGAGGATGATAGACAAACCTAGGAAGTTGGCTACATCAAAGGTAAGTAATGGTGGAAGTGAAAGGCTAAGTATGCTCTGCAACATAGCTTATGCTGTTAGCTCCACAGATGAAGTAGACCCTTCCTCAATAGATCAATATTCCCAAGAATTCTTAAGAGAGATTCAAGAGGAGAAATGGGATAAGGAGAGAGAGAACCCTCCTCCCATTGAGATAGTGGATTTTCTCCATGATCAATTCCCATAGGACATTCCCTCATCTATCAGGAGTAGAAAGATGCACAATCCAATGAGTGATTGGACTTTGAATCCAATTCCCTACAAGAACTACCTCAATTTAGAGGTCCATGGAAGTCCAATTCTATTCACATGAGAGCCCCCACACTTATGGTATGAAATGGAGAATGAGTTCTACCTAGAAACATAAACATAGTGAAGAACACTAAGGTATGGTGTCACCTCACCTTATAGGAGCCATTGAAAGTGAACCCTAAATTGTGGAATTATATAGTGAATCAAGTGCCAAAACTAGCTAAACCACCCTCCCACACTTATGGTATGAAATGGAGAATGAGTTTTACCTAGGAACACAAACATAGTGAAGAACACTAAGGTATGGTGTCACTTCACCTTATAGGAGCCATTGAAAGTGAACCCTAAATTGTGGAATTACATAGTGAATCAAGTGCCAAAAATAGCTAAACCAACCTCTCAAGCAAGATGCACAAGACAATGCTACAGATACCCTTGGACAAGATTTGAGATCTGCGTGAAGGAGAAGAAGGAAATACCTATTTCATTATTACCTATCAGGGTTTCACCACCAAAGCAATTTTGGACTCCAGTGCAGTGGATATTTGAGTGAAGGAGAAGAAGGAAATACCTATCTCCTTATTACCTATTAGGGTTTCACCACCAAAGCGATTTTGGACTCAGGTGCAGGAGTTGACATTGCTACCACCTCCTTATGGAAGCATTGGGTCAAGCCAGCAATTAAGCCAATGAGGATGAAACTCTAGATGGTAGACATTCACATTGAGAAGCCTTTAGGAATACTAGAAGGAATAACTCTCACCACTTGTGGTTGCACTTAGCACACATAGGTGCACTAGAGCAACATCATTCAAAACATTGAATCCTACAAAGTCTGTGGAGATTAGGTGTGTATTGGCCAACAATGGAGGGAGACATCCATAGGATGTGTAAGGACTGTCCAACATCTATTAATAGACCTTTGGTGGAACATGTAGCTTTATATCAAGTGCCTTTAATACCGGATTGGAGAAAGCCATTAGCTGGATTTTTTGAGGACAAAGAATTTCCCTCAAGAAATGAACTTAGCAAGGAGAAGAAGTTTAGAACAAGAAGCTCAAGATTATGCTCTCATTGGAGATAATTTATACAACCGATGAAGAGATGGATATCTTAGACTTTGTGTCCATGAAAGTGAATATCTTAGACTTTGTGTCCATGAAAGTATCCAATCACACTACCGAACCATAGAGACCCCAAAGCCCAATGGCATGCCTAATGAACTGAAGTTCTTGCCACAAGGGAGTTCTTAGCAGGGTGACTTCTTAGAAATTATGTAGTGGGAGGCTAAAAGTGATTTGTAAGATCCTTTTGAATGGTTGATTCTAGACCGAGATGACTCACAAAAAATATCAAGGCAATTCCAAAAGTAGGAGACACATTCAACATCCTTCTAAAGAAAAACAATACTTTCATTAAGGAAGAGTCTTAGAACGATTCGTAGGCTTAACCCCATGGGAGGGGGAGACCACAAGTATGACCCAATCGAACTATATTACCAATCACGCAACTAAGTCCATCCACATTGATTGTGAAAAGACAAGGGACAAGTGGGCACCCCTTGCAGATAGAGCATTTAAGACATATACATGGAGAGAGCTATCTGTTGATGTCGATATGAGCAAAAGCTATTCCAAAAATCTTGCTTTTCAAAAGCTACATGTATAGTATTTTGTGATTTATTACGGACAAAGCATGGTGACAAAGTATTAGATCCACCATTTTTACTACATTCACCAACTCCACTCTTTTTTTATGTAGTTGGAGAAAATGGAGTACATGTATCTTGGTTATTCTCAAAAATAGTTTGAGAGACTTGAGTAGAAATATCATGATGATCCTCTACTGTCATCGATGCATATACTCCTCCTTGCTCTACACTTGGGCTACTTAGAAAGTGTTGTGAACTACTCATGCGTTTGAATCTTTTTTATGTGATACCTTGAGATTTACATTTATTTGCATAACTTGCAACTATATCACTATTTAGATTAGAGCATCCTGCCACATTATTACATGTACTAAAAAGATGCTCTTTTATTCGAGTTGCATTTCCTACATATCGATGCCCACAACGTTTGCATTGTATTGTCGATACTGTTTTACCCTCTTGATGAACAATCACATATGACCATTCTTTTCCGTTTCCCATAGTGCTCGCAATTTACTTTATGAAGACTATACCTACAAAAAAAACAATAAAAATGAATATCAAATAAGATATTTTGATCAAAGTTGAGTCAAAAAATTACGATAAACTTTAATTCTCAATCATACATCCATATACAATTACACATACTATTGTGAAGTAAAAATCATTGTTGAGTTAAACAATCACAATAGATTTTAATTCTTATCATACACACATATATGTTTACACATACATATACTTACACATACTATTGTGAAATAGGAATCAATATTGAGTCAAACAATCACAATATATTTTAAATTCCTGATCATATGCACATACACTTACACATACTATTGTGAAGTAAGAATCAATATTGAGTCAGATAATCACAATAGATTTTTCATTCACAATTATACATTCATATGCATACACATACTCATACACATACATACATATAGTATTATGAAGTAATTCTCAATGTTGATTCAAACATAATCTACCTGTATCTTTCAATAATAAATTTAATGTACCACAATAGATTTCAAATTTCTAATCATATGCACATACACTTACACATACTATTGTGAAGTAAGAATAAATGTTGTATCAAACAACCACAATAGATTTTAAATTCCTAATCATATGCACAAACATTTACACAAACTATTGTGAAGTAAGAATCAATAGAGTCAAACAATCACAATAGATTTTTCATTCACAATTATACACTCATATGCATACGCATACTCATACACACACATACATATACTATTATGAAGTAAGAATCAATGTTGAGTTAAACATAATCTACTTACATCTCTCAATAATAAATTTAATGTATCAAAATAGATTTTAAACTCGTAATCATATGCACATACACATACACATATCCTAGTGAAGTAAGAATCAATGTTGTATTAGACAATCACAATAGATTTTAAATTCCTAATCATATGCACATACATTCACACATACTATTGTGAAGTAAGAGTCAATATTGAGTCAAACAATCATAATAGTTTAAATTATTCAATATTTATAGCAAAAAATTATACCTTGTTCTCTCTACGACACTTTAAGTTCGTAAAGAACAAAGTACCTTTTAAAAGAACAAAGTAGCTTTTATGAAAAATGAGTAAGAATCAATCTTAATAGATTTTAAATTCACATACATATACTATAGTGAAGTAAGAATCAGTGTTGAGTCAAACAATCACAATAGTTTCAATTATTTAATAAAGCAAAAATTTATACCTAGTTCTCTCTACGACACTTTTAAGTTTGTAAAGAACAAAGTAGCTTTTATGAAAAAATGAATCTAGTTCTATTCTTTTATAAAATATTATTCGATCGATTTTTTTTTGGATCGAATTTTTTTTTGATCAAAAGCTTTTTGATCGAAAAAACTTCGATCGAAAAAGTATCGATCGAAAACTGTCGAGTTCCCATGCAAAAACTATTCGGGCATGTCCGAATAAGCTGACGTATCACCAAATAATTCGGTTGAATAGAAGAGCTTGCCGCCAAATTCCATAATTATTTACGAATAAACGAATTGTCAAATAATAAATAATGCAACCTAGCTTCTTTGTTGAATCTCCAAGTAATTAAAAATGCACATAAGAAAGTCTTTCCCTAATGTGGCATTGATATAAGACGAATAATCTTTGCGTATTGGAATATCCTTTACATCCAAAGTATATGCTAACTCACAAAGTGCTTCATATTTGATCAAAGCTAAATCTTGTTTAGCTAAGAAATATGCAAGCTTCATACATGTGAGAACTTTACTTTTGTTTCGTCCATGTAATGTAGAAATATGATGTGGAAGTTTTTTTTTTCCTTCTCACTAAACCATCGTGAGCGGCTTATTCGATGTTCAGTTGACACATTATGTTTTCTGATGGATCCTTAAGTATGCTTTTACATCCTTCCTTCTACCCGATATCTTTCACACCTTTCCTCTCCGCCATCGACCACAAGTTTGAGAAAAGGGAACTCACTTTCCCATGTCCTTTTATACCTTCTTAGTTTTCCATTCTTTGAATTTTGTGCATTGGAAACTCTAGTAGATGTAGAACCTGGAAATGAATGATTATTAACATGTACATTACCATGTGCATGATCTTCCATATTTGGTTGCACAAAGTCCATATGCTGATTTGATGAGATAATCGACTACATGATATTCTTCTTCATCCACATTTTCCATTTCAGCGGTATATATGTCTCCTTCTTGCATGACTGGTTCTTCATCATCACTTACGAAAAGGTCATGCATAATATCTTCTCTTGATTTTACACGTTGCACTTCTTTTCTATTTTGGTTTGAGGCCTTTCTAAATGCGTCTAACAATGTCCGTTGAGACATACTATAATCCTATGCAAGATAAATTTCAAAAAGAATTCAGTTATTAAATTGAACATACATGAGTCTCAAAGCCTGAAAAGCCATAAATATTGTCATATTTTCTTCAAAACTTTGAAAATTCCACATATGAATAATGAAATTGATATAATAGTATTAACCTGTTAGATGACAAAACAACTTGAACTAGACTCCAAAGGTGTGATATTCAGGTCATATATATGCAATTATGTATATCATACTTTGGTATTACTCCTTGAAAATAGCACCTGCATAATTAAGAAAAAAGCACTATATAAGAAATCAGCTCTTTGTTTGCTTCAAAACTCACTTCAAAACTCACAAATTTTTGAGGTGGTACTAACTTTTGGAACCTTGATGCTTAAAACATTAAAAATGCATTAATGATAATCCCAACAACATTAATGAATAAAGAACGTTACCATGCAGTGTCCATAAGAAACAATGTAACATCATCTACGTTGCCCTTCTAATTCCATGTATTGTTGTGTGAGTTTGGCAGCGGCTACATGACTACGAGTTCTTTGGTGCTTGGGCCAATGGCATAATGCGATATGCATTTGGGTGAAAGTTGTACCTCAGGAGGGAGCTTTGACTTCAACATGGCTGACGACTCACGAGCCCAATCTGATTCAACTCGAAAGAGAAGGCTTGCATATACTTTTTTTTTTTCTTTTGGTTTCACCCATAGTGGTGGCCCTAAAGAAGAATGGAAAACTAAGGTGTGCATCAACCATGAAAAAGTCAATGTTTCTACGATAGAGATAGCTATCTACTTCCAATAACAAACCATATTTTGGAATGTGTTGCTGACAAGGAATTCAATATCTTCCTTGATGTTTTCTCAAGTTATAACCAAGTGATCTTTGCATAAAAAGATTAGCACAAGATAGATTTTTCCATTGAATGGAGGATTTATGCATTTTGTGTCATGATCTTTGGGTTGAGCAATTCTCATGTTTTTAGAGATTTCTTGCAAAAATGCATGGAAGTATATGTAAATGATCTATGCTCCTATTGAGAGCACTGAAGAAAACATATCCCCATTCTACAAAAGGTCGTTGATAAGTTCAGAACCCATAGAGTTTTCTTATATCATGAAAAGTGTGTCTTCATGGTCAACTAAGTCAATATTCATGGCCACATACTACTGAGAAATGGAATCTTTACTGATGAAGAAAAAGTGAAAATGATTCTACATTCTCATCATACCTCAACCTAAGAATGCGAAGAAGGTTCAATCCTTCATGGGGCTTATTGGATACTCTTGATATTTTATTCACATGTTTGTATTGATTGCGAAAACGCTTTATAGATTACTCATGCACTTTGAGTGGATGGATGAATGTCAAGAGTCATTCCTTGAACTTAGGAAATGGTTGAGCATTGCTAGCACCCTAGATGCACTAGACTCAAATGGATGATTCCATGTTCATGTGGATGCATCCAAGTATGCACTAGGATGTATTTTTACACAACTTGCACATTAGGGAAATATGGGTTTTACAATTCCCTATGCTAGCAAATAGTTGAATGCAATACAAAGGAACTATACCATCATGTACTATGAAGTATTAGGAATGGTGTATGCAGCCAAGAAGTCCCCTCATTATCTTTTGGCCAATAATTTCAAATTATATAGAACATGAAGCATTACTTTACTTAGCAAACAAGCCTTATGTTACTGGATGATTAGTGTGATGTTCGATACTACTTATGGAATTTGATTTTGAAGTAATATTAAAGAAAGGGAACACTTATATCCAAGTAGACCATTTGTCCCTCCTAACCAATGGTGATCCACCTACAAGCATTGTTAATGATCTAGATTACGCTTACCTGTTAGACCTTCAATTAGCTTCCATAATTTGAGAAGATAGTTCCATTGCTTACATACAAACCAAAGCATGTGATTGTCAAAGGATGCACATATTTGTCAATGAGACAATGAAATGTCATATCATTGAAGGAAGTGTATATTGACAAGTTTCGAGGTATTTTTTATGTTTTGTTGATGACATAGAAAAGCCATAGTTAATTAGAAAAGCCCACACTAGTCTCTTTGTCCATCATCATTCTTGTACACAAAAATTGAAAAATCTTAGGAGAGAAGTCATGTATGCCGATGTAGTAGCTTAACACTTTCCTCTTGCTAGAATGGCCAAAATGATACTACTTGCCAGATTGTGGTGGCCAACACCACATGGATGAAAAGGAATATGTCAAATGATGGAACAATGTTAAGAGACCAAGTATCCTTTCAAAAAATATTTCATGTCTCTTAGGGAAATGATAGGAAGCTAGACATTCAACAAGTGGGGTATCAATTTCATTGGTACTATTGACCCAGTGGCTAGCTGATCATGCATGGAACATGTCATAGTGACCACCAATTACTTGAGAAAGTGGGTATAAGAAAAAAGCTACTTAAAGAGATGATGCAAAAATGACTAAAAAGTTCTTCTTCGAAAATATCTTCATAAGATTTGGCTTGCCAAGAAAGTTTGTTAGCCATTGAGGTATTAATCTTCTCAACAAAATTATGGAATCATTACTAGATGAGTTCATGATCACTCATAAGAGCTCTGCTGCATATCATCCACAAGATAATGGTCAAGCAAAAAGCATTAACAAATTCTTAAGATAGAAAATAATGGAACATTTGATTGAGACGCACAACTTCACCACACTCTTTGGACATATAGAGTAGCCTACAAGACTACTTTAGAAGTTGCACCATGCAACATGATGTATAGACAAAATGAAATACTTCCAAGAGACTTTCTCATTCCAAATCTACAAGTAGCTAATACTTATGGGTGGATATAGGAAGAGCTCTCTAAGGAAGTGGATCAATTAAAATAAGCTTCAAGAAATGAGAGACAAAGATGTGGGAGGAATCTATGCTATCAAAAGGATACACAAGGTATTTTTTTGAAAATCTTATAAAGGACAATGGACTCAAGGAAGGAGCTTTGGTCCTAGGCTACACACCCAAGAATCATGCAAGAGATTACAAAAGCAAGGATACAAACCATTGATAATCAATCATATATCACCAAGTGGTTCAGCCAGCTAAGCAACCTAGGATGGAGACATACTAATGAATTACATAAAAAAGTGCAAGGTGCCAATAAAAAAATATATCCTAGAAAGAATGCTCAAGGCACAAGAAAGAAAAGAATAAGTAGAATGGATTCAAGAAGAGGTACGGCAAGAAAAAGCTTTTGAGGGAATCAAGAAAAAGACATTTTGGCAAAGTGGTTTATAGTTACCTAGGTCTAAGGATAATAACCCTTGGGTTTCTAGGTGGGAAACCCTTGAGATTTAGTGATTATTTACCACTTTTTAAGGGTCTTGAACCTTAAGGTTGGTTTCTCTAAGATTGAGTACTTAAGGCTTATATTGAAGCTTCTCCTAACCACTTCAATCATACATGAGAGATTGAAGGGCCTTCTTTTAAAAGACATATAATTTCATGAAATTTCTTAATCTTGGAAAGCATGTGATCCCATTGGGAACCCACGTGATGGAAGGTACACATGTCCCCTTGTCGTTTAGTTGGCTGTTGGCCTTATAGCTATATATTATAAGAGTTGGTTGATTTTGGAGGAATCGTAATTCTTAATGTGAAGAACTTCTTCTTGAAGTATTCATAACTGTCAGTGAAGATGGTGGTGGCAGAAGATTGACCAACACCCAAATCAGCCATAAGGTGTCTGAGCCACACACACTCAACAGTTGCTTTGAAAGATGCCCTATACTCAGCCTCACAATTGGAAGTGGCCATAGTAGACTTCTTCTTGCTCAGCCAAGATATGCATGAGCTACCAAGCATGAAGCAAAAACCACTAGTGGACACACGACTGTCCTAGCAACCGGCCCACTCACAGTCAGAAAAAGCTTGCAAATCTGGCGGTAGTGATCCCCCCTTGGGATAAAATAACCCAAGTATCCGGGTACGACTCAAGTAGCGAAAGTTGTGCTTAACCACCTGCCAATGCTTGACACATGGGCAATGCATAAACTTGCTCATCTATGAGATAGAAAATTGAATATTAGGCCGAGTAATACATAGTTAAATCAAGCATCCGATAGCCTGCTGATAGAGAGCAACATCATATGCATCTCCATCATCATGAAGACTCAATCATAAACCTGTCTCCATAGGAGTGACATTAGGTTTACAATCTTCAAGGCCAAAATGCTGCAATAATGCATCAATACATTTCGTTTGACACAAAGCCATTCCACCATCAATTGGCATAAGTTGAATGCCCAAATAATGATGCAAATGCCCCAAATGAGACATCTCAAATGAGTCATCTCAAATGAGGCATGCAAATCAGCCTTAAAATCAGCAATATGCTTTTCATGAGGACTAGTGAGCAGCATGTCATCAACATACACCATAATGATTAGAATTACATGATTAGCACACTTAACATATAAGGTGCTTTCAATTGGACTGTTCTCAAAACCATGTGCAATCAGATAGGCATGTATCTTTTCATACCAAGCACATGGTGCTTATTTTAAACCATATAAAGACTTTCTTGACTTGCACACCTGATTTCATGCCATTTTTGCAAAAAGCAATGGGGCTGAAAAACATACACTTCTTCATGAAAGTCACCATTCAAAAATGCACTTTTAATGTCCAAGTGATGTACATTCCAACCATGATGAGCTGCAAGTGCACATATGTTATGAACAATAGTCATTCGGCAAGTAGGTGCAAAGGTCTCATCAAAATCAATGTCTCTTTCTTATGCATAACCCTTTGCAACAAGCCTAGCCGTATACCTATCAACTGTTCCATCGAGCTTACACTTTGGCTTGTATACCCACTTAGTGCCAATGGCCTTCTTGCTAGGAGGAAAGTCACATAAAGGAGGCGCATCTAATTTGCTGTCATGCAAAGTCTGCACCAACCATTTTGGCATAGTTTTTGCCTCCTCAATATCAGCTCTCTCATCAACAAGTTCATCATGTAAATCTGCATCAGAAATAGGATGATCTACATCCTCACATGAAACCTACAAAGGCTGAAAAATTGCCTCATTAGGATTAGCACTAGATTGTCCACCTGTAAAAAGAGGTAGCAAAGTATCATACATGTCTTTGGAGCTAACAGATGTCTCCTTAGTACATGAAAGCAATGGCTGAATAGCATCTTCCACAAAAACAACATCAAGGATTACCAAAATGCGTTTAGTCTACAGATGATACAGACGATGGCCTTTACTTTCACAACTTTATCAAACAAAAATACATTTTACTGCTTTATCATCCAATTTTCTACGATGTTGTTCAGTCACTAATGCATATGTCAGACAACCAAAAACACGCAGATGAGCAACAGATGGCTTGCGACCATGCCATATGGAGTGATAGACTAGAGCGCTTTACTGGGCCACCTATTAAGTACATATGTTGTACACATAACAACCTCAAGCCAAAAACTATGTGGTAAAGCCTGACTCTTGACCATACACCTCACCATCTCCATGAGTGACCTTTTCTTCCATTTAGCAACTCCATTTTGTTGAGGTGTATACGGCACTGTACACTGGTGTTTTATCCCACGTTCAGCCAAAAATGCATTACAGTCAGAAGACATATATTCCCCCCCTCCATCAGAATGGAGGGTGCCCACTTTACATTCTGACAAATTTTCAGCCAAAACCAAAGAATGTTTGAAGCAAATAAACACCTCGAACTTTGCTTTCAATGGATATACCCATGCATGCCTTGAAAAATCATCAGAAAGTCACAAAGTAAAGATAGCTTCGAAAAGGGGGTGTCTTCATAGGACCACATACATCACTATGAAGAAGCTGCAATTTCTATGTAGCTCGAACAGAACCATCTTTTGAAAAAGATGAACGCTGCATTTTGCCCAAAATACAATCTTTACATACATGTTTACTGGGTGTGTCAAGTTTGGGCAAAAAGGACACCATTTAAGATTTCTGCAGGCATAACAAACTAGCAAAATTCAGATGACCAAAGCATGCATGCCAAAGCTTTGCATCTGACATAGCCTGAGAATCATGTACTGCACATGTTGAATCATTCACAGATCTTTCATAGTCTATGAGCTTATACAACCCATGACATAAAATACTAGAAGCAATAATCACGTCTCAATTTGATAGATCATGAATTGTATACCTCTCATAAACAAATTTCACAACCAAGCCAATCTTGGCTAAAGCCAAAACTGATAACAAATTCTTCTTGATCCCTGACACAAATAAAGCATGTGACAAAGTGAAAGAACTACCATCAACAGTAGTCAGAATGATCTTACCAAGTCCTATAACAAGATAAGAGGAGTTGTTGGCACATGTGATAGTATTCCCTATAGAAGTAGGCTCCAGTGAAGAGAAGAAACTACACTGCTAGGTAATATGTTTGGTAGCCCACTATCAAAGTACCAAACATCTAAGTCTATTACAGACATGCACTCGTCATGAGAAGATGGGTCAAAATTGCAAACAATTGTAAACACCCATTCTTCTTCCTGCACAAGATCAACAGACTCTGTTTTCAACGTATAGGCATATGCAACAACCATTCCGGCCTCTTTCTTCTTTGCCTCTTTAGCAGTCAGTTTTGGACAACTCTTAATGACATGATCATTTGCTTTATAGTATTTACAAAACGATTTCTACTTTTCTGATTTCTTCTCATCTTTTTCTTCCTTCTTCGAATGTGCAGCATTTGCAGATTTCTGCTTACTAGTAGATGAGCTCCATTTACCTTTACCCTTTTGACTAGCCAGGAAAGCTTGATCTACAACATGCATAATAGACATGTTCTACCTAGATTGATCTTTCTGCAACAGAATAAAAATTAACTCGTCAAATGACAAGGCATTATGATTTCCTTTCATCATCTAATGAAGATTAGAAGCAAAACTCTCACATGAATCAGGAAGACCATTCAGAACAGTCTCCACAAGTGAACTGTTAGGAAGAAACTTTGTCAGCGGAAATAAACTGTTCCTTCAAATCCTTGATATTTGTTAGAAAAATGTCCATAGAATCTCCTTCATTCATGTGCTCACTCTCCAACTATTTTCAAAGGTAAGCAACACAAGCCTCATTCCTAGCCTGGTACAATGTGGTAAGTGTATTCCACGCATCCTTAGCTATTCTGCAAGAGCGAATGTGAGGAATAATGGCACGTTTGACAGACAAAACTATCAATGCATGTGCTTGGGCATCTCTTCCATCCCAAAGAATTTGCTCTACAGTAGGTGCAACAAAAACTACATCACAAATAGGAATCTACAAAATATCACCATCTTTGACACCTTCTGCAACAGCTTCAACACCTACAGTTGTAACAGATGCAAGTGTGATAGGACGTTTTTCAACACCCTGCACAATTTTCCACAATCCTTTTGCAACCAATACATGTTGCATCATATAAGCCCATAACGGGTAGTTGGTACCATCCAACTTATCCTCAAGAGCCAACATACAGAATATGTCACTACTTTCAGCCATGGCCAATGACTAAAATGCCTTGATGCAAAAAATTGACTGTATCTCAAAAAGTTGAATAGAACTCCCGAGACAAATTCTGCTAAACCTGTAGCAGACTTTGAGACGCTTATACTAGTGAACAGAAACTGGTATATACCTTTGGCAGAAAAAGATGAAATAGCCTGCAAAAGCGCTATAATAGTGCATTCAAAGACCAAAACGAGCTCACATCATGATTTCGGCACCACAAAGCGAAGTAGTTTTGATCTCTGAAACACCTTGAGTATGCTAAAAAAAAATTGTGTGATTCTGAGACTGCAACCCGAGAGGTGTCGACGACACCCTAGATGAAGCGGCGACCTGCTCTGATACCAATTGTTGGAGTTAGACATCTATGGAAGCACACGAACAACACAAGGAAGAAGAAGAAGCTTGGAGCACAACACACAATATTGAATGTATTACCACTAGAATGTACAAAGATAAGTAACTCATTAGTACTATAGGCATATAAAGAAGCCGGGGGAAAAACCTCTTAAAGAGGGAAAAAAGTGCCCTCGCGCTCCTAGAGTGTTCACACACATCACTACCTAAATATATCAACACTTTCTAGGTGTGAAACCCTTGGGATTTAATGATTATTTACCCCTATTTAAGCGTCTTGAACCTTAAGGTTGGTTTCTCTAAGATTGAGTACTTTAGGATTATCTTGAAGCTTCTCCTAACCATTTCAATCTACATGAGAGATTGAAGGGCCTCCTTTTAAAAGATATATAATTTCATGAACCTTTTTAATCTTGGAAAGCATGTGATCCCATTGGGAACCCATGTGATCAAAGGTACACATGTCCCCTTGAAGTTTAGTTACCCCTTAGCCTTGGACCTATATATTGGAGGGGTTGGTTGACTTTCAAGGAATCGTACTTCTTAATCAGAAGAACTTCTTCTTGAAGTATTCATAATTATCCTTCTTCTTCATTTTTCTATCAACTTTTATGGATTTCTTATGCATGTATTCCTGACTGTTTTTCACGTAATCAAACTCAATTCTACTTGTTTTTGGTGCCGCATTGTCTATCCACTTGTTCAAATTCAATTTAGTCAAATTTCATGATGAATTTGCAGATTTTACATATCTTATTGTAGAGATTTTCAAGAGATTTGAAATGATAGCAAAGAAAGATGGTTGAATTGTTGTTATCAAGTTCTAATGTGCATGTTGTTGAATGGAAAACCCTTTGAATTGAATTTAGTAAAATTTTGCTTTAGGTTCAAGAATGTCATCTATGTACAACAATAGAGATGCTTGGGGGTTAGTGGCTAATCATTGTTGTTCCCCTTGCATTCGAACTTGAATTCCTAGATTGTGTGGAATTCAAACTAGATGATCCATTACTTCATGATGTATTCGTATAAAATTTTCTTGCAAGAGCGTCACTTGTGTGAGAAGAGAGGATTGGGATACCCCTCTAGATAGACTTATCCATTGAGTTACAGGAGTATACATGGGAACCCCCCTTTAATAGGGAACAATACTTGGCCTCATGATACAATTTACTATAAAATTGATATACTCTCTGCATACAATCACTTGAACCATGTCCTTTATGACTACAAATAGTGCATCAAATAAACTTCTTTACCTCTTTTTATGCTTTGAACTCCTCCAATTGTCTTCACATTTGAGATCATAAGTGCTGCATGGTTTGCTTCTCTAACGGGGTGGCCTTTTGCACTTGAGCATCTCTAGCTCTTGCCTAATTTGATCTATAGGATCAACTTTCCAATCTTTGTCACTGAAATTTTCTCTCTTCTTCAATTCATATATTTTTTGTCATTAACTTATCTAATGATCTAGGAAAATGGAGAACTTTGCTATCTTCTTCAATTCATGTATTTTCTGTCATTAATTTATTTAATGTCATATATCACCAAGTGCTTCAGCCAGCTAAGCAACCTCGGATGGAGACATACTAATGAATTACATCAAAAAATCCAAGGTGAATCGCTACAACAAACCAATAAAAATTATATCCTTGGATAAATGCTCAAGGCACAAATAAGAAAAGAAGAAGTAGAATGGATTCGAGAAGAGGTAGGGCAAGAAAAAGCTTTTGAGGGAATCAAGAACAAGAAATTTTGGCAAAGTGGTTTATAATTACCTAGGTCTAAGGATTAGAACCCTTGGGTTTCTAGGTGTGAAATCCTTAAGATTTAATGATTATTTACCCCTATTTAAGGCTCTACTATAAATATAGTGTCTATCTTGTATAAGCAAACGTATGTTAAACCATCCTTGCACAAAACTATTTTCTACTTTTAAGTTTGCTTGAGTAGTTCATTTGTCGTTTACCTTATTATGTGAAAATAATTGTTGTTACACAAATTGTCGTGTATGCCGATGTAGTAGCTTAACACTTTCCTCTTGCTAGAATGGCCAAAATGCTAGAATGGCCAAGTTCTAGACATCCTAGATAATCCACAAAAGAGTGTTGTGGATAGATTCTAAAAAGGATGGTTCTGAACTGATGCTACTTTTCCAAAAGGGTGGTTTTCAAGTAAACCTGCTTTTGAAAAGAGTGGCTTAGAACGAAACTCTATGAGTTCTTAATAGCTACATATGCAAGGCTAGGTATCGTGCAGATCAGACATTCATTCAAGAGTTGGATAAGTGTAAACCTTATTGCATGGTGGGACAAACCAACTTTACAACCTACACGGATGAAACTCTATATGACCGATGGCCATATTAAACATCCATTGGAATTGTTGGAAGGGATCATTCTCATCGTGTGGGGTCTAGAGATTAAGCACACATTTGCCATATCCTAGTTTGGCAAGAATGGTGTGCATAAGATGATACTAGGGAGATCTTTCTTTTGAAAACTCCAAATAAGACAAGATTGGGGCACCAACTCTTTTTACTTGCAACACTTAGGGGTAACAACAAAGGTTATTTTGAAAGATTACACAATGTAATTCTATCCAAAAGACCTATAGTTAATGCAGCCACTGTCACACATAGTTATCCTCTTCCTATCAAGGAGCATTTGTGGGAATGAGTAGCAGAAATTGAACTCTATAGTTTCTTGGATGAATTTTTAGGCTATAACTTAGTGGCCATAACTCCAAAAGACCAATGCAAGATGCCTTTTTCCATTGTATGGGAATTAATGCCTCTAGTTTAAAAAGTTTTAAGAAACACTTGAAATTTATGGCACAAGTATATGCTGAAACATGGAGACAAAAGGCTTAGTATGATGCTCATACCAAAGATAAAGATCTCAAGTAAGGTGACATAGTTATGGCATGCATTCTCAAACAACATGCAAAGAAATTGCAAAAGAGAGGATATAGGCCATTTCTAATCAACCCAAACATCTATTCACATAGAACTCACATGATTGCAAATGCAAAGCCTAGTAAAGAGAGGAGATAGACCTATGATGACACATACTCTACTAGGATCAAGGATGAAACTTACAAATTTTTGGCTACAAGATTCATCTTTTAATTGGAGCACACATAATGGGTTTCACCCATAGTGGTGGCACTAAAGAAGAATGGAAAACTAAGGGTGTGCATCAACCATGAAAAAGTGAATGCTTCTACAATAGAGATAGCTATCTACTTCCAATAACAAACCATATTTTGGAATGTGTTGCTGACAAGGAATTCAATATTTTCCTTGATGTTTTCTCAAGTTATAACCAAGTGATCTTTGCATAAAAAGATTAGCACAAGGTAGCTTTCTCCATTGAATGGAGTATTTATGCATTTTATGTCATGATTTTTGGGTTGACCAATTCTCTTGCCATGTTCCAAAGATTAATATGTCATGTTTTTTAAGATTTCTTGCATAAATGCATGGAAGTATATGTAAATGATCTATGCTCCTACTAAGAGCACTCAAGAAAACATATCCCCATTCTACAAAAGGTCGTTGATAAGTTCAGAACCCATAGAGTTTTCTTATATCATGAAAAGTGTGTCTTCATGGTCAACTAAGTCAACATTCATGGCCACATACTAGTGAGAAATGGAATCTCTACTAATAAAGGAAAAGTGAAAAGGATTCTACATTCTCATCATACCTCAACCTAAGAATGCGAAGAAGGTTCAATCCTTCATGGGGCTTATTGGATACTCTTGATATTTTATTCACATGTTTGTATTATTGCAAAACCGCTTTATAGATTACTCATGCACTTTGAGTGGATGGATGAATGTCAAGAATCATTCCTTGAACTTAGGAAATGGTTGAGCATTTCTAGCATCCTAAAGGAACTAGACTAAAATGGATGATTCCATGTTCATGTGGATGCATCCAAGTATGCACTAGGATGTATTTTTACACAACTTGCACATTAGGGAAATATGGGTTTTACAATTCCCTATCCTAGCAGATAGTTGAATGCAATAGAAAGGAACTATACCATAATTAGGAATGGTGTACGCAACCAAGAACTTCCCTCATTATCTTTTGGCCAATAATTTCAAGTTATTTATAGAACATATTATTTTACTTAGCAAACAAGCCTTATTCTACTGGATGATTAGTGTGATATTCGCTGCTACTTATGGAATTTGATTTTGAAGTACTATTAAAGAAAGGGAACACTTATATCTGAGTAGACCATTTGTCCCTCCTAACCAATGGTGAGCCACCTACAAGCATTGTTAATGATCTAGATTATGCTTACCTCTTCAACCTTGAATTAGCTTCCATAATTTGAGAAGATAGTTCCATTGCTTACATACAAACCAAAGCATGTGATTGTCAAAGGCTCCACATATTTGCCAATGAGACAATGAAATGTCAGATCATTGAAGGAAGTGTATATTGACAAGTTTCGAGGTATTTTTTATGTTTTGTTGATGACATAGAAAAGCCATAGTTAGTTAGAAAAGCCCACACTAGTCTCTTTGTCCATCATCATTCTTGTACACAAAAATTGAAAAATCTTAGGAGAGAAGCCGTGTATGCCGATGTAGTAGCTTAACACTTTCCTCTTGCTAGAATGCCCAAAATGATACTACTTGCCAGATTATGGTGCCCAACACCACATGGATGAAAAGGAATATGTCAAATGATGGAGCATGTGTCAAGAGACCAAGTATACTTTGAAAAAATATTTCATACCTCTTAGGGAAATAATAGGAAGCTAGACATTCACCAAGTGGCCTATCAATTTCATTGGTACTATTAACCCACTGGCTAGCTGCTCATGCATGGAACATGTCATAGTGACCATCGCTTACTTGAGCAAGTGGGTATAAGAGAAACGATACTCAAAGAGATGATGCAAAAATTACTAAAAAGTTCTTCTGTGAAAATATCTTCATAAGATTTGGCTTGCCAATAAATTTTGTTAGCAATTGAGGTATTAATCTTCTCAACAAAATGATGGAATCATTACTACATGAGTTCGTGATCACTCATAAGCACTCCACCCCATATCATCCACAAGCTAATGGTCAAGCAAAAAGCATTAAAAAAATTATTAAGTTAGAAAATAATGGAACATTTGATTAAGACACGCAGCTTCATCACACTCTTTGGACATATGGAGTAGCCTAGAAGACTACTTTAGAAGCTACACCATGCAACATGATGTATAGACAAAATGAAATACTTCCAAGAGACTTTCTCATTCCAAATCTACAAGTAGCTAAGACTTATGGGTGGATCTAGGAAGAGCTCTCTAAGGAAGTGGATTAATTAAAATAAGCTTCAACAAATGAGAGACAAAGATGTGGGAGGAATCTATGCTATCAAAAGGATACAGAAGGCATATTATTAAAATCTTATAAAAGACAATGGACTCAAGGAAGGAGCTTTGGTCCTAGGCTACACACCCAAGAAACATGCAAGAGATTACAAAAGCAAGGATACAAACATTGATAATCAATCATATATCACCAAGTGGTTTAGCCAGCTAAGCAACCTCGGATGGAGACATACTAATGAATGACATAAAAAAGTGCAAGGTGCCAGTAAAAAAATATATCCTAGAAAGAATGCTCAAGGCACAAGAAAGAAAAGAATAAGTAGAATGGATTCAAGAAGAGGTACGACAAGAAAAAGCTTTTGAGGGAATCAAGAAAAAGACATTTTGGCAAAGTGGTTTATAGTTACCTAGGTCTAAGGATAATAACCCTTGGGTTTCTAGCTGGGAAACCCTTGGGATTTAATGATTATTTCCCACTATTTAAGGGTCTTGAACCTTAAGGTTGTTTTCTCTAAGATTGAGTACTTAAGGCTTATATTGAAGCTTCTCCTAACCACTTCAATCATACATGAGAGATTGAAGGGCCTTCTTTTAAAAGACATATAATTTCATGAACTTTCTTAATCTTGGAAAGCATGTGTTCCCATTGGGAGCCCAAGTGATGGAAGGTACACATGTCCCCTTGTTGTTTAGTTGGCTGTTGGCCTTGTAGCTATATATTATAAGAGTTGGTTGATTTTGGAGGAATCGTATTTCTTAATGTGAAGAACTTCTTCTTGAAGTATTCATAACTATCCTTCTTCGTCATTTTTTTGTCAACTTTTATGGATTTCGTATGCATGTAACCTAGCCCCTAAGTTGTTTCTTGACTATTTTTCAGGTAACCAAACTCAATTCTAATTGTTTTTGGTGCCGCATTGTCTATCCACTTGTTCATATTCAATTTAGTCGAATTTCATGATGAATTTGGAGATTTTACATATCTTATTGTAGAGATTTTCAAGAGATTTGAGATGCTAGCAAAGATGGGTGAATTGTTGTTAACAAGTTCTAATATGTATATTGTTGAATGGAAAACCCTTTGGATTGAATTTAGCAAAATTTTCCTTTAGGTTAAAAATATGATCTATGTACAACAATAGAGATTCTTGAGAGTTAGTGGCTAATCATTGTTGTTTCCCTTGCATTCGAACTTGAATTCCTAGATTGTGTGGAATTCAAACTAGATGATCCATTACTTCATGATGTATTTGTATAAACTTTTCTTGCAAGAGCCATTAGTTGTGTGAGAAGAGAGGATTGGGATACCCCTCTAGATAGAATTATCCATTGAGTTACAAGAGGATACATGGGAACCCCCCTTTAATAGGTAACAATCCTTGGCCTCATGATACAAATTACTATAACATTGATATAGTCTCTTCATACAATCACTCAAACCATGTCCTTTATTACTACAAATAGTGCACCAAATAAACTTCTTTACCTCTTTTTGTGCTTTGAACTCCACCAATTGTCTTCACATTTGAGATAATAAGTGTTGCATGGTTTGCTTCTCTAACTGGGTAGCCTTTTGCAATTGAGAATCTCTCGCTCTTGCCTAAGTTGATCTATAGGATCAACTTTGCAATTTTTGTCACTAAACTTTGCCCTCTTCTTCAATTCATGTATTTTTTGTCATTAAGTTATCTAATGTTGTAGCAAAATGGAGAACTTTGCTCTCTTCTGCAATTCATGTATTTTTTGTCATTAAGTTCTGTAGTGTCATATATCACCAAGTGGTTCAGCCAACTAAGAAACCTTGGATGGAGACATACTAATGATTTACATAAATAATGCAAGGTGAATCTCTATAATAAACCAATAAAAAATTGTATCCTAGAAAGAATGCTCAAGGCACAAAGAAGAAAAGAAGAAGTAGAATGGATTCGAGATGAGGTAGGACAAGAAAAAGCTTTTGAGGGAATCAAGAACAAGACATTTTGGCAAAGTGGTTTATAATTACCTAGGTCTAAGGATTAGAACCCTTGGGTTTCTATTGGAGTTAGATGTCTGCGGAAGCACACGAACAACACAAGGAAGAAGAAGAAGCTTGGAGCACAACACACAATACTGAATGTACGACCACTAGAGAATAAACAAAGATAAGTAACCCATTAGGGCTTTAGGCGATTATACAAGCTTGGGGAAGAAAAAATCCTAAAGAGAGAAAAAAGTGCCGTGGTGGTCCTATAGTGTTCACAGACATCACTACCTAAATATATCAAAAAATCCCCCCTAGGAGTGATGCTATGAACAAGGAGCTGGGACTCATGTATAAGGAAGTGCCAAGCTATGTGGAAATCACTCCACAAAATTAAGTAAGCCCAAAGCTTTGCGGAAAGCTTCAAAATTCCCCCTAGGTAGAGCCTTTGTGAAAAGGTCTACAATGTTCTCCTAGGGCACATATGCCAAGCTGATCTCTCCAACAGAGAACATGTCCTTGACATAATGATAATGCACCTCCATGTGCTTAATGCGAGCATGGAATACAGGGTTCCTCACAACTGCCAATGCGCTTTGACTGTCAATGAAGATGGTGGTGGCAGAAGATTGACCAACACCCAAATCATTCATAAAGTGTCTGAGCCACACACACTAAAAAGTTGCTTTGAAAGCTGCCCTATACTCAGCCTCACAATTAGAAGTGGCCATAGTAGGCTTCTTCTTGCTCAACCAAGATATGCATGAGCTACCAAGCATGAAGCAAAAACTACTAGTGGACACACGACTTTCGTAGCAGCTGTTGGAGTTAGACGTCTATGGAAGCAAGCGAACAACGCAAAGAAGAAGAAGAATCTTGGAGCACAACACACAATACTGAATGTATTACCAGAGAATGTACAAAGATAAGTAGCCCATTAGGGCAATAGGCGTATATACAAGCCGAGGGAAGAAAACCTCCTAAAGAGGGAAACAAGTGCCCCGGCGGTCCTAGAGTGTTCACACACATCACTACCTAAATATGTCAACAAATCCCCCTGTGAGTGATGCGGTGAACAAGTAGCTGACACTCATGTATAAGGAAGTGCCAAGCTATGTGGAAATCACTCCACAAAAGGAAGTAAGCCCAAAGCTTTGCGGAAAGCTTCAAACTTCTCCCTAGGCAGAGCCTTCATGAAAAGTTCTGCAATGTTCTCCTGCGTGGGCACAAATGCCAAGCTGACCTCCCTAGCAGAGAATTTGTCCCTGAGATAGTGATAATGCACCTCAATGTGCTTAGTGTGAGCATGGACCACATGGTTCCTTGCAACTGCCAATGCACTCTGACTGTTAGTGAAGATGGTGGTGGCAGAAGTCTGACCAACACCCAAATCAGCCATAAGGCGTCTGAGCCACACACACTCAACAATAGCTGTGAAAGCTGCCCTATACTCAACCTCACAACTGGAAGTGGCCACAGTAGGCTGCTTCTTGCTCAACCAAGATATACATGAGCTACCAAGCATGAAGCAAAAGCCACTAGTGGACACTACCAAGCATGAAGCAAAAGCCACTAGTGGACACACAAGTGTCATAGCAACCAGCCCAATCGGAGTTAGAAAAAGCATGCAAATCTGGCAGTAGTGATCCCCCCTTGGGATAACACAACCCAAGTAGCCAAATACTACTCAAGTAGCGAAAGATGTGCTTAACTGCCTGCCAATGCTTGACACCTGGGCAATGCATAAACCTGCTCATCTGTGAGACAACAAACTGAATATCTGGCCGAGTAATGCATAAGTAAATCAAGCATCCAACAACCTGTTGATAGAGAACAACATCAAATGCATCTTTAGCATCATGAAGACTCAATCGTAAAACTATCTCCATAGGAGTAGCAATAGGCTTATAGTCTTCAAGGCCAAAACGCTGCAATAATGTGTCAATATATTTCATTTGACAGAGAGCCATTCCACCATCAACTTGCATAAATTGAATGCCCAAATAATGATGCAAATGCCCCAAATCAGACATCTCAAATGAGGCATGCAAATCAGCCTTAAAATTAGTAATATGCTTCTCAATAGGACCAGTGAGTAGCATGTCGTCAACATAGACAACAATGATCAGAAGTACATTAGCACGCTTAACATATAAGTTGCTTTCAGCTGGACTATTGTCAAAAACATGTGTAATCCGATAGGCATGTATCTTCTCATACCAAGCACGTGGTGATTGCTTTAAACCATATAATGCCTTTTTTAACCTGCACACTTGGTTTTCATGCCCTTTCTGCACAAAGCCACGGGGCTGAAAAACATACACTTCTTCATGCAAGTCACCATTCAGAAATGCATTTTTAATGTCCAACTGATGTACATTCCAACCATGATGGGCTATAAGTGCACAAATGCTCCGAACAGTAGTCATACGACATGTAGGTGCAAAGGTCTCATCAAAATCAATGTCTCTTTCCTGCGCATAACCCTTTGCAACAAGCCTAGCCTTATACCTCTCAACTGTACCATCAGGTTTACGCTTCAGCTTGTAGACCCACTTAGTGCCAATGGCCTTCTTGCCACGAGGCAAGTCACATAAATACCAGGCTCATTCTCATCACAGAGACTAGATGCAGCCATAGCATAGCAATATGATGAAAAAGAGGCACTGTGAGAGCCTGAGCGAGTACGATATGACAGAGGTGCATCTAATTTGCTATCACGCAAAGTTTGCACCAGCCATTTTGGCATAGTTTTTGCCTACTCAATATCAGCTCTCTCATCAAATAGTGCATCATGTAAATCTGCATCAGAAATGGAATGATCTGCATCATCACATGAAACCTGCAAAGGCTGAGAAGTTGCCTCATTGGGACCAGCACTAGACTGTCCACCTATAAAAAGAGGTAGCAAAGTATCATACATGTCTTTGGAGCTAACAGATGTCTCTTTAGTACATGAAAGCAATGGTTGAATAGCATCTTCCACAAAAAAAACATCACGGCTAACGAGAATGCGTTTAGTCTATGGATGATACAGACGATAGCCTTTACTTTCAGAACTGTACCCAACAAAAATACATTTTCCTGCTTTATCATCCAATTTTCTGCGATGTTGTTGTTGGAAAGCAATGTCGCATTTGGTCAAGGATTGGTCAATTTATCCATTATTAAAAGCATGTGTACAAGTTCTGTTCACTCTCTTGTACAAGAAACGGCGCTAGGCGATGTGGATAAAACGGAAACCTCCTAAGGTGGTGACGAGGGATCGATTCCCATCGACAGCCACTGATCGCGTACATTTTTTGAAAAAAATCTTAGCAAAGTCACGAACAACATTTCAATTAGCGACGGACGCGATTTGCAATTTTATTCAAGAGCGATCGTAGTCGTTTTGGTTGTGCTTTATTTCATGGACAATGAACACTATAAAAGAGAGTCTTTGGGATTACTTGGAGTATCCTTCACCTAGGATCAACACAAGCTTTCTAGAGCTTGGACCTCAGTAGAGGTGGTGTTTCTTCTAGCACATGGGCCAGCTATGGTGCTAACTTGAAGCATGTTGAGGAGCAGCTATGGAGTTCTTCTTGGTGATTCTTCTTGGAGAAGATGAAGGGTGTGCTCACACTCTAGCTCATGGAGAGGAGGTCATCTCTTGTTCATGGCAAGAAGACTTGATTATTAGCAGCTTGATGGTGAGGATCGCCCATCTACATGATGTATTTGAAGATCATCTTCTACAAGAAGATGTTAGGTTGAAGATTATCTTCTACAAGAAGATGTCTGGCTACTTCAAAGACATTGGATGGAACCATCTACATGGTGTATTTGAAGATCATCTTCTATAAGAAGATGTTAGGTTGAAGATTGTCTTCTACATAGAAGATGTCGGGCTACTTCAAAGACATTAGATGGTGATTAACATAAGATTCACATCTTATGTTAAGTATTCAGGTACATATTCTCTTTATGCACATAGGTACTACTTGAAGTTTATGGAGGCTGTGGCGTTCATATCAGAAGGAGTCCTATTCGGCATAGGTACAAGAGAATCAGTACTTATATGCTTCATGCATATTTTTATGAGGTATTTGAGAAGGTGTGTTCACATGAGTTTGAGGATTTCCGACAACAATCTTGTTAGCATTCTATGCTACTTTATAAGTATGTGATCTTTTCACACACGTATCTGACTTAGGGTCTTCCATAGCCTAAGTTTAGATGTAGGTTTGTTGGCCATCAGTTTCACACTGATCCTTCCTCATTCAGTCACTCATATTCACTCTTCTATAACCTATTAGGTCACACATCTCATGTATATTCAGATTACTGCCCACACATCTGAATATGTTTGTTACATTGTACATTCACTCATTCATCTATTTCTCATCCCATAGAATGGTTGAGAATTTTGCTCCCACATTGTACATTGAACATTGGTATATATGATACTATGAGTCAGCGATGGCTTACGTAACACCGTACACATGTCATCTATTCTTTCTCTATCTTTATCTCATCATTTGTCTGATTAAGATGTGGTATGTTCATGTTTTGTCAATATGGAAGATTGTTGGAATTAATGTTGTACATGAATGGAACTATGGAACCATGGACCTGTGACATGAGCCTAAGGGCCTACCTCACTTCCAACATTTGGTATCAGAGCACTAAGGTTTTGGTTACAGAACTTTAGATCTTTGGCATCAATGCATTAAGGCTCATTCATATCCCAGGTTCCCAGAATTCCAGATTTACAACATATGATTTAAATGCATCTTCTAATATTTGACATTTGACATACACACTTAATCTAGATGAGTAGAGATTTGAGAATTAGACAATTCAGTTACATGTGTATTTATCAGTGTGGAGTATGAAGTTGATGATCTGTTAGCAGCCGAATATTTTTGGAAAGAGTATGCAAATACTTTACAAAAGTATTGTTTGAAGACCCAGACTTGATGAAGAGAAGACTACTTCAAATTCAAGGAAGAACAATGGTTTAGAGAAGATGAAGGAATCAAATCAACGTCAAATCACAGGTATCAATGTTTACTATCAGATTATCACTTGCAGGTCATATCTTAGAAGAGCAGTTATGAAGAGATTTGAAGAAATTCAAGGAATGCTTTTATACACTTTCATCATTTGAAAGTTAAAGCATTAGCTACATCAAAACAGGTATCTAGAGGTTTTTCTAGAGAGTTTTGAGAAGATCTCTTTCATGGCAAGAAAGTTCATCTAAGAAGACAAATGTGTGAAGATGAGATGAGTTTTATGTTCAGCCAATTTTCTGTTGTAAGTTGGTTGGATATCAAGGTACAAATATATCTAGAGAAGGTAACTCTAGAAGGGCAATTCATCATTCAGACAACGATTGGTGAATTTAGTCGTTTCAGACATTTGAAACAACATTTTGATTCAGAGATATGAGGAGATGGTAAAACATGTTTCTATATTCAACTTCCATTTGTATACCATGTTTGTTTTATCTCTTACTCTTATCATTAGAGGAAGAGAAAAGTTCGTTTGAAGAAGTCAAGAGTGTTTGCTACTTCAAGATGAAGAGAACAAAAGGTATGGAAGAGAAGTTTGAAGATGTCGACATTATCATCAGGTGGAAGAAAGATGCAGAAGAAGAAAGTCCATCATTTCTAAAAGAAAAGTAAGACTTCCTTTTCTCATATATTTTCCATATACTTTTCCTATTTTATCCTCTACACCCAAAGACAAGTCTACGAGAACATCTTGTTTAAAGAAGAAGCAGTTTCTTGTTTTGTATTACACTTGGTCATGATTTAGTAGATTTGAACAAGAATTGCATTGAGAGAAAGAAAAGCAGCAGATATATGTTTTAACTCATATATGTATGAGTTATGTTTTAGTTGAAGCTTTTAAGCAGGCAGCTTATATGTTCCCTCAAAGAATTCTTGGACTGTCAATACAGAGCTACTTGGTATATGACAGGTTGCAGAGAAGTATATTTCTTCTTTATCTAACTCTTGAGGTAAAAGAGTTTTTTGTAGCAGATGTTGAAGACTTGCGTTGAGGTTTTATGTTTGGAAAAGGTTACCTCATACTCTGTATTTTCAGAAACTTTAGAAAATTCAGAATCTTGTTGATGTACCAGCCACTTGAAGAATCTACTTTTTATGATTGTCTTGATTTTTGGATACATGCTTGTATTCAAAAAGGTGTTCCATTAGATCCTATAACTTGATTGAAAAGTGGAGTTAGCCAAAAGAAAGTCAAGCAGGTACTATCACATTTCACCTGGGTAAAATATGAAAGTTATGAAGTATCAACTTGCAGCTTTTGGAGTTCTCAAGGTGAGAAGTTTGTCCACTTATATTTCAAGTAGGAATTGCAGATTCCTTGAAGGATTTGTTTGAAGAAAAGTTTTACAACTTTTTGAGAAGCATGGACACTTGGAGACATTCAGGTAATAAATCAAACATTCAGTCATGAAGGTTTGATAAGAGCAGATTCTACACAGGAGAGATCATTGATCTCGTATGATCTTATATGATCTTGAGTATTTATGATTCAGTTGTCTATCCTTTGTTTGTGAGGATTCTTGACATTGGAAGAAGTAAGTCAAAGATTCAGGTTCTATCAGATTTGTCTTGCAGAGAGATAGAAGAAGATACTTGTTATGTTACAGAAGGTTATGAATCCTAAAAAGCTTTCAGCAAGGTTTTATTATGTTAGGTTCAGCTAACCTTATTCTAGATTTTGGAAAGCTGAAGAATGACATGGAAAGCTATTAGCATGTGCACAATGCTAATAAAAAGGGTTCAAAGATTTTGTTTCAGATACAGGTATTGATAACTGAACATTAGATTTATGAAGGAAGACGTTCCACATTTCATAAAGTCCGATATATTTGAAGAATACTGGATACTAGTGTTAAGTCATCCAGGGGGGTGATGAAACATGAAGACTTATTTTCAAGCCATATGTAAAAGAATGCAGAGTCATACCTACAGGTATTCCTAATTAAGGTATTCCTATATTTCCTTTGTCAGGTTCTCTTTATGTTCCAGCTTTGTAAGAAGAAGGAAGAAGAAGAATGTTTGGAGAAAAGTTCCTGTTAGGATGTTCCTGTTCAGGAGAAGGTTCCAGAGTTCTATTGAAGAGAAGCTTGATATTTCAGAAAGGTATATTTCAAAAGTGCGCACAAATATGTTTATACCAGGTTCTGAAGGAAAGAGGTATGAAGGATTTTAAGGATGAAGACATGATGACATCATAGATCTTTACTCATATTTCAATTGATTTCAATTGAGATAAGTTGACATGACTTGAGTACAGTCAGAGATGAACCAGCAGTGTTCATAATACACTAAGTTGTGAGTTGTCAGTCACAGGTTCCAGGATTCAGTTCTTGACTAGTGTATTTACATGACACAGCAGAAGTATGTTGAGAAACCTTTTTTTTAAGGTAAATGCAAATATGTGGATCCTAGTGTATGTTTTCAGATTTTTGAAAACAAGAGATAGCAAGTTCAGAGACAGGTCATGCTATATTTGTCAAGCAGTGATTGCTTGATAAGAACACTATTGGATATCTAGTTTGCATATTTTCTCAAGTATTATGGTTCATATTCAGCAAGTTCAGGTTTTTTGAAGAAAAGTCAAAATTCAGTTTTGAAGAAGACTTTTTCTGAAGTGCGAGAGTACAAGCTTAAAGCTTGTGATAATTTGCAGTTTGTGACAGATTGCAGATCCAGCCCAGATTGTACCAATATGACATTGCAGGGGGGATTGTTGGAAAGCAATGTCGCATTTGGTCAAGGATTGGTCAATTTATCCATTATTAAAAGCATGTGTACAAGTTCTGTTCACTCTCTTGTACAAGAAACGGCGTTAGGCGATGTGGATAAAACGGAAACCTCCTAAGGTGGTTACGAGGGATCGATTCCCATCGGCAGCCGCTGATCGCGTATATTTTTTGAAAAAAAGCTTAGCAAAGTCACGAACAACGTTTCAATTAGCGACAGACGCGATTTGCAATTTATTCAAGAGCGATCGTAGTCGTTTTGCTTTTGGTTGTGCTTTATTTCATGGACAATGAACACTATAAAAGAGAGTCTTTGGGATTACTTGGAGTATCCTTCACCTAGGATCAACACAAGCTTTCTAGAGCTTGGACCTCAGTAGAGGTGGTGTTTCTTCTAGCACATGGGGCAGCTATGGTGCTAACTTGAAGCATGTTGAGGAGCAGCTATGGAGTTCTTCTTGGTGATTCTTCTTGGAGAAGATGAAGGGTGTGGTCACACTCTAGCTCATGGAGAGGAGGTCATCTCTTGTTCATGGCAAGAAGACTTGATTATTAGCAGCTTGATGGTGAGGATCGCCCATCTACATGATGTATTTGAAGATCATCTTCTACAAGAAGATGTTAGGTTGAAGATTATCTTCTACAAGAAGATGTCTGGCTACTTCAAAGACATTGGATGGAACCATCTACATGGTGTATTTGAAGATCAACTTCTATAAGAAGATGTTAGGTTGAAGATTGTCTTCTACACAGAAGATGTCGGGCTACTTCAAAGACATTAGATGGTGATTAACATAAGATTCACATCTTATGTTAAGTATTCAGGTACATATTCTCTTTATGCACACAGGTACTACTTGAAGCTTATGGAGGCTGTGGCGTTCATATCAGAAGGAGTCCTATTCGGCATAGGTACAAGAGAATCAGTACTTATATGCTTCATGCATATTTTTATGAGGTATTTGAGAAGGTGTGTTCACATGAGTTTGAGGATTTCCGACAACAATCTTGTTAGCATTCTATGCTACTTTATAAGTATGTGATCTTTTCACACACGTATCTGACTTAGGGTCTTCCATAGCCTAAGTTTAGATGTAGGTTTGTTGACCATCAGTTTCACACTGATCCTTCCTCATTCAGTCACTCATATTCACTCTTCTATAACCTATTAGGTCACACATCTCATGTATATTCAGATTACTGCCCACACATCTGAATATGTTTGTTACATTGTACATTCACTCATTCATCTATTTCTCATCACATAGAATGGTTGAGAATTTTGCTCCCACATTGTACATTGAACATTGGTATATATGATACTATGAGTAAGCGATGGCTTACGTAACACCTTACACATGTCGTCTATTCTTTCTCTATCTTTATCTCATCATTTGTCTGATTAAGATGTGGTATGTTCATGTTTTGTCAATATGGAAGATTGTTGGAATTAATGTTGTACATGAATGGAACTATGGAACCATGGACCTGTGACATGAGCCTAAGGGCCTACCTCACTTCCAACATTTGTTCAGGCACTAATGGATATGCCAAACAACCAAAAACACACAGATGAGCAACAGATGGCTTGCGATCATGCCAAGCCTCATATGGAGTGCTAGATTGCAACGCTTTAGTGGGACACCTGTTCAGTACATATGCTACACACGTGACAGCCTCAAGCCAGAAACTATGTGGTAAAGCCTGACTCTTGACCATACACCTCACCATCTCCATGAGTGACCTGTTCTTTCATTCAGCAACTCCATTTTTTTGAGGTGTATACGGCACTGTACACTGGTGTTTTATCCCACATTCAGCCAGAAATGCATTAAAATCAGAAGACATATATTCCCCCCCTCGATCAGAACAGAAGATGCCCATTTTACATGCTGATAGATTTTCAGCCAAAACCAAAAACTGTTTGAAGCACATGAACACTTCGGACTTTGCCTTCAATGGATATACCCATGCATGCCTGGAAAAATCATCAATGAAAGTCACGAAGTAAAGATAATTTCCAAAAGAAGGTGTCTACATAGGACTACAAACATCGTTATGTACAAGCTGCAATTTTTGAGTAGCCTGAACTGAACCATCCTTTGGAAATGAGGAACACTGCATTTTGCCCAAAATATAGCCTTCACAAACATGTTTTCCAGGTGCCTCAAGTTTGGGCAAAGAGGACACCATTTTAGATTTCTGCAGGTGTAGGAAACTAGCAAAATTCAGATGACCAAAGCGTGCATGCCAAACTTTTGCATCTGACATAGCCTGAGAATCATTTATTGCACATGCCAAATCATTTATAGATCTTTCATAGTCTATGAGCTTCTACAGACCACGACATAAAATGCCAGAAGCAATAATCACATCGCCATTTGATAGATCATGAACTGTACACCGGTCATCAACAAATTTCACAACCAAGCCAATCTTGGCTAATGCAGAAACTGTAACATGTTCTTCTTGATCCCTGGCACAAATAAAGCATCTGACAAAGTGAAAGAACTACCATTAACAATAGTCAAAATGATCTTACCAATTCCCATAACAGGATAAGAGGAGTTGTTGGTGCATGTAACAGTATTCCCTGTAGGGGCAGGCTCGAGTGAAGAGAAGAAACTGCGCTGCGAGGTAATATGTTTGGTTGCCCCACTGTCAAAATACCAAACATCTGATTCTACTGCAGACATGCATTGCTCATGAGAAGATGGGTCAAAACTGCAGACAATAGTAAACGCCCATTCTTCTTCCTGCACAAGATTAGCAGACTCTGTTTTTGGTGTAGAGGCCTCTGCAACAACCATTCCAGCCTCTTTCTTCTTTGCCTCTTTAGCAGCCAGTTTTGGAAAATTCTTTATGATATGATCATTCCCTTTACAGTACTTACAAAACAATTTCTGCTTTTCTGATTTCTTCTCATCTTTATCTTCCTTCTTCGAATATGTAGAATTAGCAGATTTCTGCTTACTAGTTGAAGAGCTCCATTTTCCTTTGCCCTTCTGACTAGCCAAGAAAGCTTGATCTTCAACTCGCATAATGGACCTATTCTGCCTAGAATGATCTTCCTGCAACAGAACAGAGAATAACTCCTCAAATGATAAGGCATTTGGATTGCCTTTCATCATCAACCGAAGAGTAGAAGCAAAACTTTGATATGAATCAGGAAGAACATTCAGAACGGTCTACACAAGTGAGCTATCTCGTATAACCTCGTCAGCAGAAATCAACTGTTCCTTCAAGTCTTTGATCTTCATTAGGAAACTGTCCATGGAATCACCTTCATTCATGTGCTCACTCTCCAACTGTTTTCGGAGATAAGCAACACGAGCCTCATTCCTAGCTTGGTAGAATGTGGTAAGTGTATCCCAAGCATCCTTAGCTGTTCTGCAAGAGTGAATGTGATGAATAATGGCACGTTCGACAGACAAAGCTATCAATGCATGTGCCTGGGCATCTCTACCATCCCAACGAATTTGCTCTGTAGTAGGTGCAGCACAAACCGCAACACGAACAAGAATATGAAGAATATCTTCATCTTCGACACCTTCTGCATCAGCTTCAGTACCTGCTGTTGTAACAGTTGCAGGTGTGATAGGATGTTTTTTGACACCCTGCACAATGTTCCACAGTCCTTTTGCAACCAACACATGTCTCATCATATAAGCCCATAATGGGTAGTTGGTACCATCCAACTTATCGTCAACAACCAACATACGGAATACATCACTGCTTTCAACCATGGCCGGTGATTAAAATACCTTGATGCAAAAAATTGACTGTATCTCAAAAAGTTGAACAAAACTGCCGAGACAAATTTTGCAAGACCTGTAGAAGACTTCGAGATGATTATATTGGCGAACAAAAACATGTATATATCTTTGGCACAAAAAGATGAAATAGCCTGCACAAGCGCTGTGATAGTGCGTTCGGAGGCCGAAACGAGCTCAGATCGCGATTTCGACACCACACAGCAAAGTTGTTTTGATCTCAGAAACACGCTGAGTATGCTCACCAAAATTCGTGCGATTCTGAGACTGCAAATGGAGGAGTGTCCACGACGCCCTAGATGAAGCGACGACCTGCTCTGATACCAATTTTGGAGTTAGACATCTTGGGAAGCATGCAAACAGCACAAGGAAGAAGAAGAAGCTTGGAGCACAACTCACAATACTGAATGTATTACTAGAGAATGTACAAAGATAAGTAGCCCATTAGGGAAATAGGCGTATATACAAGCCGGGGGAAGAAAACCTCCTAAAGAGGGAAAAAAGTGCCCCGAAGGTCCTAGAGTGTTCACACGCATCACTACCTAAATATGTCAACAGCAACCAGCCCACTCAGAGTCAGAAAAAGCATGCAAATCTGGCGGTAGTGATCCCCCCTTGGGATAAAATAACCCAAGTATCTGGGTATGACTCAAGTAGCGAAAGATGTGCTTAATCGCCTACGAATGCTTGACAGATGGGCAATGCATAAACTTGCTCATCTATGAGATAGAAAATTGAATATTAGGCCGAGTAATACATAAGTAAATCAAGCATCCAATAGCCTGCTGATAGAGAACAACATCATATGCATCTCCAACATCATGAAAACTCAATCATAAACCTGTCTCCATAGGAGTGACAATAGGTTTACAATCTTCAACAAGTTTACCATAGGAATGATAGCAAAGAAAGATTGTCGAATTGTTGTTATCAAGTTTTAATGTGCATGTTGTTGAATGGAAAACCCTTTGAATTGAACTTAGTAAAATTTTGCTTTAGGTTTAAGAATATCATCTATGTACAACAATAGAGATGCTTGAGAGTTAGTGGCTAATCATTGTTGTTCCCCTTGCATTCGAACTTGAATTCCTAGATTGTGTGGAATTCAAACTAGATGATCCATTACGTCATGATGTATTTGTATAAAATTTTCTTGCAAGAGCCATTACTTGTGTGAGAAGAGAGCATTGGGATACCCCTCTAGATAGAATTATCCATTGAGTTACAGGAGTATACATGTGAACCCCCCTTTAATAGGTAACAATCCTTGGCCTCATGATACAATTTACTATAAAATTGATATACTCTCTGCATACAATCACTTGAACCATGTCCTTTATTACTACAAATAGTGCACCAAATAAACTTCTTTACCTTTTTTTGTGCTCTGGACTCCTCCAATTATCTTCACATTTGAGATAATAAGTGCTGCATGGTTTGCTTCTCTAACTCGGTGGCATTTTACAATTGAGCATCTCTAGCTCTTATCTAAGTTGATCTATAGGATCAACTTTGCAATCTTTGTCATTGAACTTTGCTCTCTTCTTCAATTCATGTATTGTTTGTCATTAAGTTATCTAATGCTGTAGCGAAATGGAGAACTTTTCTCTCTTCTTCAATTCATTTATTTTTTGTCATTAAGTTATGTAATGTCATATATGACCAAGTGGTTCATCCACCTAAGCAACCTCGGATCATTGTTAGAAGAAACATTTTTTGAAGAGAAATATTTGTAAAATGTAAAAAAATTGTAGAAATATTTATGAAATTGATGTAAAAATGAGGAAGAGTCTTCCTCATGTAAATTAGAGTCATATGTATTTTTTCTAGAATTTTTGGAAACTCTTTGATAGCATATTTTTAGATTAGAGGGGAAAAGGACCAAAATTCAAGTGTGAAAAGGGACACTTGAAAATGTATAAAATATAATTTCCTCTATTTTGAGAGGATTGGTTAATTGTATTTTGTGCTATCCAAGTAATGAGAAGAGTTTCTTGCAACAAATCGTGGTTCTTCCTTTCATGTGATTTTCTTTGATTTGTTGAGCCTATTCTATGTGTGATCCATGGAATTTGTGAGCTTCAGTTGTGTATTTCTGATTAATGTGTATGAAGAGAGGTGAATCTTAGAGTATTGAGTAAGGAAGTGTTGAAGAATAAAGCTGGAGAAGGAAATCATCAATTTTCACAGAATCGCGATTGTCTCTTCTGAGGGTTACATGTATCATTTTTTAGATTTGACTTCATAATTGTGTTCTGCTGAGAAAATAACACACTTTAGACACCAAGATTATTGAAAATGATGTAGTATAGTTCAAGATAATCAAAACCCTAGAAATTTCTCTTCATCTTCATCATTTCTCACAAATCCAATCATTTTCCTCTTATTCTTGGATTCGATTAACTAGAAGGGGCTGTGCTCTTTGTATACTTCCCGGATTGACAAATGTAAGATGTATTATTGATTCTTTATGCTAAAATGATTGGAGAGGACAACTCCAAAGGGTAACAACAAACAGTTTTGGCGCCGTTGTCGGAGAAGTAAAGCAAAAGCTTCATTGAAGTTGGACCTTGTTGGATCTTCCATTGTTGATGGTATTGAACACATTGAAAAGGTAATACTCTTTAATCAAGAAAAGGAAACATGAAAAGGTAGGTTTCTTTGTTTGTCTTTTGGGAAAAGGAAGCAAGAGATAACCTTTTGAGATAAAGAAGTGGTGAAATTCTTGCAAATTGATAGTTACTCATATCATTTTTGAGAGTAACATGCAGGTGTGTGAAAAACTAAATCAAGATAGTTGAAGATAAGGTAAAATGTGACTATCTTTGCATTTGTAGAGTGCTTGTTGACCAAGTACCAAGCAAAATTGTTGATCTTGGGAAAGATGACATGATTGCATTGAGGAAAGTCAAGTAAAGTAGCTATATGCAAGTAGATAAGATCCATTTGTTTAGCCAAGACAAAGCAACAATCTTGAGAAAGGATTTATTTGCATCTTGAAAAGAAAAATGTTTGAGTTTATCTTTGCAGGAATTGATAATTGCACTTCTTAGCACATTTTTCTTTGGGAAGCTTTGCTCATAAACTGATTAGATTGCAAGCATAAAAGAGTATAACCAATCATGAACAAAAGATCAATGGATCTTGAAACAAGAAAACCCTAAGTGGAGTGTTCACCTTGATTTAGGGAAAAATACTAAAAAAATTCATAAAATCTAGTAAGAAATTCAAACAAATTTTGTTTTTGTTCCAAAAGTAGGACTGGAGTATTGTTGTTAAAAGTGGAGGAGAAAAAGTGGATAAGAATTCTGAAAATTGAGAGAAAATAAAAAATAGCTAGATTGGAAGTTGCTGTTTCAATTTTTCAAAAGAAAAAAACTTTTTAAAATGAATTTGATGGTGTATAATTGCAGGTGACAAGTGATTTGGAGTGGTAAAGAACACTGGAGGGGACAAGGTGGAAAGAAAGGTCAAAAAGTGCAAAAGTTGGGAAGCTCAGAAAAAACACGATTCTCTTCAGAGGATCGCGATTTTCTGTAAGAAAAGAATTTGAATTATTTTTGCACATTTGGGAATTGAGATAAGTGATTGTAAGAATTTCATAAAATTGAGTGAGTAGAGAAAATCAAATTTCAGAATATCAGTGAGAATTGAGCATCAAGAGATCAAACTGAGAATTGGGTACAGAATCGCGATTTTCATCTATAAGATGAAAGGAGTAAATTTTGTTGAAAAGATGAGAATTTTGAATAAAAAACCACACAGTTGTTAAGGGATAAGGGTCCTAAAGTGAAAAGTGAAAATTTGGAGAAATTCACATAAAATCACGATTGTCTGAAAGCTATAAAAGCATGTAAGTTCTGAAAAATTGCTCATTTGAGTGAGAGAGAGTGAGAGAACTAGAGGAAATTGGACAAAATCGCCACTGTCAGCAAATACAATTTTTTTGGGATTTTTCTTGATCAAGCAAGCAAGGTAGTAATCTTCCAATAAATTTTTTGCATTACTTCAAGTTTCATATGATGAGTAGAGCACAAAACACAGAAAATAGTAAAAAACACGGAATCGTGATTTTTAGATTTTTTGAGTTTTAGTGAGAAAAAATAATAATTCTGTTCAAACTCTTTTATTGCATGTTAGAATTTTAATAAGGCGATTCTATTGGAGAAACAAAAACTTAAAAATCAAGAACCTCAAAAATGTTAAAAATCTGCATAGAATCACGATTTTGTAGTCAAACACAAAATCACAATTCTTTGAATTAAACACAAAAACACGATTCCCAGAACGCGATTTTCATAAGAAAATCGTGTTTTTAACAATTGTGAGCAATCACGATTGTCTGGGAACAAAATCGTGAAAAACACGACTCTCTCCACAGAATCGTGAAAATCACGATTCTCTCCACAGAATCGTGAAAAACACGATTCTCTCCACAAAATCGTGGAAATCATGATTCTCTCCACAGAATTGTGAAAATCACGATTCTCTGCACAAAATCGTGGAAATCACGATTCCCTTCACAGAATCGTGGAAATCACGATTCCCTTCACAAAATCCTGGAAAATCATTCATCCACAGAATCGTGAAAATCACCATTCTCTTCACAGAATCGTGAAAATCACGATTCCCTTCACAGAATCGTGAAAACACGATTCACTTCCACAAGATCTTGGAAAATTTAGAATATCCAAAAAATAGTGAAAAAGACAATTCTTTTTCACAAAATTGTGAAGAAATCTAGAAGTTTCTCAAGATCATAGAAAAGACGATTCTATTCACAGAATCCTGGAAAACACGATTCTCTTCACAGAATCGTGAAATAGTTGGATGATTTTGAGATCTGGTAATAAATTGATCACACCTCCTAAACAAGATCTAAAAAGGAAGGAGATAGAGCCAGTAATAGGAGACTTACAAGAAAAAGATTTAGGATAGGAAAACAACATGGAAAACCTAAATGAAACCGATGAACCCTCTGAAAATGGTGATTATAGAAATATTCTCAAATATATGTATACAAATAGGTTTGGAACCTATGTTAGGCTGAGAAACTTAGAAGTTCCCCTGAATATAACACCAGTGGCACAATTTAAGGATGGCAGATATGAGGATAGACAGGGATGTGTATACATCTTCTCACAAGATCCAGAAAATTCTAATGATTTAGGACATAGTGCAGATAAGAGACCTTGGGAACAAAACCTAGGGCAACCAGACTTGCCAAGACAAAATGAAACACACAATAATATTGAGCAACAACAAGGTAGGAGAATACATACTTCCCCAAAACATTTTGAAAGAGAAGCAGAAGGACTGAATGATTTTCCATTTAGAAGGAGACATCAGTGGTAAAATCAGGGAAGAGTGCTTAGGCCCTATCAAGTAGCTAAATGCATGAAGAATCAATATGAAGGATATTCTGATCCTCATCCTCATGCTGCAGAATTCAGACAATTAATTAGGGCAAAAGAAGTTGAGGATTATAAAGTGTAATTCGAAGCATTTGGTCTAACACTAACTGGACCTGCACTATCTTGGTTCATTCCCTTGAGAAAGGAAATGTATTCGGATGCCTTCATAGGGGAATTCTCAAAAACTGGAATAAAACATAGTACAGCTACCTTGATACATAGCTTTAAACAGCAAAAAGATGAAAATATCAGAGAGGCAGCTATGAGATTCAAGCAATACATTGACAGATGTCCCAGAGAGGAAGTACCCTCCATGGCAAGACAAGTATCTCTATTCATAGAAGGATTGAGAAGTGCCCAATTAAGAACCTTGGTGTATTATAGAAGGTGCACTGACCTAGGAGCATGTGTTAATGAAGCAATAGACTTAGAGGATAACAGGGGACAAGATTTATTAGCATTTGATCAACCAAGAACAAATGAAGATAAAATCCCACCAGCAGAAGAATTAGCATAGGCAATTGCCAAAGCCCTAGAAGTTAGCACCAAGACAAATCTGATAAACACCAGGATAGCAACAAATAAGAAATGCTATAACTGTGGAGAAAATCATTTGGTAAAAAAATGGCCATATCAAAAACCACAACATTTGCAAGATAGGAAAACACTCAAATACTGTACATTGGAAAGAAAATGGACAAACCATACCAGAGAAGAATGCTTCTACAATAAACAACCCATTAAGGAAAGAGAATACACGAATCAACATAATTGACAAAGAGAATCTAGATTTTTTGAGCAACCAAGACCTGTACTTGGCCAACAAACACCATTACCAACAAATGTGGTACCAGTCAAATACACACCAATAGAAGAAGAAAGCTCAAGACTAAGATCATTGTACAGAGAAGATTATCATTGGAATGAAGGATATCAGGAAGAGTGGGAAGGATATGAGCTGAGAGAACCAGAACTGTAAGCCGTAGATTTGGGAAATGGGAGAACTTAATTGGATACAGCCACATTCATGTACATAACCAATAATTACATGTCCAATCAGAAACCTCAGTACAAAGGGACTCAAAAGATAACTTGTTATAGATGTGGGGGAGAACATTTCATTAGAGACTGCCCACAACCTCCTACATTAAGAGTAGAAGGAGCTTATTGCAAAGATTGTGGCAGTGAACATTTAATAAAGGATTGTCCAAGAAACCCTCAAAAACAACAAAACACATCTAATAACATGCCATTAAAAACAATCAACATAATGGAGCAAGAAGAATTGAGTAACCATGATCAAATAAATGTAAATGCTATAACAAGAGCACAAGCTAAACAATAGGAAACAACTAAGGAACAAAAGAAGAATTCATTTCCAAAGGAAAAGAAAAATAGACAAAAAGGGAGATGGGAGAAAAAAATGAGAATGGGAAAAAATTTGGAAGAAGAGATTATAGAACAGTCAAACAATAGTCAACCTCAGAATAAACCAACTCAGCAAGAGGCAAAAAATTCACAAAGTTTGGAAACTTTGAAAAGAGCATACAAGGGAAGAATTCAAGAGGGACCAAATCCTACAGACGATGTAATGGCTTACCCTATGCCAGATTTAGAGCATGAAAGAATGCAAAGATGCAAACAAATCATACAAGAAACACAACTTAAAATGAGGGAACCTGACAATTGTCCAACAACAGTTGGGGAAGCAAATGCAACAGAAACAAGGAAAACTATTGATCTGGAAGATAATGCACAAATAACCTTCCAAATCAATATAGACAAGCAATGTACAATTTTATACCACACCAAAATGGAAGAATTGGTAAAACAAAATCCTCACTTGCAACACAATATGAAAAAGTGGGAAGCAATAGCAGAGAATTTTGATCCACAGCAACAGGAATTAGAGGAGTTGTTGTAAATTCCTATTGATAAAATAGGAGGATATTGTGAAGGAGAAGAAGGGAACTCAACTTTGAGAATACAATTTGGTAAAAATCATGCCAAAGCTATATTGGATAGTGGATCAGGTGTGGCTATCATGACTAAACAAACTTGGGAAAGATGGGAAAAAAATGAATTAGTACCCACTAAAATGAGATTACAACTTGCAGATGGACACATAGAAAAACCCCTACGAATATGGGAAAAGGTGATTGTGGAAATATGTGGAATAGAAATAGCGCACACTTTTTCCATAGTTGAATTTCCACAATCCACTTCATATGAAATCATCCTAGGAAGACCATTTATGAGACAAATGCAAATTGTGCAAGATTGGGGTAATGATTGCCTATATCTTCAAAGTAAAGGAAGGATAACCAGAGTGAATTTAAGAAATGGTCAATATTGTGACATGTCCCCTCAAGAATGGTTCAAAATACATCAAAATCAGGAATTAAGTGAAGAATCAGAGGTTGAAGACGAGAATGAAATAGAATCATCAATATGGAAATGTACTGTGATAAGGAACCTCACAGATAGAAAATGAATGTCAAGAAAAGAAGATTGTGTAAAAGAAAGGAAATCACAAGATGAGAGCTATATACCACAAAAATTCAAAGATGAAGAATTTGAGCCTTATGGTTGGAAACAGATTTTGACCACCATGGATCTAGCTAATGATGAGTATGTGGGAGTGAAATTCCAAAATGAAGAAGGATATGATATTTTTCACATAGGAATACAAATGATAAAAGTTTCAAAATTAGAAGAGGACCAGGAGCAAGGAAAAATATTGAAAAATGATAAAACACAATATTTGGAAGAAGTAGAAGCTACATATGCAATAAAAGACAAAATTTCAGGCAAATATAGAAAAAACAAACACAAGGAAATAGAAAAAAATCAAGAAACAGAAAAAAAATGAGAAAATAACAAACAAAGATCAACAGTTTGATGTACCTTCAAATTTTAAGACTTATGAAGTAGAAGATAGACTACTCAAAGTGAAACCAAAGAGAGAAAAGAAAAAAGGAGAGGCATATGACAATGAAGAACAAACTAAGAAGGTAATGATCACCCAAGAAGAAGGGGAAGAAAGACATATTGTAATAGCTGATGACATGACAAATCAAGAGGAGGAAGCATTAAGGAATTTGGCCAGAAATTATAGGGATATGTTTGCTTACAGTTACAAGGATTTGAAAGGAATTGACCCCAAAATCTGTGAACATAAGATTCCTATTACACCTGATGCAAAACCTAGCAAACAAAGATACTACACATTCAATGACAAATACTCTGCTAAAATAAAGGAAGAAATTGACAAGCTGTTGGATGACAATTTCATCTATGAGATTGAGTATACAGAATGGACATCTCCTATAGTGGTAGTACCAAAAAAGAATGGGAAACTCAGGGTATGCATTAACTTGAAAAAGGTGAATGCTGCAACTATAAGGGATAGCTATCCATTACCCATAACAGACCATCTTTTGGAAAGAGTTGTAGGAAAGGAGGTCTATAGTTTTTTGGATGGTTTTTCAGGATACAATCAGGTACCCATACCTTTGGAAGACCAACATAAAAATGCCTTTTCCACAGAATGGGGAATCTATGCCTTTAGGGTTATGCCCTTTGGGTTAACTAATGCCCCAACAACTTTTCAAAGATTGATGTGTCATATCTTCAAATAATTCCTGAGGAATATAATGGAAATTTATGTGGATGATCTTTGTACTTTTTCATTAAAAAGACAAGATCATTTGAAAGATTTAGAAAATATATTCACGAAATGTAGAACATACAGAGCATGTTTAAATACAGAGAAGTGTGTGTTCTTTGTAAGACAAGGGAGAATGTTAGGTCACATAGTCTCCAAAAATGGAATTTCAACTGATTAAAGAAAAATTAAGGCCATAGTGGAACTTCCAAGACCAACAAATGTAAAGGAACTTCAAACCTTCATGGGACATTGTGGGTATTATAGAAAGTTTGTACACAAGTTTGCAGACATTGCAAAACCTTTGTATGCTTTGATCACAAAATTTGAGTGGACCAAAGCATGTGAGAAAGCTTTTGACACTCTAAAAACTTGTTTGGTAACAGCACCAATTCTAAAAACCCCACAGTGGGATAAAATTTTCCATGTCCAGGTGGATGCTTCAAATTATGCTTTGGGATGTGTGTTAGCACAACCAATAGAAGGGAGCAAATTAGACTTTCCAGTTGCTTATGCTAGTAGGCAATTGAATTCAGCAGAGAAAAACTACACAACCACTGAGAGGGAAGGATTGGGAATGATATTTGTTGTGAAAAAATATAGACATTACCTTTTGGCCAATAAGTTTAAATTCTTTGTGGATCACCAAGCTTTACTCTACTTAGTAAAGAAACCTTGTCACAATGGCAGGATAGTCAGATGGTTTCTCCTACTGATGGAGTTTGAGTTTGAGGTAGTGGTCAGACAAGGGAAAACTCATTTGAGAGCAGACCATTTGTCTAGGATCCAAGCTAAAGAGCCAAGTTCACCTTTAGATGATGATTTGCCAGATACATATATGTTCAAAGTAGAAAGTATTCCTGAATGGGCCATGACTTTAGTACCTTTGCTAACCATGGGGCCCTACAGAACAGTTGGAAATAACACACATTTGGTATTACAAAGCAGGAATTTTATGCTGCTAGCTGGGCATTTTTATCATCTCAATCATATGGGCATATTGGAATATTGGACTCCAAAAGAGGAGCAACAGGAATATCTGAGAAGAGCTCACTGTTGGAACCCTTGTACTCATGCTTCCATAATAGTCACCCTAAGTAATCTCAATAGGATGGGAGTACATTGGCTTAATAAGATTCAAGATGTGACAAAATATATTGCCAACTGCCGAGAATGCCAATCCTTGCAAAATTCAGAAATTATAACATTATATTGGTGTTAGAAAAACCCAGAGTGGAGTGCGAACATAATTGAGGAATTGAAAAGAAACAAGAAAGGAAAAGAAGTAAGAGCTAATGCAGACTCAAAGAATCTACAAATGATTTATGAAGAGTATCAACCCATAGGAGATCAATTGTACAAGAGAGAGATAGATGGATATTTAAGAATTTGTGTTCCTGAAAGTAAATATATGGAAATGTTAGAGATGGCACATTTTGGAGTAACAGGAGGACATTTTCCAAGTGATAGGACTGCTAAACTCATATTATATTCTGGTTTTTGGTGGCCAGCTCTATTCCCTGATGCAAGAACATATGTAAAAAGATGTGACATTTGTCAAAGAGTGAGTCAACCAAATAAAAGAGATAATATGCCATTAGTACCATTGATTTTAGGAAGAGCATTTAGTAAATGGGGTTTGGATTTCATTGGATCCATACATCCTCTAGTAAAACAATCCCATGCTAAATACATACTAGTAGCCACAAATTACCTGACTAAATGGGCAGAGGCCAATGCTACAAAAAGGAATGATGCTCGAACTACTGCCAGATTTCTCTATGAAAATATCATCACCAAATTTGGATTACCAATTGAATTAGTAAGTGATAGGGGGACTCATTTTTTGAACCAAATAATAGAAAACATAATTGAGTATTTTATGATCAGTCATAGAAAGTCAACCCCATATCACCCACAAGCCAATGGATTAGCAGAAAGTAGTAATAAAGTACTTTTCACCGTATTGTCAAAATTGGTAAACACAAATAGGAATGATTGGGATTTAAAACTTAATCATGTCCTCTAGGCCTACAAAGTGGCATACAAAACTGCAATAGGAACCACACCATTTAACCTGGTATATGGACAAAATGTAGTTATGCCTATAGAATTCCTTATTCCAACACTAAGGGTGGGTAGTCAATACAAGTGGACTGGACATGAGTTATCTGAGAGAGTGGTGGAATTGGAAAAGCTAGGAGCCTCTAGACTTCAAGCAATCATGAGCATATATGCAGACAAGAAAAGGAAAAAAGCTTATTATGATATTCATATTAAAAAGAAGGACTTACAAGAAGGAGATCTAGTTTTGGCATACACAGTAAAAGAACATCAGAAGAAATTTCAGAAAAAAGGACATGGGCCTTATATTATCAATCAAATAAGTAACAGTGGAGCTATCCAACTAGCTAATATAGATGGAGAAATCATGCCAAATTTCATAAGTGGATGTAGAGTAAAAAGCTATGATCTTCCATTAACTGTTTCTGAATGGAGAAGAATACATCAAGCTCAAAATAGGAAAAAAGAAGAGAAAAACATTAGAAAGGAGGATCAACAGGAGGCAAAGGAAAGGATAAGAAAAATCAAAGATCTTAGAGAAGTCCTTTTCTGTGAAACACCTCTAAGAGTAAGAGAACATTTGCCTGTTATAACAATGAATTTTCAGCATGAAATAATCAAGGTTTTGATAGATTCAAGTGCACAAGTAAATTTGATCAGTTCCGTCTTGTTGGAAAGGTTTGACCTAAAAAGGACTAAAAGCAAAAAACTTATCAAAACCTTAGAAGGACGGATAATACAAAGCATGTCTTCACCATCTATTAAAGTTAAGTTCAATGAAGAATGTATGAAAATAGATTGTGAAAAATGGCCAGATCACATGATGACTGAGAAATTGATTCTGGGACAAACCATGGCTAAGGCAAGGTAAAGTAATTTTGGATTTTGAAAAAATGAAGCTTAAGTTGACAGTAAATGACAAAAGGTTTTTAATGCTTTTGTGGAGTGATGAAGAACAAGAAGATCAACAGGATATCAGATTTGAAGGGATTTACTTTTTCACTAAAGATTACAAAGGAGGCACAATCAAAACTTCTTGATGATCAAATTTACTTCAATAAAAAACAGGAGAAAATTGAAGAAACAAAAAGTGTTGCAAAGACAGAAGAAAGGTGGCAAGTATGGAATGGCCAGAAGCATTTAGGCATCAAGATAAGAAGAATGTGGAAATAGAGTACATATAAGCACTGCTCATCAAAACAAATTCCCAGAACTAAATGGATATGGAAGCCAAAAACTTCCAAGTACAGCTTATCAAGAGAAGATGGTTTTATCCCTAGAACAAAGTCAACAGGAATCAAATATTATTGGGTAAAAAAATCAAATTTGATTCAATGGAGAAAATAACATGATTATCTGATATACACTTAGGATTCTTGATAAGAAATTCAGAGTTTTACAGAGAAGAAATTATGACATCTTGGAAATTATTTCAATTTGTTCTACCTCATCCTTTTTCTAAGAAGAGAAATACGAGGGGAAGAAAGGAAGTGGAGGAAATTATTATTATTATTAAAAAAAATAGAAAGAGAAAAGAAGAAAAAAACAAGAAAAAATATTATTATTATTAAAAAATAGAAAGAGAAAAGAAAAAACAAGAGAGAAAAATGATCCATTTTTCTTTTATAATTCTTTTAATTATATAAGTAATATAGCACAAGCAAGATATAGGTGGTAATGTAGCAGATTTCTATTTTTTCATTCAATTTTTTTCAATTTCTTCTTTTTTCAAATATTTTCTTTCTTTATAAGAGCTGTCAAAAGAGAAGAGAGCACTAGACATATTGCTACACATGTAATGAACACTTCAATTGAGTTCTTATCTGTGATACAAATAGGACAGTCAGGAATTCTCTAAGTTTTGTTTTCATTCTTTTTCATTACATCTCAAGACCAATGTGATTTTATTTATGCTTCTTGAGACTCATGTGGGTGGAGTTTTCTTTTGTGTGATGCTATAATTTCTCCAGAATGGTGAATCCAAAGGAACTACCAATCCATGATTTCAAAGCAGACTCAGTAACTCTGTCTAGAGGACATTGGTTCTTGGACAGTGAAGCTGCAATAGAAGAATTGGAACTAGAGTCTGATGAAGAGCAGGAAATTCCAGAAACAGAAAAGGTAGCCAATGAACTCAAGGAAACTTTGGGTATCATTGGACAACACATTTTTACTGTAGGAGTTGGAGGTCACAAGTACACCATGTTGTGCCAAGAATTTTACAAATTCCAAAGAATTGCAGTCAATTACAAAAGATGGAAAGCAGTGGGATTACATAGACTGTTGGATGAACCCTTATTCTTCATAGATTTTGAAAGAGTGGCACAGGTGATGAATAGTTTGCTGGAAGTTGGAAAGGGCAATGATGCATATTTTAGGTGTTCAATCAAGGATAAGGAGAACAAAGAAGTGAACATTACCAAAAGCAGAGCATATCAGGGCAGCCCTCCAGTTTTATACCATGGGAACTAAGTTGGACAACAGTTTTGTCAAGAAGAATAAAGTAACCTATGCACGATATTCCAAATTCCCTAATTTTAAAGGAAAAGAGAATGAAGAGTATGCTATCAGAATGTTCCTTCAATATTTTTGTTTCCCAGAACTACCTAGATACACCATGCCACATAAACCAGTAACATTGATCATGTTCAATAATAAGGACAGAACCAAACCTTTTGGAGTGATGGATGTAACTCCATACATACATGATCAACTGAAGGAAGCAGCCAAACATTGGGAGCAAAGGAAGTTCATGAATGGAGCTCAATTTTTAACAAGAATTATATATCATGTTCTAGGGATGGAGGATCAATTGCAATTGGCTCTGGAAGCTCAATACTTCAGAAGTCTGATGACAAGAATCAAAAGTCCTTCCAAAATGATGTATATAAGAGAGGCAGAAGCCCAACCAAGCATGAGGGGAGCAGATAGGAAAAGAAAGGGAATCTCAGAAGAAGTTATTCCTGTAAAAAAGAGAAGATTGGATCCCAGGAAGGTGGAATTGGAACAAGTGGAAGCAACAAAGGAAGAACATGAAGCTGATCAAAAGGAAGTTCAGTCTTCAAATGAACCTCATCCACCTTAGACAAGCAAGGAACAATTGTATTCTTATCTGGCTCAAGGAAACAATAAAAGGGAGGTATATGAAGCTTAGTATCAAAAGATGTTGGAGGACTACTTTTGTAAAGCAGCTGATTGGATCCAACAAGAAGTAGAACACTATGAAGAACTACATGACCAGATGATGGCAGCAGAGACTGAAGAGGTTTTTGTTAAAAAAGAAGTGGAACTGTTAGCTTATTTCAAAGAGCTACAAGGACCCCCTGAAACCAGAACTACAATTGTAGTAAAGAAGAAGGTTCAGAAGAAACCTGTACAGAAAAGTAAGTTGACCAAGAAAAATAAAGGAAAAGCAGTAGTAGAACTTGTACAAAGGACGGAGACAGAAAAAGTGTCAGTAGAAGAAAAAAAGCAGGAGGAATCCATTGTTATAGAAGAATCAAGAATGGACAAATCGGGAATAGCAGGCTCTTCACAATTCTCTTCAGATTCACAAAGTGACATTGAAAGTTTTCTGTTGAAAAGCTTGAATTTATTAGTTCCTAGCACACCAAATGTGATAGTACAAGCCTCTGAAAAAATTAAAACACCAGAAGACTTGAGTGAGAAGCCACAAGGAAAACAGGTTCAAGAAGAAGTAGCAAAACAGGTGAGTCCTGGAGAAGAGAAAAGAATATTAAAAGGTAAAGCAGTGATGATGGAAGAAAAGGTTGAAGTAAGGAAGGAGTTCAGTGGTGGATTGGTGAACTCATGGTTGAAGACAGTATGGACAAAACCTTCATATCAGACCTACTTCAAAATTAATGAGGAAAAGCTAGAAATAGCAAAAGAAGCTCAGGAATGCAAAGCAGTACACAATCAAGAAAATACAGAAATAACTAAGGAAACAGAGGAAGTATTGGGAAAGATGAATTTTCAAGAGGTCAAAGAAGGAAATACAGAAAAAGAAATAAACCAAAGTATAGAAGACATACTTTATGATTTGAATCACAATGAGGAGTTCACAACTATCGAAGATCAGGGAAAAGAAGAAGACTTGGATCTCATGGATATAGACGAGCAAGAAGAAGGACAAAAGGAGCAGATAATCAATGATCAAATAAAGCTCTCTATGGAGATTGATTCAACCCTAACTCAGGATAAGGAAGTACATGAAAAGGAAGGACATATCCTTGAAGAGGAACAACAAGGAATGGAGAAAAAGAAGGCAGAAGAAATGGAGATAATTAAAGAAACATCAGGAAATGAGAATAAGGAGGATCAGACATTAGTGTATGAGGAAGATGTTGCAGATAAATAAGAAATGAAAGCAGAAAAGGGCTATGAAGAACAAAAGAACTAGGTCATAGAATATGAGGAAGAAGATGAAGAAGAGAATGATTGCAAAGAAGAAAAGCAGATAGAAGTAAGACAAATGGAATTAGAAGCTGGGTTGGAAAGGATACCCAAGGATATAAGATCTGCCTGTAAAGTTATTATGAGCAATATAGAACAGTTCAGACGATCAAGTAGAAATATGATTATATCAGGAATGGTGGCAGAATCAGAATTTGTAAAAGGCAGTAGAATCATTAATGAGCAAAAGAAAGAAAAGGAATAGTTAGTAGAACAATTGAGGATGGTACATGAGAGAAATGAGGAATTGACCAACAGAATAATTTCATTGGAAGAGTTGGAGGTTCAACAACAAAACAAAATTCAATTTCTTGAAGAGAAGTGTGCAAAGCAGATAGAGCATAACAGCAAAATGGAAATGGAGTTGAAGAAAATTGAAGGGAGATAGAGAACACTTTAGAGTTCATATCAAATTATGGTCAAAGAAAATGAGGAAATAAACAAGTTATTAATGGAAGAAGGCCAATTGAAAGAAGAGAGCAAGATTGTATAGGTAACAAAGGATGAGAGGGAAGAATTGAATAAAGAAATCATAAGACTGCAAGCAGAATTGAAGGAAGCTAAGGAGTTGGAAAAACAAGCCAGTGTACATGCTACCATTTCAATGAGAGGATATAATAAGTTACATATGGATATAGAAAAAGAAAGAAGTGATTGGCAGTTGAGTATAGAAAAAGAAAGAAATGAGTGGAAATCAGAAAAAGAATTGTGGACCTCTCAAAATAGAAGTTTAATGTTGATGATGGAAGAATTACAAAAAAATTTGGAAAATCCACGAAGCCAGGTTGAAGAACAGATAGAGACCACACAAGCAGAAGAGTATGAAGGGGGAGATGATAACATGACTCAACATTTTGATGAACAAAAAAACAAAGCACCAGTGGAGGAGTACTCAGAGGAGTTTTTTTAGAGACTTTTAACAGATAGAGAATGTAGAATGGAATTTATTAGAAAAATGCATAATGAATATGAGGAAAAGATTGTTAACTTTTCTTTGAACAAAGGGATAAATCCTGATCAACACCATTGGGTAGTAGATGACCTAGGTATACCCTTTTGCATGATTATTGAAAGCATTAAAAACTATCAGCTAGCAAGGGTGGAACTATCACCAAACAAGTATTTGGAATATGAAGAAGACATCAATGTGACAAAGGAGTTATTTGAAAAAGCCAATCCTAAATGGAGAAACAGGTGGTTGGACACTAAAAAAGAATGTAGGAAAATATGGAAAGAAGCACCAATTCAATTAAAAATCAACCCAGCTTATTGTCCAGTAGCAAGGGAAGGGATTGGATAGTTTTTTGAGAAAGAAGGAATGCAGGACAAATACTAGCAAAATGGCTGAACTTTCCAAAGATAGTAGGACCTAAAGCAAGAACATGGCCAAAAAAGAAATATATGGTTGACACAGTAGAGTCTGTTATATCTACATATAAAGATGTCAATGACCCAACCTGTATTCTATTGATCAGAGTAATGAGACTCATATTGGCATGTATAGAGACTTTTATAGATACAGATGTCAGAACTCTCAATTACATTGGTTTTAATTCACCATCTGATGCTTTATTATTTGATCTCAGTGAAACCCCAAACAGGATCTGTTTAATGGCCTATTATAGCAGAACAATATTTTTGGGTAGTCATTATCTTTAGATTTTTGAGGATGCATTTGATTATGGATTTTTTGAAAGAGAATCAGAAATCTTTGGAAACTTATCAGTAGTAACAAAGTCTCGACTCACAGCTTATGAAGCAGCATACACAGAATACCTAAAGAAAGATGTAATAGATAAACCGGAGGCTGCTGTGCAATGGAGAAAAGCATTATTTGAAATGGTGAATAACTTGAACATCACAGAAAGAAAAAGTCATGACCTATTGTCATAGGTATATCAAAGTAAGAAGAAGTGAAGGAAGCACTCATTATATATCAGCAAGAATATCTTTTGTCAGGAGCCAAAAGGTCTAGGAGGGGAAGAATGTTAGAAGAAGCATTTTTTGAAGAGAATTTAGAATCATATGTATTTTTTCTAGAATTTTTGGAAACTCTTTGATAGCATATTTTTAGATTAGAAGGGAAAAGGACCAAAATTCAAGTGTGAAAAGGGACACTTGAAAATGTATAAAAGATAATTTCCTCTGTTTTGAGAGGATTGGTTAATTGTATTTTGTGCTATCCAAGTAATGAGAAGAGTTTCTTGCAGCAAATCGTGGTTCTTCCTTTCATGTGATTTTCTTTGATTTGTTGAGTCTATTCTATGTGTGATCCATGGAATTTGTGAGCTTCAGTGTATTTCTGATTAATGTGTATGAAGAGAGGTGAATCTTAGAGTATTGAGTAAGGAAGTGCTGAAGAATAAAGCTGGAGAAGGAAATCGTCAATTTTCACAGAATCACGATTGTCTTGTCTGAGGGTTACAGGTATCATTTTTGAGATTTGACTTCATAATTGTGTTCTGCTGAGAAAATAACACAGTTTAGATACCAAGATTATTGAAAATGATGTAGTATAGTTCAAGATAATCAAAACCCTAGAAATTTCTCTTCATCTTCATCATTTCTCAAAAATCCAGTCATTTTCCTCTTATTCTTGGATTCCATTAACTAGAAGGGGCTGTGGTCTTTGTATACTTCCCGGATTGACAAATGTAAGATGTATTGTTGATTCTTTATGCTAAAATGATTGGAGAGGACAACTCCAAAGGGTAACAACAAACAGACATACTAATGAATTACATCAAAAAATGCAAGGTGAATCTCTACACAAACTATCCTAAAAAGAATGCTCAAGGCACAAAAAAGAAAAGACGAAGTAGAATGAATTCGAGAAGAGGTAGGAGAAGAAAAAGCTTTTGAGTGAATCAAGAACAAGACATTCTCGCAAAGTGGTTTATAATTACCTAGGTCTAAGGATTAGAACCCTTGGGTTTCTAGGTGTGAAACCTTGTGATTTAATGATCATTTATCCCTATTTAAGGGTCTTGAACCTTAAGGTTGGTTTCTCTAAGATTGAGTACTTTAGGATTACCTTGAAGCTTCTCCCAACCACTTCAATCATACATGAGATATTGAAGGGCCTTCTTTTAAAAGATATGTAATTTCATGAACTTTCTTAATCTTGGAAAGCATGTGATCCCATTGGAAACCCATGTGATGGAAGGTACACATGTCCCCTTGTGGTTTAATTACCCCTTGGCCTTGGAGCTATATATTGGAGGGGTTGGTTTATTTTGGAGGAACCGTACTTCTTAATGTGAAGAACTTCTTCTTGAAGTATTCATAACTATCCTTCTTCTTCATTTTTATGTCAACTTTTATGGATTTCTTATGCATGTATTCCTGACTATTTTTCACGTAATCAAACTCAATTCTACTTGTTTTTGGTGCCGCATTGTCTATCCACTTGTTCAAATTCAATTTAGTCAAATTTCATGATGAATTGCAGATTTTACATATCTTATTGTAGAGGTCTTCTAGAGATTTGAAATGATAGCAAAGATGGTTGAATTGCTTAGCAAGTTCGAATATGCATGTTGAGACTCATAATTGTAGAATTGAATATGTAGGAGAAGTGCATCTTTGTAGCATTGGTAAGCACATGTATAGTGTTATTACCGTAGAACCTCTCAAGTGAATGTGTGGAATCAAGTCCTATTTGTTGAAACAATCTTCAAATTTTAATAGAGTAATTAAGAACTCAAGAGGATGTTACGTAGCATGTTCTTGGTCTCCTCACCCATACGTTGATTCATAAACACGGGTTGATGTGCTCCTATGCAAGCCACAACTAATTCCACATAGCTCTTTTCCAATAGGATTCTATAACTTTCTGAAAACTTTAATTTTTGTCGTAGAAAGCTTTATATTGAAGATTCATTCTAGATCTCTTCAAACTCTCTTCTATCAATATTCAAAAGAACTTTGCAAGAATCTAAAGGGCTTACATCTTGTGAACATGTTAGATACACATGAATGAAGCTACCTTTTATGGGTAATATAAAAGAAACTTTCAACAACTCCATTCGCTCTGTAACGAGTACACTATCATAATCTTAAGACTATTAAAAGAATCCCCTAGGAGCACTTGTAATTTTAGCAAAATAAGTCCATAATGGATTTGAATCTCCTTATGTTGTCCCAAAGATGGATTTTGATACGTATGTGCATACTACAAACATGTTACAATGTATCTCCTATCCTCCTTTACTCCCATACTATAATCCTTTAACATTGTGCACATATAGTAGCACATATAATTGATATTTCTTCTCTTAGTATTTCACATCAGTTTGGCTACAATCTTCTACATCACAAAGGCAAAAAAGCTTCTACAATGCAAAGGAAACAATCCATTGTCACATACTTTTGCACACAGAGAGAGAGAGATGTGTGAGGGGGTGTGGAGAGATTGGTTGCATCCCATCAAAGTAGAGTTGCTTGTTACAAGAATAAGAAGGACTCATTGTACAATGTGCACTAAGTACACATTGCTGCTCAAGTTCAAGGATCTCTTTGTTCACATAAATTTAGATGATGTCTCTAAATGTATAGTCATTCTTATAATCAGAGCCATAAGGGGTAAGATCCTAAATACTTACTTCTCATCCAAGACAATGTTGGAGTTAGACGTTTGCAAGAGCACTCGAACAACACAAGGAAGAAGAAGAAGCTTGGAGCACAATACACAATACTGAATGTATTACCACTAGAATGTACAAAGATAAGTAGTCCGTTAGGGCAATATGCATATATAGGAGCCGGGAGAAAAACCTCCTAAAGAGGGAAAAAAGTGCCCGAGTAGTCCTAGAGTGTTCACACACATCACTACCTAAATATATCAACAAATCCCCCTTGAGAGTGATGAAGTGAACAAGGAGCTGGCACTCATGTATAAGGAAGTGCCAAGCTATGTGGAATCAATCCACAAAACGAAGTAAGCCCAAAGCTTTGTGGAAACTTCAAACTTCTCCCTAGGTACAACCTTCGTGAAAAGGTCTGCAATGTTCTCTTGCGTGGGCACATATGCCAAGCTGATCTCTCCAGCAGAGAACCTCTCCTTGACATAATGATAATGCACCTCAATGTGCTTAGTACAAGCATGAAACAAAGGGTTCCTCGCAACTGCCAATGTGCTCTGACTATCAGTGAAGATGGTGGTGGCAAAAGACTTACCAACACCCAAATCAACCATAAGGCGTCTGAGCTACACACACTCAACACTCGTTGTGAAAGTTGCCCTATACTCAGCCTCACAAGTGGAAGTGGCCACAATAGGCTGCTTCTTTCTAAACCAAATATCCATGAACTACCAAGCATGAAGCAAAAGCCACTAGTGGACACACGAGTGTCATAGCAACCAGCCCAGTCAGAATAAAAAAAAGCATGAAAATTTGGAATTAGTGATCCCCCTTGGGATAAAACAACCTAAGTAGGCATGTATCACTCAAGTAGCAAAAGATGAACTTAATCGCCTGCCAATGCTTGACACTTGGGCAATGCATAAGCCTGCTTATCTGTGAGACAACAAACTGAGTATCTAGCCAAGTAATGCATAAGTAAATCAAGCATCCAACAGCCTGCTGATAGAGGACAACATCAAATGCATCTCTAGCATCAGGAAGACTCAATCGTAAACTTGTCTCCATAGGAGTGGCAATAGGCTTACAGTCTTCAAGGCCAGAACGCTGCAATAATGGGTCAATAATACATTTCGTTTGACACAAAGACATTCCACCATCAACTTGCATAAACTAAATGCCCAAATAATGATGCAAATGCCCCAAATCAGGCATTTCAAATGAGGCATGCAAATCAGCCTTAAAATCAGCAATATGTGTGTCATGAGGACCAGTGAGCAGCATGTCATCAACATACTCAACAATGATCAAAAGCACATCATTAGCACGCTTAACATATAAGGTGCTTTTAGTTGGACTGTTCTCAAAACCATGTGCAATGAGATAGGCATGTATCTTTTCATACCAAGCACACGATGCTTGCTTTAAAACATATAATGCCTTCTTTAACCTGCACACCTGGTTTTCATGCCCTTTCTATACAAAGCCACGAGTCTAAAAAACATAGAGTTCTTCATGCAAGTCATCATTCACAAATGTTGTTTTGATGTCCAACTGATGTACATTCCAACCATGATGAGCTAGAAGTGCATAGATGCTATGAACAGTAGTCATTCGGCATGTAGGTGCAAAGGTCTCATCAAAATCAATGCCTCTTTCCTACTCATAACCCCTTGCAACAAGCCTAGTCTTATACCTGCGAACTGTTCCATCAGGTTTACGCTTCAGCTTGTATACCCACTTAGTGCCAATGGCCTTCTTTCCAGGAGGCAAGTCACATAAAGACTAGGTACAATTCTTCATGATAGCATCATATTCAGATTGCATTGCAGCCATCCAATGTTCAGAATTTTCTGCTTCATCAAACAAAACAGGCTCAGTCTCATCTCAAAGACTAGATGCAGCCATGGCATAGCAATCTGATGCAAAAGAGGCACTATGAGAGCCTGAACGAGTATGATATGATAGAGGTGCATCTAATTTACTATCACACAAAGTTTGCACGAGCCATTTTGGCATATTTTTTGCGTGCTCAATATGAGCTCTCTCATCAACAAGTGCATCATGTAAATCAACATTAGAAATGGAATGATCTGCATCATCAAATGAAGCCTCTAAAGGTTGATAAGTTGCCTCATTAGGACCAGCACTAGACTGTCCACCTATAAAAAGAGGCAGTCTAGTGCTTATATTGGGGAACCAAACATGGTATATATCTTTGGCACAAAAAGACAAAATAGCCTGCACAAGCACTGTGATAGTGCATTTGGAGACCAAAATGAGCTCAGATTATGATTTTGACACCACAAATCAAAGCGGTTTTGATCTCCTACTCACCCTGAGTATACGTACCAAAAATTTTGTGTGATTCTGAGACTGTGGCTGGAGGAGTGTCGATGATGCCCTAGATGAAGTGGCAACCTGCTCTGATACCAATTGTTGGAGTTAGAGGTCTGCGGAAGCACTCGAATAGCACAAGGAAGAAGAAGAAGCTTGGAGCACAACACACAATACTGAATGCATTACCACTAGAATGTACAAAGATAAGTAGCCCATTAGGGAAATAGGCGTATATAAAAGCCGGGGGAAAAAAACCTTCTAAAGAGGGAAATAAGTGCCTCGACAGCCCTAAAGTGTTCACACACATCACTACCTAAATATATCAACAAACAAGTAGACATTATGAGTCATGAATTTAGACTGCAGAGACACATTGTCTCTAAATTGACATACACTTAATAGTTCTTTTGAAGTTCCACTGATCAAAATTGAACTACACCTAAAATTCCAAACTAGCAATGATGGATCATACCTTAGATAAGATGTGCAAACCCTACCAAATCAATTCACATAGATATGAATATTGCTAAGAAACTTCACCTTCAACAACTAAAAAATGGTATATTAGTAATGATAATGGAATTGCACCATGTGCATGAGAAAAGAGATAAAGGATACTCAAAGGAAACAAATAATAGATTTAATGTGCAGTAAAAAATTAACAAGAGTGATGTTGGTCCCTACCAATATCTTTGAATGTAGTCAAATGTGCAATTTTGATGCATTGCAAGATAAGTAGCTATCATATTTCTTCTGGAGAGAATGATTAAATCAAGTGCAAATATAGTCCAAAAGAGCAAGATCCATCCTCTGTGACAGGAAAAAAAATGGAGACTATGATGCTTTACTCAATAGCAATGAGATGAAAGAACTAGTCTTGGGCATGAATGAAAAATTCGATCTTGCATGGGCTGAGCCCGCATAATTTCTAATCATGCCCAATAAACCACTCTCGCATGCCCACCAATGATGTACATCTCAAGAAGACAAATTCTATGCAGTCTGATTTTACTTGCAACATTCAACATTATTGGAAGAAAAAAGAGTAGACACAGGGGTAAGGATTTGAACTGGAGAACTTCAATTGGTCTATCGAACACTCTAGACTAACCCAAATACTCTTGTGATATGTTGAATTTTCCCAATGCAACAAAATGATAGAGAGATAAATATCCCCACGCTATTTCTTGACCTACAGTAGGATTGGTGTATAGAGGGTATGAGCTTGTGAATTAATATGAAGCAGAAGGCAAAGAATCCTTAGGAGTGAGAACAAGAGAGACATTCTTTGTCATTCCCCAATCAATGAAGGAGAAGAATGGCTCTTCCTAAGGATCAATTGAAGGATGTGTCTATCTATCCAAGCTAAGCATTTTCCAAGTTCATGTTTGATTTCAATACTTGCTTTGCTCTTTTCTTCAATATAGGTTGCAATCTAATTATCATGGAATACTGGAATAGGTATTCACTTTTCAATAATTAACAAAGCAAATAGGCAAGCATAGATGTATTGAAAAACACATCAAACACTTGTTTTCATCCATTACTCATTGTTTTCGCTTGATGCATGGAAATGAATGAGTGTTTCTGCATTCCTCCTTCCAAAAGAATGCTTTCAATGCACAATACAAACCTCCTTATTGCTTGAAAAGGTTCTCAATGCACTCAAGCATGTGCATTAATATGTTCATATCTTTAAAGGAAGCATGAGTAGTGTATTTATGCACAACATAGAAACATGAATTGCATGCATACAAAGCATGAGAAATGCCTGATTCACTTACGGTAAGCAAAAATATTCCAACACATGCATGAAAATATATGCATTTTCATACGAGGACATGCATTTGCAAAAATGAAGGGTATAAAAGTTAGTTAAGTAGATAAATGAATAGTTAGCTTACTTTTTAAAGCTGAAGTTTGGCATTTGGGAAGATGGGCAAAAAAGTTAGTTGCAAATGCATGATAGCTACGACCTTGTAACTCAAGTAACTAGTAGATTCCTTACCAAGGTGATATTTAGGCATCACATACTTAATGAAGAGTTACATTAAGTATCTAGATTTATTTCTTAGTAGAATTCGGCACAAGAAGAAACTCAAGCATTAAGTTTTCTTACCAACTTGATAGGCAAGAATAAATGATTATTTGCAAACTTATAAAATTTATGATGAATCTAAGTCCAAGAGATACTTAGAGAGTCTTAAAGAGAAGTTCAAAATGAGATTTTACACTTTCTTATGTATTTCTCCTGCATCCAAATAGGACGATAACTTAAGAAAGTTTCCATAGTTCCATGAGAACTTTCAAATGAAAGCTCTCACTTGATTCCACCGAAAAGAGTGATTTAACTTAACATAAATTAAACTTTGAAAGTTAAATGGATGGATGATAGGTTCCATGATTGCATGCATGATGCCAAGAAAAAACATAGAAACTTTGAGAGATCACTTCCTCTAAGAAGGGTTAGAGAGTTACTCTGTGATTTCTTTTAAGTGATTTATAGCTTCAAGACGAAACATAGACAAGTAATCTTTAGGAAATGAGATAGTTTTTAAATATAAGAACTTAAATGAAATATTCTAATAATCAATTTCATGAATCATGCCATTGTCCTACCATATTCAAGGTTAACTTAATTTTTTGGGAATACAAGAAGTTCCAAAAAATGTGCCTCCATTAACCCATGAACTTTTCCAAAAACAAGAATAAGTTAATAAATATGTTAGGAAAAGTACATGAGGTAGTTTTTAAATGTAAGAACCTTAATGAAATATTCTAGTAATCAATTTCATGAATCATGCCATTGTCCTACCATATTCAAGGTTAACTTAATTCTTTGGGAATACAAGAAGTTCCAAAAAAGGTATCTCCATTAACCCATGAACTTTTCCAAAAACAAGAATAAGTTAATACATATGTTAGGAAAAGTACATGAGGATGTCCATTTGAAAGATATTCTAAAGATAGAAGCTATCACATGATGACAACTTTGATTTCGTTTGAAGTATATTTTTCTAGAAACAAGGACATAGTCATTAAGCTTAATTGATGAGTTAGGAAAGGGAAAGTAAAAATCTTTAGTATATAGATGTTAGCCAAGAAAATTGTCTAGAAAATAACTTTTTGGCATGCTAAAGTTTAGAAAACATGGGATCCCTAAACTTAAAGATGGTTTTAAACCATAGAGATAGCTACAACATGCCCGAGTTCCACTTATCCAAAGGAAAGTGTGAAAAGATTTGGTTGTTCCAAGCAATCGTGATGATGATAATTAAGTCCGTCGAAGGTAAAACATAACGTTTGACTATCCTCAAAGTGACTTCTTAAAGGTGAAAATAAAAAGCATGAGCAAATGCTTTGACTTAAGTAGAGAGATTTCTATAAATTCCTCAGGTAGCTACTTAAAGCTTCAATAAGAAAAGAATCTAAACACAAGAAGTGAAAAGATCATCACTACAAATCTGTTGAGTATAACCAATAGGGCTTGAACTTGAGAAATTCAAGAATTTGGAACCTTTTGGAAAACCCTACCATAAGACGATAAGTATCTTTTAGACCTAGCATAAATCTTGAATTAGATTGGATCCTCAAGGGAATTAAAACTTCAAAGGAGAAGTTTAAATTCAAGGAGGATAAAAGCATGATCTCACAAGAAACTTCAAGATCAAGTAAATAAGAGGATAAAAATTAATTAACTTTGAGGACTTCATTTATAATTGAAATAGAGTAAAGCATTTTCTTATTTGAAATATGGAACACTTCTAGATAAAGTGTTTCTTATTCAAAAATATTTGATACATTTTTAAAGAAAAGAGGACTTTGAAATGATCCTTTCAACCAAGTTTGGAAAGACTAAGTTAGTTTGGCAGCACTCAATTGACATTGAGACTTGGTGATATCAACCTCTTGACTAGTAATGATATTATCAATGGAACTTTGATGGGTCAACACACTACTATTTTGTTACCACATCAGTCTCTAGTGGTTAGATGATGCTTAAGATTTACTCCAAGATTCTTTTTTAAAGAATATAGTCTATTTCTCTTATAGAGAGATAAAATGCTTCAATATCTTATTGAAATCAGTCTATGGAAAGTAAAAGTCATGACTCACATAGAGTTTGACTCACAAAAATTTCAAATATCTTCGAAGCTTCAATCAGTTCAAAAAAACATTTGTTTCTTCTTTTTTCCTTTCAAATCATTTGAATCTGATTCAGATAGAGTATTTTGATTCCGTTAAAGAAAAACTAGGCTTAGTTGGTTGGAATAAGGTAACTAAATCACACACCCTAGATATATGTTCTATACAAGAACCCATTCAATCTTCAAAATATTATAAGTTTAATTATTCATTTGAGTTTTCTTCAAGTTACATAGCATAACACTAATGACTTTTTAGATTTTAGTACACTCTTGAAAAGACTAGTCAAGAATTGCTCATAAGATTGAAAATTCCCATCAATTTAAATCTAAAGACTTTGAGAAAAATTTCCTAAGTTGGAAAAAAAACATTTTGGATTTGTCTTGTTCAAGTTAAAGTAAGGTTGACCAAAAGTAAAGGACAAAATTTCCCTTACATTCTACATCAGATTTTTAAGCCCATTAGGACAAAGCAGTTCCCTATTTGAGTAATAAAACAAGTAAATGGTAGTTGGGAGTTAACCATAGTATAAACATCTGAGTTAGATGTTTGAGTCAACTAGGTTCTAATTTGACTTCCAAATCAAATTCAAGTGGATAAAGAGTTCTCAAAGTCTTTGAAGGGATAGAAATCCCACCTTAACTACTAAGTAAATCACCATTGATGCCCAAAAAGGAAGTAATAATTTGAATCTATGTGCTTCACATGTTAGGGCCCAGATATCACATAGTGAAAATTTTGAATTGGCCGAGGATGTTTCATGATCCACCCTTATTATCCATTCCCTAATTTGTACTCAAATCAATATATCAAGTGCAAAGCTAGACGATGTTTTGAATCATTTGTCCAGGGATCCCAACATAGAGATAAACCATGTTCTTCTAGGTTAGAACATGAGGCTGGGGGGTATGCCTATAGTTACTATATGTAGCTTTATTTTCAAGGATGAAAATCCTTCCCAAGGAGGGAAGAATGTAATAAACTAAATTCTATGATTTGAGTGTCTGAACATACCACAAGTACAGTAGAACCCCACTCACTAAATTCAAGAGGAGACGGAGTCGATACACTCTATAGGTTCACATCCTTCATGGATGCATGAGGATATGCACTTATGGACGTACAAGATTCCAGAAGAAGAAGAAGAAGAGAGAAGATTGGAAAAAAAAAACTTGAGCAAAAGAAGAGTTTGAACCTCATGGTTAGGCTGAGATTTTAGAGACAATGGACATAGCTATGAATGAAGAACAATGGGCCCCCCATTGTGATAGGGACAATTATGACATATCAGTATTGATGTGTGAATTGGTAGTTGAAGAATGTGAACTTAGTATAGATACATGTGCAAAAGAAGTGAAATATGAGGACATAGAATACATCATAATGGATCCATTTTGCGAATCAAAAGAGGAATACTTGTACCAAATAGAGGTTAAGACTCACGATCAAAATGAGTGTGAGAGCAATGTGTCATCAGCCATGCAAATCGAGATGCAAAGCAAAAAGAAGAAACCTAAAAAGAACCAATTAGCATAAGAAGAAGAATCTTACGATAACAAGGAACAAAAAAAGGGTAGTGGTAACAACTGAGGATAGAGAAGAAGGAAGTGCCTTTGATTGATCTCTTGAGAGGTCACTTAGATGCATTCGCTTGGCCATATAAGGATTTGAAAGGAGTGGATCCCGACATTTGTTCCCATATGATCCTCATGACTTTATAAAGCAAGCTTACAAGACAAGATTCGTACACTTATAATGAAATGTATGAAACTAAGATAAAAGAGGAAATCGATAGGTTGATAGAATCTAGATTTAGCTATGAGGTTGAGCATATTGAATGGGTATCCCCATTGTGGTAGTGCCCAAGAAGAATAGCAAGTTACACATGCGTATTAACTTGAAGAAGGTTGATTCTACCACCCATCACATGCTTCACATGAGCTAATACATGCTAAATTCTTAGCACATGGATTTTAGAATGGTAAAACTAAAAGAACCTTGTATGTGAAGCATCTAGGCATTGTAATTCTCATCACTGTGTTTATGTGGATAACATGCTACTCATTGTTCCTAATTAGACACATGTTTCTTAATTTAAACTTGATTTGCATGCCTCTTTGAAAACATTAGATTCAGAACATCTACACCATTCTTTGGAATCAAATTTATGCAAGTTGATGGAAGTGTTGTTCTCTATCAAATAAAATGCATTGACACTTTATTGCAATGTTTTAGTCTTGAGGAATATAAACCCATTGCCACTCCCATTGAATTATGTTTTAGATTGATTGCTTGTGATGCTAGAGATGGATTTGATGTTGTTGCAATGCCCCATTTTGTAGCTTCTTCTAATTGGCCTTGAAATTGTAGTAGTGTGTCTTAGGATGCGCTTAGGAAGGGGTAGTAGTGTGGCTTAAGAAGGGGTGTAAATTGAATTTTCACCTTCTTATTGGAGCAATTTTACATTCAAGTTCTTAGTCCTTATCATATTCTTTTAGGAAAAGATTTTACAATTATCTCATTTTATCAATACCGATCCAACCTTGGTTAGAAGATAATCCAGCCATATAGCAACTTAGAAGCCTTCTTCTGTCAACTTGCCCCGTTTATCCCTCATAATCTTAGTATTTTTGCGATTTGTGCTTATGAAAAAGAAATCTCTCTAAGATATTTGGGCCTCGTATGGTAGCTTAGCAAAACATCCCTAAAAACAAAAAAAGTTCATTTGCATGCATCCCAAAGCCACACACTCTCTTATCCACTCTTTCGACTCAAGAGAGGGTTGGAAGGTGAGCAAAAAAAACAAACAATAAGGTTGCACATATCTTGAGGTTGCTATAGTCAAAGAAAATGCTCACAAGTGTGTGCTAAAAAAAACAAAAAAAAAGAATCTTTGCATGCATATTGAGGAACCCTCTACATTCCAAGAGTTCAAAGATTAAGACATGGGAATAGTGGAAAAAGTCTCAAAAACGTTTCAAAGAAGTTAAGAAAGAGTGTTGTCCTCTCTCCTCACTGGGTAAAAGTCTTGTCCTCTCTTTGCTCTTGTAGTGCTTCTCCATTGGTCTTGTAAAACAAGAATATCCACGAAGCCTCCTCCTATTAACAGTCAAGCCTATGACCCCATGAATAGAAATACTTCATTATATCCATTAAGTCAAGTTTCATGTTGTGAAGGTATATTCTTCATTATGTTTATATTTGTTTTTCGTGTGCTGTGATCTTCAATCCTTTTGGAGATAGAGTACCAAAATATTCCTTCGCATGAGAGGATTTTGGGTTTGAGGCCATGTCTTCTTCAAGGCAAGTGCACCAGCTAACAAAATTTTCTTCTCCACATCATGCACTGAGTTTGGTGAACTTTTGTTGTAACACATGATTCTACAGGGCAAGATTAGGCAAAAGAGCCAGATTGGCCCACTAATTGGGCATCATGGTTACTAAGATAATGAGCTTCAATGATTACCCCATCTTGGGGGAGAGGATTCATTAAGATTGACCTACATTTTTCATTATAGGTACTTTTTCAAAGTGAGGGGCTAGAGAGTTTCCTTTGGAAGTGTCAGTCTAGCACAATGGTAAGTATCAACTTAAGGAGAGTCACCTCATAATTGTCAATTGGAGGGGTGGTATGATGACCATGAGCAAGTGAAAGTATGAGCATGGGAGTGAGAAGCACACTAACATGCACACACATGCACATGCAAGGTAAGACAAAGAGACGACAATGGATTCTTTTAATTATGTCCTCTTCTTACAAAGTTTCTTCAAAAATCCAACCTCAAAATTGAGCATTCTAGATCCTTTCATAGTTTTTGTCTAGTTTTGGCCCTATTTAGATCTAGTGTCCGACCTAGTTTTGGCCCTGTTTAGATCTAGTGTCTGACCTAGCAAAAGAGCTAGATCCATCCTTTGTTAAAGGGCAAAAATGGAGATTATGATGTTTTACTGAAGAACGATGAGAGGAAGGAACCGCCCTTGGGCATGAGCGACAAATTTGATCTTGCATGGGCTGACCCCACATGATTTCTACTCATGCCCAATAAACCACTCTCACACGCCCATCAATGATGTACATCTCAAGAAACAAATAGTATGCAGTGTGATTTTGCCTGCAACATTCAAAAATATTGGAGGAAAATAGAGTAAACATAGGGTTAAGGATTTGAACCCGAGAACTTCAGTTGGTCTATCCAATACACTAGACTAACCAAGGTACTCTTGTGATATGTTGGATTCACCCAATGCAACAAAATGATAGAGAGACAAATATCCCCATGCTATTTCTTAACCAATAGTAGGATTGGTGAGCAAATCATATGAGCTTGTGAATTCATATGAAGCAGAAGGTGAAGCATCCTTAGGAGTGAGAACAAGAGAGACCATTCTTTGCCATTCCAAAATCAATAGAGGAGAAGAATGTATCTTCCCAAGCATCAATAGAAGGACGTGGCTATCTATCCAAGCTAAGTATTCTCCAAGTTCATGTTTGATTTCAAATACATGCTTTGTTCTTTTCTTTCATAAAGTTATCGATATAATTATCATGGAAGAATGGAACAGGTCTTCACTTTTCAATAATTAATGAAAGCAAACAATCAAGCATAGATGTATTGAAAAACACATCAAGCACTTGTTTTCATCTATTACTCATTGTTTTCACTTCATGCATGGATATTAATGATTGTTTGAGTAATACTCCTTCCAAAAGAATGCTTTCAATACAGAATACAAACTTCCTTATTGCTAGAAATAGTTCTCAATGCACTCAAGCATGTGCATTAACATGTTCATATCTGTAAAGGAAGAATGAGTAGTGTGTTTATGCACAACATAGAAACATGAAGTGCATGCATAGAAAGCATGAGAAATGCTTGATTGGCTTATAGTCTATGTTGCATTTATTTGATCGAATAATGAAAAGATACAAAATAAGTTTAGAAAATTTGAGATTTTTTGAAAATCCTCAAATAAAAATTCATATGCCCTCTTTTTTGATCCATAATCTTTCAATCAAAAAATATTTTGATTGAAAAGATTTTCAATTGAAAAGATTTTAGTTTGGGAAAGTTTTGTTCAAAAAAAATTTAGATTGAAAAGCTTTAGATTGAATAAATTTTAGATTGAAAAGATTTTAGATTGAAAGGTTTTAGATTGAAAAGATTTTAGATAAAAAAAATTTAGATCCAAAAGATTTTAGATAAAAAAGCTTTGAAATACGTTTCATCAATAAAAGCTACATAAACACTCATTTTTTTACTATGCTTGCATAGTCCCACAAGGGATAATACAAGATGCCTTTTTTTCATAGCCAAACATGATATCAAAGTGTAATCAACTTAAACAATACGAACAATTTGTTGATCACAATCTGAATGGACTCACATCACCTAAAAATCTAAAATGTAAATACCATGGATCTCTTTGGCACGATTTCCATTTTTAATCTATATTCTTGTATACTACACACATAGCTTACACATGCAGTCTTCCATTAGTTTATCTATTCTCTTCAAACCACATCAAAGTTTTGCAAGTTCCCTCTCCTTAATTTTTAATCTCCCTATGGATTTATTGGCTCCATATTCTAGATATAATTTTGCATTAGCCAAATCACTTTGAAATAAGACATGGTCATTTGAGCATGCATGTTTGCATTCATAATCAAGGGAAACTATACCCGAAGCTATTCTTACTTATTTCCTTTATGTCCACATGTTGTTTCCTCTAGTAAAATCTTTTGTAGCATCTATATATCCAATTTCCAACTTACGAATCAATGTATTCACCTACCTTTCTTTCTATCTATCTATCTATATATCTAAATTCTTAACCCTAAATGCTAGACCTTTAAAACAATAAACCCTAAACCCTTAACCATAAACCCTAAACCTTTAATCCTAAACCATAAACCCTAAACCATAAACCCTAAAGTCTAAACTCTAAAGCCTAAAGCCTAAACCCTAGCCCCCAAACTAAACCCTAGACCATAAAACCTAAACCCTAAGCTCTAAACCTTAAACCCTAAACCCTAAACTCATAAAGCCTAAAACCTAAACCCAAAACCCTAAGCCCTAAACCATAAATCTAAACCCTAAACCCTAAACTCTAGAACCCTAAGCCCTCAAACCTAAACCCCAAACCCTAAACCTCAAACCCAAAACCCAAGACCCTAAATCCTAAAGCATAAACCCTAAAACCTAGACCCTAGACCCTAAATCATAAACCCTAAACCCTAAACCCTAAATCAATACCACTAAGTCCAAATTCTAAACCCTAAGCCCTAAAACCTACATTGTAAACTGCAAACCTTACACCGTAGACTGTAAACACTAAATCTTAAAGCCTAAACCCTAAGATTAAATTCTAAAGGCTAAAATCTAAATCCTAAACCCTTAACCCTAAATCCTAAAACCTAACCCTGGAACCCTAAACCCTTAATACCAGAAGCTAAATCTTAAATGCTAAACCCTCAATCCTTAACCTCAAACTCTAATCCCTAGACCCATCATGCAAGAGTGTATTTTAACATGTCTCCCAATATATATGAAAGCAAAAGAAGCATACTCAATTGTGATGCTTATTTTGCAATAACTCAAATTTGTAAATTTAGATGACTCTTCCATCCATAAAAATGGGGTTTAGAAATTCAAGTATGTAAGAACTTGCTATATATAAGAATATAACCAAAAGAGGAGATCTACATAAGATACTTAGAGTTCTCAAAATTATCCCTAGGTATGGTTTAAAATTATCTAAAATTGATATTTAGAACCATTTTGAAGTGGATTCATGTAATTGAATAAATTTGTAAAAAAACATCTTTTTTCATTATGTTTTCAAATTTAAATTTCATGTTGATATCATATAGTTGTTTCTTAAGTTGAAGTGTTATGGTCATATGTGTATTGATAATGTGGATTTTAATGTGTATTGATGATGTGGATTTCAAAACTTAACATATGCAGTCATAAAACATATCCTTGAAACCTAAAGCCCTAAACCCTACACCCATATACCATAAACTCTAAATCCTCACTCCCAAATCCTGAATCCTAAATCTTGAACCTTAAATCCAAAGCCCTAGATGCTAAACCCTAAGCCCTAGACCATAAACCCTAAATCCTAGACCCTAAACCCTAAGCCCTTACTTAAACCCTAAACCCAAAGCATGAAACCTTAAACCTAAACCCAAATCCCAAAAACCTAAACCCTAAATCATAAACCTTAAACCCTACACCCTAACCATAAAGCATAAACCCTAAAACCTAAACCCTAAACCTTGAACCATCAACCCTAAACCATAAACCTTAGATCTCAAAACCCTAAACCCTAATCCCTAAAATCTAAATGCTAAAACCTTGAACCCTAGCCCTTTAACCCTAAACCCTAAACTCTAAACCCTTTACCCTAAATCCTAAGCCCTAAACCCTAAACCCTTAACCTTTTAAATGATTCTCAACTTTGTACATTTAGATGATTCTTCCTTCAATAAAAATGAGGTTCATAAATACACGTATGGATTAGAACTTACTACATATAAGAATATAATCAAAACAGTAGATGTAGATAAGTTACTTAAAATTTTTAGAAACATATCTGGAAATGGTTTAAACTTATCTGAGAGTGATGGCTTAGGACCAATTTTGAAGTGAATTGACGTAATCAAATATATTTGTCAATGAAATTGACATCTTTTTTTATTATGGTTGTAAATTTAAATATTATGTTAATATTATATAGTTGTTTCTTTTAGTTGAAGTGTTATGGTGATGTGTGCAATGATAGTGTGGATTGTAATGTAGAGTGATGATGTGGATTTCTAAAATTAACATATACAATGATATGATGTGGATTCTGATTTGAATGTTATGATGTGGATGATGTTGATTGAATGTGAATTCAAAGATCAAGATATGGATTGATATAGCAGTAATGATGTGAATTTCAAAAGTTAAGATGTTTAGTGATATAACATGGATTTTAATTCAAATGTTATGATGTGGATGATATCGATTGAGTATTAATTTAAATATTATGATATGGATCGATATAGTAGTGATGATGTGGATTTGAAAAGTTAATAATTACAATGATATTATATGGATTTTAATTCAAATGTTATGATGTCGATTGATTTTTAATTTAGAAGTTAAGATGTGTATTGATATTATGTGGATTTTGATTGAATTCTTATGATGTGGAATGTCATGATGATATCGTATGATGATTGATCAAGTATTATTATATTATTTGATATATTGCAATTTTAGAAGTTAAAATTTGACAATTCCAAATATGAATAATCAACCTGATCATGTTAAATCTCAAATAATTTTAGATGAATAAAATACAATGTAAAATCTTTTTAATCTAAACCATTTTCAATAAAAAATATTGTCATTCTAAAAGATTTCTAATCTAAAATATTTTTTATCTAAAATGTTCCCATAAAAGGTTTTCAATCTAAAATATTTTTAGTGTAAAACCTTTTCAATCTAAAAACTTTTCAATATAAAATCTTTTCAATCTACAATATTTTTGATCGAAAACATTTCCATTAAAAACCTTTTTGATCAAAAATATTTTTGATTAAAAAAAATTGATCAAAATCACCTTCAATTGAAAAATCTCCAAATTATTGTGCAAAAACTATTCAAACTTGTCCGAACAAGCTGAAGTGGCACCAAAAATTCGTTTGAATAAGAAGGGATTATCAAAAAATTCCATAATTATTCATGAATGATCAAATTAATGGATAACAAATAATGCAACCTAGCTTACGATATGCAAAAATATGCCAACACATACATGAAAATATATTCATTTTCATATAAGCATATGTGTTTGCAAAAATGAAGGGTATATTGTTTGCTAAGCAGATAAATGAATGTACTTTCATAGTTATTAGCTTACTTTTTAAAGCTCAAGTTTGGCATTTGGAAGACGTGCAAAATAGTGAGCTCCAAATTCACGATAGCTACAACCTTGCAACTCAAGTAACTAGTAGATTCCTTGCCAAGGTGATACTTAGGCATCACGTACTTAATGAACAATTACATTAAGTATGCTAGATGTATTTCTTAGTAGAATTCGGCACAAGGAAAAACTCAAGCATTAAGTTTTCTTAACATCTTGATACGCAAGAATACATGATTATTTGCAAAATTAGAAAATTTATGATGAGTCTAAGTCAAGGAGATACTTAGAGAGTCATAAAGATAAGTTAAAAGTGAGATTTTACACTTTCTTGTGTATTTCTCCTGCATCCAAGTAGGACGATAACTTAAGAAAGTTTTCAAAGTTCCATGAGCACTTTCAAATGAAAGCTCTCACTTGATTCCATCCAAAAGAATGATGGAAATCAATGATCAATGATTAAACTTAACATAAGTTAAACTTTGAAAGTTCAATGGATGGATGATAGGTTCCATTATCTAATGCATAATGCCAAGAAAAACATGAAAACTTTGAGAGATCTCTTCCTCTTAGAAGGGTTACAGAGTTACTTTGTGGTTTCATTTAAATGATTTATAGCTTCAAGGAAAACCTAGACACGTAATCTTTAGGAAATGAGATAGTTTTAAAGATAAGAACTTAAATGAAACATTCTAGTAATGGATTTCATGAATCACACCATTGTCCTACCATATTCAAGGTGAACTTAATTTCTTGTGAATACAAGAAGTTCCAGAAAACAGATCTCCAATGACCCAAGAACTTTTCCAAAAACAAGAATAAGTTCATAAGTATGTTAGGACAAGTACATGATGATGTCGATTTGAAAGATATTCTAAAGATAGAAGCCATCACATGATGGCAGCTTTGATTTTGTTTAAAGTATATTTTTCTACAAAGAAGGGCATAGTCATTAAGCCTAATTAATGAGTTAGGAAAGGGAAAGTAAACATCTTCAATAAATAGATGTTAGCCAAGAAAGTTGTCTAGAAAATAACTTTTTGGCATGCTAAAGTTTAGAAAACATGAGATCCTTAAACTTAAATATGGTTGTAAACCATAAAGATAGCTGCACCGTGCCCAAGTTCCTCTTATCCAAAGGAAAGTGTGAAAAGAATTGGTTTTTCCAAGCAACCGTGATGATGATAATTAAGTCTTTGGAAGGTAAAACATAATGTTTGCATATCCTTAAAGGGATTTCTTAAAAGTGAAATCCAAAAGCATGAGCTGATTCTTATTTAAGAACTAGAGAGATTCTTGTAAAGTCCTCGGGATAGCTACTTAAAACTTCAATAAGAAAGGAATATAGAAACAAGAAGTGAAAATATCATCACTACAAATTTGTTGAGATAAGTGTCTTTTAGACCTAGCATAAATCTTGAAGTAGATTGGATCCTCAAGGGAATTAAAACTTCAAAGAAGAAGTTTAAATTAAAGGAGGATAAAACCCTGATCTTACAAGAAACTTCAAGATCAAGTAAATAAGAGGATCACAAAATAATTAACTTCCAAGGACTTCATTTATAATTCAAATAGGGAAAATCATGTTCTTATTTGAAATATGGACCACTTTTAGATAAATTGTTTTTTATTCAAAAATATTTGATAAATGTTTGAAGAAAATAGGACTTTGAAATGACCCTTTCAACCACGTTGGGAAAGACTAAATTAGTTTGGCAGCACCCAATTGACTATAAGAGTTGGTGATATCAATCTCTTACCTAGTAATACATAAGAATTGCATTCCAAGTAAACATTCTCAAGAGACTAAATAAAGGAAAGAGTGGCTTAGTGTGAAGTGAAGCATTAGTGTTTTGAGTAAAATTTTCATCAATGGAACCTCGATGGGTCAACACACTAATGTTTTGTTACCACACCAGTCTTTAGTGGTTGGATGATGTTTAAGATTTACTCCAAGAATTTCTTTATGAGAATCTAGTCTATTTCTTTTAAAGACAGATAAAATGCTTCAATATCTTATTGAAATCAGTCTACACAAATTCAAAGTCATGAGTCACATAGATTCTGACTCACAACAAGTTCAAGTATCTTAGAAGCTTGAATGGGTTCCACAAAGTTTTAGTATTTTCTTTTTGCTTTTTGAGTCATTTCAATCTGATTCAGATCGCGTATTTGATTCCTTCCAAGACAAAATAGGGTTAGTTGGTTGGAATAATGTAACTAAATCACACATCCTAGATATGTGTTCTATACAAGAACCCATTCAATCTTCAAAAGATTCTAAGTCTAATTTTGCTTATTCATTTGAGTTTTCTTCAAGTTACATAGCATAACTCTAATGACTTTCATAGAGTTCATTAAACTCTTGAAAAGACTAGTCACGAATTGCTCATAAGATTGAAAATTCCCAAGAATTTAAAGACAAAGTCTTTGAGAAAAGTTTCTTAAGTTGGGAAAAAATCATTTTGGGTTTGACTTGGTCAAGTGAAAGTAAGGTTGACCAAGAGAAGATGGCAAAATTTCACTTACATTCTACATAGGATTTTTAAGCCCATTATGACAAAGTAGTCCCCTAGTTGGGTAATAAAACAAATAAATGATGGTTGGGATTGAACCATAGTATAAACATCTAAGTTAGATGTTTGAGTCAACTAGGTTCTAGTTTGACTTCCAAATCAAATTCAGGTGGATCAGGAGTTCTCAAAGTCTTTTTAGGGATATAAATCCCACTTTAATTACTAAGTCTATGCACTAGTGATTCCTTGAAATGGACTAGTAATTTGAATCTACCTATTTCACATGTTAATGCCTAGATATCACTTAGTGGACATTTTGAATTGGCAAAGGATGTTTTTTTTATCCACCCTTATTATTCATTCCCTACTTTGTACTCAAATCAGTTCATCAAGTGCAAAGTTAGATGGTGTTTTGAATCATTTGTCCAAGGATCCCAACATAGAGATGAAACATGTTCTTCTAGGTTAGAACATGAGGCTTGGGGGTATGCCTACAGTTACTATATATAGCTTTATTTTCAAGGATGAAAATCCTTCCCAAGGAGGGAAGAATGTAACAAACAATATTCTATGATTTGATTATCTAACCGGTTTAGACGGATCTAAAATTGGACACCATTTGGTCACTCATATGTATGGATAAATATATTGACACTACACTTAAGCATAGGTTCATGTGCTCTCTAAAACAAGTGATCCACTTATCCTTGTGGTTAAATATGAAGTTTGAGAAGGAGGAGGTCTTGGATTCAACCCCCATGGGGATCATGGGTAGAGATTTTTTCCCAAAGAACTTTAGAGCCATCTAACTAAAGTTTAGGTGAGTTAACTTGAGTCCAAAGAAACTTAACTTGAGTGGAAAGTACACTAACCACTAGCAGAATCTAGTGGAACATATTAAAGGGGTGGTGGATATTGCACATGCACTTGTGTACTCTAGTTACATTTGTGGTCCTCATTGATTCAAGGAGGTATATACACAAGCATAAGGTTGTTCATATCTCTAGTACATGGTGGTCGTGGTATTCACCTCTTTAGAAAGTTCAATATTTTCATCCGTCTATAGTGTTGTACTTGCAATTTTGTATTGATAATCATTTTCTCATAGCTCAATATTCTCATTTATCTCAATTTTTTATCATCAAAGTTTTATAATTTATCACTCATTAGTGGATCATTAGTTACATGATCCATTGAAGTGAAGAGCTCACCCAATCACATTGTATGACTTCGAAGATTATCTTTATAGTGGATTGAATGGAAAAGAAATATATATTCATCTTTTCCTCTACATATTTAGATATAATATTCTCTATTATTATGTCTATTGTCAACTAAACATCTATGAGGATCTCATGTATAGTTGAAGTGCTCATATGGATATTTATAAACAGTCCCATGCATTGTTGTGAGCATTCTTGGTTTAAAAAATGTGGTTGCAGAGGAGTGGTATGTCAAGATATTCAAGGGGAGACTATTTATATGTTATAAAATGTATGCCTTGTTATTGCAAGAAAGATGTCAGTACTTCAATAGAGAAATCACTATTGAATGGGGATGTTTAGCTCAGGCTCTCTTCAAAGTGATTAATGATTCTATGTGATAAGAAGAATGTCGGGTGTTACTCTTGGAGGAAATATTTGGTTTGAGCTCACAAAGTTATTATGGTATGTTGTTGCTCTTCATATACTTCAAGAAAAGAAGGAGTATTTTTTGTTTTGGATGGGTTGAAGTGCTCCTCTTGCTGACTATTGTGTTGGAAAGATATCATTTTTATCTTGTAGTAAGTATGGTTATTAATATGTGTAACAAAGCAGGATGATGCTATGAAATACATATTACTATTGAGATATCAAGCTCAACATGTGATGATCCAGGATGACAAGTATCACGTTTTCCATTTCTCTGACATGTATAGTGGTCACGCTGGTATATGTCAGGGATACTTCATTGATCTTTATTAGATTTATCTACCGAGAGTGATGACACATTTGTTTTCTTGCCAGCTCACTCATTCGTGGACATTAGGATTTTTCTTATGTACTATTCTTTATATATTGCACTTGTTGTATTGTTGTTTTAGGTCATTCTTGTAGATTCAAGTTTTATGTAATAGAAGAAGAAGAAGATCATTCTTCCTTTGCTCAATTCATGTGTGTGATTCTCTTTGATTGTGAGTGTGTGTGTGTGTGTGTGAACTCTCTTGTCTCCTTCCTCATGACATGGTATTAGAGCCAATGTGGCTATAGAGAGCTCATGGAGAAGGCAATGGTGAAGAGTATACAAGAAGGCATGGAGAAAGTAGGATTCACAAATGACCTCAGATTCCCAAAAAAAAAGCAGGTCAATTTGCAAACCTATAACTTGCATCTTGTTTGGAAACACTCATATATTCCAAGTCCTAAATTTCAAGCGATTTCATCTATTGTTGATACACAAAAAGTGTGTTTTTCTGAGATGAAATTATCACGTCAAATTGCAATAGTGTTCAAGCAAAAGTATTGCTTGTAGTGTTTTTGCAATATTGTGAACTGCTGTAGAAATGGAAAATGTGGATGGAGTGAGTAAGCTTATGAGCGATAAACTGGACAAGAACAACTTCCATGCTTGGAGATTCAAAATGAAGATTTTCCTAATGGGAAAAGGCTACTGGAAGTACATCAAAGGAGAGAACAAAAATGCTCCCCAATTACCAAAGGGGAATCAAACTACGAACGAGTTAAGAGCATCTCAAGAATCGAATCAAGGAGCACGAAAGGTATGTATTGGCTATCTATTAGCATACAAGATAGCATGATTGGGCACATACAGGATGCCAAGACTCCGAAAGAGGCTTGAAATAAATTGGTCACATTGTATGAGTCCAATACAAAGGCAAAACAATTGCAACTCAATAATGAGCTGCATAAACTAGAGGAAAAGCGCATGTCAGTAAGTGACTACACTCTCAAAATAAAAAGCATATGTGGGTCACTTGCATCTATTGGCATGAATGTAGATGATGATGCTAAGGTGGAAGTGTGCCTTCGTGGTTCAGGAGCTGCATATAAGTACTTCAGAACATCTACGAAAGAGGCTTGAAATAAATTGGTCACATTGTATGTGTCCAATACAAAGGCAAAAGAATTGCAACTCAATAATGAGCTGCATAAACTAGAGAAAAAGTGCATGTCAGTAAGTGACTACACTCTGAGAATAAAAAGCATATGTGGGTCACTTGCATCTATTGGCATGAATGTAGATGATGATGCTAAGGTGGGAGTGTACCTTCGTGGTTCAGGAGCTGCATATAAGTACTTCAGAACATCTACTCAGACTAGGGAAAATATTTTGAATTTTGCTGATCTAGTGTCCATGTTGATTATTGAAGAAAAGAATCTTGGTGAGGACTCCAACTCCCAAGGAAAACCTAGTTCTGGGCAGGTATTCTACTCTAGCAGAGGAAGAGGCAGAGACAAAGGCTTTGGAAGTGGAAGAGGTCACAATAATCAAGTCCAAGGTCAACAATAGAATCATGCAAGAGATAGAGGACAATTTCGAGGTAGGGGAAGCCAAAGAGGTTGCATAAATTTTCAAAGAAATGATTCAAGTAATGACTGAAAAGGATGTTGGACTTGTGGTAAACCTAGACATTTTGAACGTGATTGCAACTTGAAGAGTCAAAATAACAGAAGGCAATAAAACAAATATGCATCCACAAGTGTAGATAATTCTGAGAACTTGTTCATGGTCCAACATCATATGATCAATACAATTTCTGCTGATGTTTCAAAATCGAATGGTAATGTCTGGTATGTTGATTCAGGTTCTTCAAACTAGTCATGTGGAATGGTTTAGTAGTTTGTAGAAATTGCCAATTCTTGGATATGTTGAAAGAGGTGATGACCTATCACACCCTATCAAGCATATAGGAAACATAGAATTGTCTATGGAGGATGGGAAGGTAAAACATCTTGTTGATGTGGTGCATATTCCAAATATAACAAAGAATCTGGTTTTTATTGGTCAAATGATTGACGAGGGATTATAAGTCAAGCTCAATGCTAATGGGTTATATGTAGAAGAGTACAAACAGGATGGAAGATTGATTGCCAAAGGAAACAAAGTGGGTAGGATGTTCACCTTAAATGTGAAAATTCCTAAAATTAATGCAGCCATGTTTGCAAAAGGTACACGTGTTATTGCTAACATAGAGATGTGGCACAAACAAATTGGACATGAAAATTTGCAGAGGTTGAAATTGATGCAGTCAAAGGAGATTGTCAATGGGCTACCAAATTTCAATGTTGTTGAGATGCAAAAGGTATGTGAAGCATGTCAATTCGGTAAACAGTCAAGAGCATCATTTTCATATGACAAGCATTTTAGTGAGAATATGCTAGAAATAGTACATACAAATGTTTGGGGTCCTACAAAGACCACATCTATGGGCGGTTGCAAACTTTATGTTACTTTCATTGATGACCATACACGAAAAGTATGGGTATATTTCATGAAAGAGAAGAGTGAGGTGTTCACGCACTTCCAAAATCGTAAGGCTATGGTGGAAAAGCAGACAAGAAAGTATATTTAGACATTAAGGTATGATGGAGGAGGTGAATACATGTCAAATGAGTTCAACGACTTCCTTAAATGACATGGAATGCAACGTCAGTTTTCATGCAGATACATAGCACAATAGAATGGTGTTGTTGAACACAAAAATAGACATATTGCAAAAATAGAAAGAGCCTTGATGGTTGAGAAGAATATGCCTCATTGTTATTGGGTAAAAGTTGTGCACACTATTGTATATATCATGAACAAAACTTCTGCTATACATCAAGTTACACCTGAAGAGAATTCCATAGGTAAAAAGCAAAACTTATCACATATGAAAGTATTTGGCTATATTTCACATGTACATGTTCCAAATGAGTTGAGGACAAAGCTTGATCGAAAAGCAGAAAAATGTATCTTCATTGGGTACTCCCTTGAGCAAAAGGGATATAAATGTTATAACCCACTCATAGCACAGGTGAAGGTAAGCAGAGATGTGGTGTTTGATGAAATGTCAAGCTTCTATGCAGATGCCTAAGAATGGACTTAATCTTGAACCCAATGACAATGAATGATGAAAATTTGAGTGCAGAATCTCAATTTTTGAGTGGACCAAATGCATCACCAAGCAATAGTTTCAACTCAAATCCATGGAGTGGAAGATTGCATAGAAATTTCAGACCAACAAATTCATCAAATACTCCCGCTCAAGCTCAATGTCATGTCCTATAATCCAAGCATCTTCCAAGCATGTTGAGCTTGATATCTCAACACTCCCGCTCAAGCTCAATGTCATGTCCTATAATCCAAGCATCTTCCGAAACTTCTTCAACTTATCACCTCCAAGTGCTTTAGTAAAAATATCAGCAACCTACTCATCTACCCTCACATAAACAAGATCAATATCACCCGTTCATACCTTTTCCCTAATGAAATGATAATGTACCTTGATATGCTTTGCTCTAGCATGAAAAAGAGGGTTCCATGCTAATTGTATGCTACTAAGATTATCACAATAGATGGTGATAGGCTTTTGCACTTCCACACCTAAATCTCCAAGTAGCATCTCTAACCATGATGCTTCACATACTTCCATTGTAGCACCTCTATACTCAACCTTTGTACTTGAAAAAGCAACAATGGGTTGCTTCTTACTGCTCCATGTAAGAGCTCCACTTCCAAGTGAGAATAGAAAGCCACTAGTAGATCTTCTATCTGGAATGCTACCAACCAAATCTGCATTGGTGTATCCATGAACCTGCAAATCTACACTAGCTTCATAAAACAATGCATAATCCAAAGTAGCAATCACATAACATATAGTGCACCTCAGAGCATCTAACTCTGGCTTCTTGAGAACCTGCATAAATTGAATTTTAAGTCCAATAGTGTAGCTTAGATTATGCCTTGTAATTGTGAGTTATCAGACTTCCCACAATTTTCCTGTACATAGTAGCATTTTCCAATGTTGCACCTGATGTAGTATCCAACTTCAAATTCTAATCTAATGGCATAGAAATTGGCTTACAATCAGCCATACCATCCTTTTGCAACATCCTCAAGGAATATTGCCTTTGCGACATCCAAATACATGTTTTTGTACATATAAACTCAATGCCCAAGAAATAACACAACACACCAAGATCCTTCATGTCAAATTCTTACATAAGGAGATGCTTTACCTCTTTAATGCTTTCTTCATTATCACCACCTAAAATCAAGTCATCAACATAAATGGCCATAATCGTGATGTCGTCATCACACTTCCTTGCATATAGTGAATGATCTGCATCACACACAAAAAATCCAATGATGGTTAAATAATCAACAATCCTTTCATGCCAAGCACAAGGGGCTTGTTTAAGCCCATACAAAGCCTTTTGCAACGTGCAAACATATTATGGATGCTTTGAATCCTCATATCCTTGTGGCTAGTCCATGTATACTACAGGGTTGAATGTTTCCTCGTAATCATTGCCATATGTTTGTGCATATCTTTTTGATACTAATCATGTTTTATACTTGCTTATGCTACCATCAGCATTGTGCTTTACCTTGTAAATGAAGACCCAAGATGACATGTGTCACTTTTTCATTTCTCTGACATGTATAGTGGTCACATCGATATATGTCAAGGACACTTCATTGATCTTTATTAGATTTATCTATTGAGAGTGATGGCATATTTGTTTTCTTGCCAGATCACTCATTCACGGACATTAGATTTTCCTTGTGTTCTTTATATATTGCACTTTTTGTATTGTTATTTTAGGTCATTCTTGTACATTCCTTTTATGTAATAAAAGAAGAAGAAGAAGTAGATCATTCTTCCTTGCCTCAATCTATGTGTGTGCTTCTCTTTGACTATGAAAGTGTATGTGTGAGTGCTCTCTTCCTTATCTCCTTCATCATGACAATTGTATGGTTTCCCACTGTGAGCACATGATTACAATTTCTTGTGTTTTTACAAAACTAAAAATATATGGTTGCAAACATTGCATGGAATGTTAATATGGTGATATTCGAAGAGTTCTACATCATTGTATGAATCATATATTCAACAAAGAGTGCATTCACTAGGTAGCAAGAGAACAAGTTTTCTTGTCTGTGGTTTTTGCTTCTTTTGATTATCTTCTTTAAGATTTAGGTTCACCTATAGCTCCAAGCCTTTAGAGGTATGACATAGAGCATTTTTTGGGTTCTTTGATGATCGATTCAACTTATCATGACTAACCAAAAAAGTTACTATTTTGTAATTACGTTTTTAGCATGACATAGAACTCCCCTACACCATCCTTATGCACTAAGCACATCACATAATTGTTTTTTGGTTCTTTCATGATAGGCCAAACACAAGTTGTATGATAGACTTCATCTATCGCAACATAACCTCTCTATCATGATAGACCATCTCTATTGTGAGAGACCACTAATGTGTCGACAAATCAAATCTCGATAAAAACCATCTATCACAACATACCACCCTCTATCACAACAGACTGCTATATTGTTTTGTAATGATAGACCAAAGATCTTGACAGATCCCTCTATTGCGATAGACCCCATCTATCATGACAAGGACCCTATATTGCAATAGAGGCCCCTCTATCACAATAGACCAAAGGTGTAATAAACCCCCCTCTACCTCGATAGATCGATTTGACGATAGATCCAGTTTACAATAGACACTAGTCTATCATGATAGAACACCCACATGATGGGCCCTATCTATCGTGACATACCCTCCTCTATCACGATAGAACCTCATGATAGATGCTCTCTATTGTAGTAGTCACCCTCTATAGCAATAGAGTACCTTATTGCAACAATTCCAATCTGTAGAGATAGAGGCATACTCTACAAACACTAGGGTTTTCATTTTTTCTAAAAATTGGTCAATTTTAAATGTGCTTGTGGTGATTTTTAGGAGCTATCAAAGCTATAGTGTGCATGCTCAAGAATCTCACAAGGGTTCTAAGAGGCAAAGAAAAGGCTTGGGAGATCCTCTTGTATGAGAGAGAGTTGCAATCAAGACTTGTGATTGGAAAACTATAAACCCCCTCTATCAATTCTAGCATAGGCTAAGATGCTTAGCTCTAGAAGTAGGACTTAGGGTTATGATAAGAATCCTCCAAGTCGAAAATAATTTATAAGACCAAGTTCAAGACTCCTAACTAATTGAAATCATGGAAAAACATAAGGGCAAAAGAACTTAATCTAATGATTCCATGATGAATTTGATTAACTTAAGTATTCCTAACAACAACATACTGAGAAAAAAATGGACAAAGTAAAATAATTCAATAAGAATTTAGTAAGTGGAAAACCATTAAATCATGAATATTCAAGGAGATTAAAAAAGTAAATTGGGGTAAATACATAAACCTTAGATCAGGTAGACACCTTGGCAAACTAGATCGAGAAAGCCTAAGATCATTTGAAGCTAGTGTCAACCATATAGTGAGGTCCTCGTCCAAGCAGTTAGGTTACCACCCAACAAGTGAGAGACAAGAGACAAGTGAGGCAGATAGTTCATATAGCATGGAGAGTCTGACTCCTATCAATAGTGCAACCTATCTAGAGGTGCCAGAAGGGACTTACTAGACACAATTAGAATACATATGAACCGATGGATAAGGTCCTCAAATCTATGAGGATAGTTTGAGAAGATCTATCCTATAGTTGAGAAATCTAGAGTGCCCCTATGGCTAAGATCATTCACTCATAAAAATTTTAGAATGTTTTATATATAGAAAAGCAGGTAAGTATGTACATTGTTACTAGTCACCTTGATAGAATAGACAACTTGGGAAATGTTCCCCCAAAGTCATAAGTTTGAGGTTCAGACAAGGATGATCAAGATACCAACCACTCCTATAAAGAAATCGGTATAAAAAAACCTCATAGCCATGACCAAGATACCTCATCATAATTCCACCATAGAGCTTTATGGTAACATGGCCTAAGGAAGCTTTCTAGAGATTCAAGTCAGACAAGCCCAATACCAACCATGTATTTTTGGTGTATAAATTTTAAAGCTCTAGAAAAGCCACCTAGTTGAGTCAAGATTTAGAACAAATGCACTTAGTCTCATACTATAGTAATGAGGCTCATTTTTTGGCAAGGCTAGAAGGTTTTTCCCTCTATACAAATCATCGAAAAGTGTCAAAGAGGAAAACTCCTTGAGAATTCAAGGAGAGAAGAAAAGAGAAGCCCTAGAAGTAACCTTCATAGACAAAATAGGGAGAGGTAGACCAGAACAAGGCACCAGTAGACTTGAAAGAGGGAGGACTAGGGAACATAGGTCACATACAGAGGATGAGGACATCCCTCTACCTAGACAACGAGAACACTTGTGAACATTGAGACCCTTGAAAATTGTTAAAACCATGAAGAACTACTTTGATGGCACAAAATATCCTTATGATCATGTAGCCAAATTTAAGAAAGTGTTGAGAGTGGAACAATTAGAGGACTTGTTCACTCAATACAAGGCTTTTGGTCTAGCCTTGAAGGGTAAAGTGCTAGCATGGTTTCAACCTTTGTGGTGAGGTCATTATCAAAACATCTGGTAGTTGTTGGAAGCCCTAAAAAAATAAATCTATTAATGTCACAGGTATAGTGAAGAGCTCAAATGAAACTCCACGCATGTTAGTTCCCAACTAGGCAATCACTAGAGCACAAGCTTTGCAAAAAGCCAAGCAAGGAGATGAAGAAAAAGAATTAGAATCTAGTGAGAGTGGAGAGTCTAGTAAAAGAGAAATCAAGTCTTGGAAAGACTTTAGAGAGAGAATAAAGAGAAAATGATCCAATAAATACCACAATTAGAAGGTATGTTGAAAGAGACCAAGGGGAAGATTGTAGAATTGACATCCTAGGTCCCATTAGAGAGTCCATCCATCCCTAACCAATGTTGAGTATTAGATAATCCTATCTGAGAAGACAGACATGATACTCAAGGCATATCGTCCGTGACTAAAGAAAAGACCAAAACAAAACAAAACTAGACAAAAGATACCCTAGAGTGGATCTATAGATAGAAAATGTGGTGGAACTAGCTCAGGCTATGTTTGAGGCTAGTCAACTCTTTAACTAGAGCAACCTAGTCAAGCTAGAGTTGCAATTCCAAGGACTATTACACCAATTAGAGCAAATGGCATCCAAATTCAAGAACTTAGCACCTCAAAAGGCTCATTCAATTGAAAGCAAACAAGGAGAATTCTTGCTAGAAAAGTCTTATGTTCCCAACTCTCTAGAGTGCAGAATTCCTCCTTCCATTAATAAATACTCACACAAACTCTTGAGAGAGATTGAAGAAGAGAAGTGGGGTGCAAAATAGATGATTCCCCCACCCATACAAGAGATAGACAATCTTCAAGATCAATTTCCTCAGGACATCCCCTCAATATATATAGAAAGCACAAAAAATTTCGATCTAGTAAAAGACTAGACATTGAATCCAATTCCTTACGAGATGTTTTACATTTCAGAGGTCCTTGGGAATCTAGATCCATTCAAATGCGATTCTCTACATTAATGATAATGAATGAAGATTGACTTATCCAATTCCTTACATTTCACAAGTCCTTGGGAATCAAGATCCATTCAAATCAGAGCCTCTACATTAATGATATAAAATGAAGATTGAGTTATACCGAGAATCATATAGGTTGTAAAGAATGCTAAAGTGCAATGTCATCTCACTTTAGAAGAGCTCTTAAAGGTAAGGCCAGAGTTGTGGAAACATGCATCAAACCAAGTGCAAGAATTTTCTAGTAACCACTCACATGTTGAACCCTGTAGGAAAGTCCTAGAGATGCCCCTAGACAAGATAAGAGATATGAGCAAAGGAGAATAAGGAAACACCTATCTTCCTATCACCTATCAAGGCTACATGATGCAAGGTAATCCTATTTAGAAGCAAGAGTTGCCATTGCCAGCACTTTGTTATGGAAACATTAGGGCAAACCAGCCTTGAGATTGTTGGTGCATGAAAACCATCAATTGATGTGTTGGACAAAGATTTGAATTCAAAAGAAGAAGCAAAGATCAATACATGAAGATTGGAGTAATAGCATAATCAGAGAACAAAGGCTTGAATATATATGCATATTAAACATGCTTATACTTTTGAAATGGTCATGACTTTGTACATAACACCTATATATACAAGTAGAAAAGTTGGGACCTATGTGAGAGATGATGAATTAAAAGTTTTAAGAGCCATTATACACTTTACAAGTGAAGCAAACATCTATCATCATTCAGATGTAAAGTTTTTTGAGTAATGAAAAAGTTGTGCCCGATAATTTGTTGAGTCCTCCTTCTGTGCTTGATCAATTTAGGAATCCTTTTGTAGATGTCTAATTGCATAGTTAATTCTTCTATGGTTAAAATTTGAGAGCCTAATTGTAAACAAGCTGAGAGAATTATGTGTAGGAACATTTGTATGTAAAGAAGTGATGAGTGTCTTTTGAAACAGATGCAATCTCGATGGTCAAAGAATTGATCATTACTTAGTGCCCAGTGTAAAGTTTTGCACAAACGAGGAGTCAAAATTTAAGTTAGAAGGTAAGACATCTATGGCTAAAAGCATTTGATTAAATGGGTTGGACTTTGGGAGAACCATGCTTTAGAAGTTGCATGTGTCAAAGTCGACTACATAGGAGAATAGTTTCAGACATAGGTGAACAATTTGAATCCTTTCTCAAGATCTACTAAGTGTTTTGAGAAGATTTAACTTGGAGAAGGTGCATAATTCTTAGATGACACCTTGTGCAAAGTTTCAGAAACAAATTTACAGATTTGGTCAGTCAATGAGTGAGTTATGTGCAGCATACTTTTTTGAGTAGTGACTCTCTTCACAGTTAGTTCAAAATTTTGATAATCTGCCATTGGTTCTCCAAATTGATAGAGGTTTTGAGTTATTCTTGATATAGAGGAGCTCTAAAATCGTATAACTTGTTCTTTTAGAGTTTAACACTCTTCATAAGTGGTATCAGAGTAGGAATCATCAAAATAGAAGAAATGAGGACCCCGACTGCTGCAGTCATACATAAATCAATAATTGAAGGTTCAAAAGGTGAAAGCTTTAAGAGAAAGCTCGAGAAGGAGGCCATAAGCTATCAAGAATATCAAAAGGAACTTCATTTGAAGTAAAGGTACACTTATTCCTCATAAAGCTTGAAGAATTTAATACACAGGTCAAGAAAGGATGGGATATTCTCTTCAGATAGAGAAACTGGATAGAGAAAACTATCCAGCTTGGTCAATGAGGATGGAAGCTCATCTCATGAGCAAAGTCCTGATAGGTTACATCACAAGTGAAGAAGAAAAACCACAATTCAGAGATCCTAGTGTTCCAACTAGGGATGAACTCTTAGATTTGAAGACTTGGATGAAGAAGGATGCTCAAGCAAGGAGCATTATCTACATGGGAGTTAATGACTACTTGCTACCTCATATTATAGGGCTCATAAGCAATCATACAATATGCATGGATTTATGTATTCAGAGAAGCTTGAATTGGTACACACAGATGTGTGGGGACCATCAATGGATTTCAGTATTAATGGTTCAAGATATTATGTGATTTATGTTGATGATGCTACAAGGTGGATCACTATATATGTGATCAAAGATAAATTAGAGGTATTCAATACATTTAAACAATATCATGTGTATGCAGAAAGAATCATAGGTCAAAAGTTGAAGAGACTAAGGTGAGATGGAGGGGGAGAGTATTTCTCTAATGAGTTCAGTGATTACTTATGGAATGCATGTATAAAAAGGGAAGTTACTAGCAGATATTCTCGTCAACAAAATGGTGTAGCAAAAAGGAGAAATAGAACTCTTTGCAAGATCAATGATGAAGGAGAAAAATTGTCCAATTTATGTGGGCTAAGGCTGTAAATACAGCTACATATTTGGTAAATAGGTTACCATGTAAAGCTTTGCAGGGTATGACACCATATGAAGCTTGGTGGGGTAAGAGACCTACCTTAGATCATTGCAAAGTATTTGGATGTTTGGCTTATGCATATGTGCCATCTCAGTTGAGGCATAAATTGGAACCTAAAGTTGAAAAGTATGTGTTCATTGGATATGATGACAAGCAGATGGGTTATAGGTTATGGAGTCCATCCACAAAGCAATTTCTTTGCATCAAAGAATGTTACATTTGATGAGCAAGGTACTTGGTATGTAGGAACAATCAATAATCATGCAGGTGATGAAGAAGGTTTGAATCAAAAGAAAGGTAAATCAAAGGTTTAGATATTTGATGAAGAAGAGAACAATGAAGTACAAGTTGAAGTTGAAGAAGTGCCAAGGTTTGATCCAAAATGTGATGAACTAGAAACTTCAAGAAGTGGAGAACTCAAAAGGTCATCAAGACACAAATGGCAACCTACAAGGTATAGTTATGACACTTCTTTTTTGACTACTAAAGACTATGCTTACATGGTGAAAGGAGATGAAGAACCCTCTACATATGAAGAGGCAAAAGGTAAGGAAAATTGGGAAAAGCTATGCAGGAAGAGTATGATGCATTGATGGAGAATGAGACATGGGATTCGGTTCCTAAACCAAATAGTCAAAAGATCATTGGATGCAAATGGGTCTACAAGACAAAGAGGTATTCAGATGGAAGTGTGTCTATGTATAAAGCTAGACTTGTTGTGAAAGGGTATGCTCAAACATATGGTATAGATTATGATGAGACCTATAGTCATGTGGCAAAGATGACAACCATCAGGACACTCATAACCATTGGTGCATGTAAAGGTTGGAGATTATGTCAATTAGATGTGAGGAATGCTTTTCTTAATGGTTATATTTCAGATGATGTTTTCATGGAGCAACCACAAGGGTTCAGAGATAAAAGGTATTCATAATATGTATGTAAGCTCAAGAGATCTTTGTATGGTTTGAAGCAGGCCCCAAGGGCATGGAATTATAGACTTGTAAAATTCTTGAAGGAACTTGGTTTCCAAGTATCTAAAGCAGATGGTAGCTTGCTTGTCAAAGCACGTGATGATAGGTTCATTTACATGTGCATATATGTTGATGACATAATTCTTACAGGTATAGATGAGAAAGGTATAAAAAGTCTCAAGAAGGAAATGGAGAAAGAGTTTAAGATCAGTGACTTGGGAGACTTGTCATATTTTTTGGGCATAGAAATCTCATATACTCAACATGGAGTATATGTAATTCAAGAAAGGTATTTGAAGAACTTGTTAATCAAGTTTAAAATGGAATATTGCAGGGTGGCACCTACTCCAATGGAGGTGAATCACAAATTGAGCAGATATGGAGGAGAAGAATTCAAGGATATGAAACTCTATCAAAGTCTTGTTGGTAGTCTAATCTATGCTACATTAACTAGGCCTGATTTGTCATATGCAGTTGGAGTGTTGTCTCAATTCATGCATTGTCCTAGGAAAGAACATTGGGTTGCAGGACAAAGAGTGTTGAGATACATTAAGCGTACACTCAAGGAAGGTTTGTATTATGGTTCTACATAAGATACAAACATCAAGATATATAGTGATACAGATTGGGCAGGTAATCCTGATGATAGGAGATCAACATATGGATACTTGTGTTATGTGGGAGATAAGCTAATCTCTTGGTGCTCTAAGAAGCAGCATACAATTTCTTTATCATCTATAGAAGCAGAATACAAAGGTATGGTAGAAGCTACAAAGGAGGTCATATGGTTAAAGACTCTTATGAAGAGTTTTGACATCAGTACTCAGAGTACACCCACTATTCATGGAGATAACATGAGCTCATTGTATCTAGCTACTAATCCTATTTTTCATGCCAGGACCAAACATATTGAGATATCATTTTTTGAGAGATAAAGTCATTCATAAAGAGATTGAAGTTATACATACTTTAACAAAAGATCAGATTGCAGATATGCTAACCAAAAGCTTGGATATACCAAAGTTATAGAGGTTCAAAGACATGGCAGGTATAAAGAAGATGGAGAAAACCTCAATTGATGATTGAGGGGGAGCTGTTGGTGGATGACAACCATCAATTGATGTGTTGAACAAAGATTTGAAGTCAAAAGAAGAAGCAAAGATCAATACATGAAGATTGGAGTTAGGGCATAATCAGAGAATAAAGGCTTGAATATATATGTACACTAAACATGCTTATACTTTTGAAATGGTCACAAATTTGTACATAACACCTATATATACAAGTAGAAAAGTTGGGACATATGTGAGAGATGATGAATTAGAAGTTGTAAGAGCCATTATACGCTTTAGATGTGAAGTGAACATCTCTCATCATTCAGATGTAAAGTTTTCTGAGTAATGAAAAAGTTGCACCCGATAATTTGTTTAGTCCTCCTTCTATGCTTGATCAATTTAGGAATCCATTTATAGATGTCTAATTCCATAGTTAATGCTTCTATGGTTAAAATTTGAGAGCCGAATTGTAAATAAACTGAGTGTGTAGGAACATTTGTATGTAAAGAAGTGATGAGTGTCTTCTGAAACAGGTGCAATCTCGATGATCAAAGAATTGATCAGTACTCAGTGCACAGTGTAAAGTTTTGCACAAATGAGGAGTAAAAATTTAAGTTGGAAGGTAAGCCATCTATGGCTAAAAGCATTTGATTAAACGTGTTGTACTTTGGGAGAACCATGCTTTAGAAGTTGCAGGTGTCAAAGTCGACTACACAAGAGAATAGTTTCAGACATAGGTGAACTATTTGAATCATTTCTCAAGATTTACTCAATCAATTGAGAGGATTTAACTTGGAGAAGGTGTGAAATCTTTAGCCAACACCTTGTGCAAAGTTTCATAAAAAACTTTACACATTTGGTCAGTCAATGAGTGAGTTATGTGCAGTAGACTTTTCTGAGTAGTGACTCTCTTCACAGTTAGTTCAAAATTTTGATAATCTGGCATTGGTTCTCCAAATTGATAGAGGTTTTGAGTTATTCTTGATATAGAGGAGCTCTAACATCAAGTATAACTTGTTCTTTTGGAGATTAACACTCTCCATTAGAGACCCATGTGAATGAAATTACAGATGGTAGATAGACACAAAGAATCTACGAGGATTGTTAGAAGGGAGCACTCTCCATGCTCGTGGTGTAGAGTTTGAACATACCTTTGCAATATGTGAGTTTGGAAAGAATCATGTATATGAAGTCATCATGGGTAGACCGTTTATGAGACAATTGTAGATAGTGCAAGACCGAAAAACCAACTCTTTGTAATTACAACATTTAGGGGTAACTACCAAGGTTAACCTTAAGGATTACTCTCATAGAGACATACTACCAGTACAATAAAATCCCATCAAAAAAATTCAAGACGGCACAAAGTCAGTACAGTCTATAGGTTCACATCCTTCATGGATGCATGAGGATAAAGATTGCAAAAAAAGAAGAGAGACAATTAGAAGCCAAAAATATATGAGCACTTGAAAAATAATAGATCACTTCAAGATCCAGCCTATGCACCTATGATATTCCCAAATGAAGAGTTTGAACCCCATGGTTGGGTTGAAATTTTAGAGATGATGGGCATAGGTATGAATGAAGAACAATGGAACCCCCATTGTGATGGGGACAATTATGACATATCAGTATTGATGTGCGAATTGATAGTTGAAGAATGTGAACCTAGTACAAATACGTGTGAAGAAGAAGAGAACTATGAGGACCTAGAATCCATCATAATGGATTCGTTTTGCAAATCAAAAGAGGAAAACTTGTACCTAATAGAGGCTATGAATCATAATCAAAATGAGTGTAAGAATGATGTATCACTAGCCATGCACATTGAGATGAAAACAAAAAGAAGAAATGTAAAACGAACCAACCAACATAAGAAGAAGAAGCTTACAATAACAAAGAACAAAAAAAAAGTAGTAGTAACAATTGAGGAGAGAGAAGAAGTACCTACATAGGAAAGAACTTGAATGTCAAGGAAGATCACGAGTTGATTGATTTCTTGAGGGAGTGTTAAGATGTGTTCGCTTGGGCATACAAGGATTTGAAAGGAGTGGATCAGGACATTTGTTCCCATAGGATTCCCATGACTCTAGAAGCCAAGCTTATGAAACAAGAGCCATACTATCACTCTAGCACAATCATGAGTACCAAGGTGAGGATATCCACCTCATAAATGTCAATCTATGGAGACGTTGTCGGGATGAAATCCCGCAGGGAGTGTGCACTGATTTTTTTAAAAAAAAGTTCATTATTTTCTGAGTTTTGTGTGATGTTTTGTTCTAAAGAGGATACATTTCATGCATGATTTGACTGATTTGATTGCCTGTGTGATAAGAAACCATGTGAGAGATGTGCATTAGAACCGTGCGTGTAAATAACTGACATTAGACCCATGAAAACTTAGGTTTGACCCTTGAAACTGACTGGAAACATGAGTTTACCCCTTGAAAACCGGACTTGAACCCTTGGAAACCCTTGGAATTTAGGTCCGAACTGTAAATAAACCCTTGAATTGGCGAGTTTGAGATAATTGTGAGCAAACCCTTACTTTTCCCGATCAAAAACTTTAGGTTGGACCCTTGGAAATGGCGATTTCTGTAGGTCAAACCCTAAAAACCAATTAAATTGTAAATATCCAGTGTGAAACCAAAACCATAGTATAGGGGAAAAATTAAAAAGTCCGCCAAAAATAGAAAGTTCATTGAGGAGGTTAGAACATTCTAGAAGATAGTTCTAGGAGAGGGAAGGGAAAACCTATAAAAAGGAGGGCATGCCTCATTTTGTTTTCCCCGTGGTTCTTTGTTGTGGATTGTCACCTCCAGGTTCATGTAGGTTTATGCGGTTTCTGATTATCTGAAGTAAAGAGAAGGGAGGCTACTGCTGAGGATACCTGAAGCAAAGAGCGGACCGAAGACCTGAAGAAAAGCTTGGACCGCGAAGACCGAAGCGGAATCTCGTGGGCGATTTCTCGCACTGTAGCGAGGGATCTGTTTTATATCGGCCGGCCCGCACTATAGTGGCGGCTTTTATCTTGTATCATCGCACCGCACTGTAGCGGTTTTATTGTACCATCGGCCCGCACTGTAGCGGCCTGTTTGTATCATTAATTTTTATTGGAGTACTTCAGTTTCATATTTCGTTGTATCGTTGGCTTGATCTGCATTCCGTGTATCACTGCGGTACCCCATCGTCTCTTCCCGATGCCCACGGTCCCACGTCTCGACACTTTCGAGGGGCGAGGGTCCCACACGTACGAGGATCGCGCACGCTCCAGAGAGCACAGGCGAGGCGCCCAGCGCGCAGACGCCGCTCGCAGGATAGCGGGAACGGTGCACCAGAGAGGGACCTGATCCAACCCCACGCGCCGGCTTCCCGCCACGACCTCCTTCTTCCCGACACCTGAACCCGACGTGAAGCGAGGTGGTTGCCCGGTGATCCTCAACGCGTCACCCACTCCTTGAGAAGACAGACAGGAACCTCGGCATCGGACAGAGACTCCAGGTACTAGCATTTTAAGTTATTTGAATTATTTGCATTGATTCCACGCACTTTTAAAAAGAAAGACTGTTTTACTGCTTGACCTTGATCATCCACTTTTTGCATAAGTTTTGATCATACGAGTGTGCACTTTTCCATTGAGGCATAGATTAAGAATCTACTTCTCAGCTTAGATCGTAAGAAGAGGAAAACGAGAATGAATAAAATGATTGAGGAACAGTTTAGGAGATATGAAGAGCAAATTAAAGAAATAGAGATTAACACAAATGAATCCATAAAATCAAAATTTGGTATTGTTATGACCCTAATGCAAACTATAAATGCAATATCAGATACTATCCAACTAATGGGCATAAGTATTAAAGACCTAAAAAATGAAATGGATTTTGAGATTTCTGAATTGAAAAATAAGGTTGAATTGTTGACTAACCAAGTTAAGAATCTACAAGCACTGAAATGCGACAATGAACATGAGGTAAATGTCCAAGGCATATCTGCACAGAAAGAGTCAGTAGGCCTTAGAAAACCCACGCCTAGAGTGACACCTAGGAAATTAAGTTGGGATGAGAAGAGACCTATACGTTGCTTTTGGTGCGATCAGTTTGGACATGTGTTTTGGGATTGTCTAGCATATGAGAGTGCATGCAGACATAGACTTGTAAGTGAGCATGAAGGAAAAATTTGTAAGTTTCAAGATCAAACCCCTTTACCTTTGAATGTAGGAAAAGGTGGAATGAGAGAATATTTTGAAGAGACTAAAACTAGATCGAAATCAATTCAAAAGATATGGAAACCAAAAACTCATGAAGATAATAGATCTGATGAACAAAAGAGCTTGCTAACTATTGAGAGTCAAGAGAAACCAATTGAAGAAACCAAAGGTATACAAATAAAGGTCGAGAAGCAAAATATTGAACAGATACTAAGAGAACAAATGGAAATTGATCATAAAAGAGAGTCTGAAAGAGAAAAATCAAAGAAAGAGCATGATGTATATGTTTCGTTTGATCCAAAAATTTTAAATAATGAGAATCTATTTGACCAAGAGAAGGTTGCAAAATTACAGTCTCAATTAAACTTTGACAAACAAATTGAACATGAAAAGAGTAAAGAAGAGACTAAAGAAAATATAAAATATGATAAACGAGTTAACAAAGCTGAAAAAGAGTTGCTTGATGATATTATCAAGCAAATTGAGGGGAATATAAAGACAACTTCAAAGACTTCTAAGAGTTTGAAGAAGAATAAAAGAAGTAAAAATCTAACCCTTCAAGATATATTTTCAAGTATTGAAACATGATTGAATAAGAACCATAATGAAAACATATGAGAATGATCAAGAGCTATTGGAGATTGATGAATGATTATGATTGATGATTGATGATGAATATGGTGATGATTGATGGTATATGATTGATGATGGATGATGATGAAAGATAATGATTGATGATGAATATGGTGATGATTGATGGTATATGATTGATGATGGATGATGATGAAAGATAATGATTGATGATGAAAATGATGATGATTGATGGTTTATGGTGATTTATGATGATGATGACATTGGAGGATACTGATGACACTAGAGGATATTGATGACACTGGAGGATACTGATGATACTGGAGGATCCTGATGACATTGGAGGATACTGATGACACTGGAGGATCCTGATGACATTGGAGGATACTGATGACACTGGAGGATATTGATGACACTGGAGGATACTGATGATGCTGGAGGATCCTGATGACACTGGAGGATACTGATGACACTGGAGGATCCTGATGACACTGGAGGATACTGATGATGCTGGAGGATCCTGATGACACTGGAGGATACTGATGACACTGGAGGATCCTGATGACACTGGAGGATACTGACAATGCTGGAGGGAACTGATGACACTGATGCTAATACTGATGAAGAATGATGGATCATGAAGATAAAGAAAAGCTAGATCAAAAAAAAAATGAAGAAAAATGACCAGGTGAAACATTTCTGATTTGAGATGTGTTTTCTTTCTGTTAGAGCATTTGCATTGCATTGATGTGTGTGATAAAGATATGTATGTGTTTATGAAAATCATGTAGAATGAAGATAACAAAGATCTATTATGGGTTTGCATGAAGCATGAATGACTAGGGAATTATATGAACAGGATCAGTTAGTGGACTAGAGACTTTTGGGAGTGAAAACTTGGGGATGTGATGACATGCTTAGACCGAGTGCATGTATATACTGATTGATTTGAACACTTAGTGAGTGGGAAACTTTGGATCCTAGTATTTATTTCTTGCGAGATCTTACCTCCATATGGATCATGATCTATGAAAAACATTCATACTCATGCCAGCTTATATGTGCGTGTATGTCGTTGGTGCGCTACGATGGGCTAGTAGGCGGGTGGAACCACCTTGGTCGGGTGATCAAGGCCACGAGCTGTAGCTAGTTTCGTCGTAGGCCTGACCTATCTGTTGTCATGTGCCTGTATGGGTCGGTAGGCGGGTGGAGTCACTCTGGCCGGGTGGTCAGAGCCACGAGCTGACGTCGATTTCATGCAGGGCTGACGTTGTGTATATCGTGCGCTATGTCGGGTTGGCAGACAGGTGGAATAAACTTGGCCGGGCGGACAAGTCCATGAGTCGCACCCGATTTCGACATAGGCCGATTTGTGAAAAATAAAAGATAAAAAGAATAAATGCTGAGCTGAGATGAAGTGGAAAATAAAGAAAGAGAAAAAGAAAAATGAAAAGGAGAAAGGAAAAGAAAGATCTAATGGAGAGCTGGACAAGTAGGAGATAAATAGTAGGAATCGAGGCATATTCTACAAATTGAGTTAGTAGAAACATATGTATATGCTAGTACTTAGAATGAGCAGTTGGATCTGAACCAGTTGAACAAACAAAAGATCTAGAAAGCCGACGATTTATTCATGTGATTACTTGTCAGATTGCAGACGCAGAAACATAATATGATGTTTGTGAAGCTTGAATCTACCTAATTTTCTAAAATTCGTACTAATCTTTATAAAAAATTGCATGACTGCATGAGATCATTATTTGAGTTTTGAAAGAGAAAAACATAAAAAGTGTAAAGAGATTTCAAAAAGAACCCTGATACTCTTCTGTTGGATTTTGCAGGTTGGCCCATCGGGACGATGTGCAGGTTTAGCGGGGGCGAATGTCGGGATGAAATCCCGCAGGGAGTGTGCATTGTTTTTTTCAAAAGTTTATTATTTTCTGAGTATTGTGTGATGTTTTCACGAGAGAGTGGTATGTTCTGTACATATTTTGGCCGAATCGATTGATTATGTGATGCAGAAATAAGTTTGAGATGTATGTTAGACGTGTGTGTAAAAATAACTGACATTAGAAACACGAAAACCCTAGTTTTGACCCTCAGAACTCCTTGAAAATGTGAGTTTACCCCCCTGAAAATCGGACTTGAACCCTTGGAAACCCTTGGAGTTTAAGCCGAAACTGTAAATAAAACCTTGAATCGGTGAGTTTAAGATAATTGTGAGCAAACCCTTGCTTTTCCCGATCAAAAACTTTAGGTTGGACCCTTGGAAATGGCGGTTTCTGTAGGCCAAACCTTAAAAACCCATTAAACTGTGAACATCCAGTGTGAAATGGAAACCTTAGTCTAGGGAAAAATTAAAAGACTGCCAAAAATAGAAAGTTAATTGAGGAGGTGGGAATGTTCTAGAAGCGAGTCCAAGGGGGGGCCTATAAATAAGTGCTAATTCATTTGTTTCTTCCCTAACCCGTGGATCTTGCTCGTGGATTGTCACCTTCAGGTATGCTCCTTGTTCGTTTATGTTCATTCATGTTCTAGTTCATTCATTACGATAGTCCATTGAGAGAGAGAGAGAATCGATGGCGCATAGATTTTGAAGCATACGCATAGAAATTTAAAGTCGGAGGAAGCTTAGTGTCATGAGCACCAATGTGCTAATTCAATTGAAAGTAGACACCAAAGTTGAAGTTGATGAATATGAAGAGATTCTGAGTTGACTACTCGTAGAAGATGCACGCACAGAGAGGGCAACACACGCTGGCAGAGACGCACATACGAGGGGGGATAGGGATGCTTGAAAGCTTCTTCGTAATGATTAGTACAGGCTTGTCAGACGGTTTGAGGTTCTGAAGGCATCTGCTACTCCACGCGGATATGACGGCGCTGCTGTTAGGAGATCTGGCGGCTCTTGCGTGCATGGACAGAGAGAGTCAAAGGGATATTGATGCGTCGCACAGGAGATTCGATTCAGAGAGAGCATAGAGAGAGAGCGAATAGGCAACTGGCAGCGCTCCTAAGACGACGCTGGACAAGATTGTGACAGCATCTAGGAGTCGGCGCTACGCAGGAGATTTCGGAGGAAATGGTCATAGCTCTCGGGCGCAGGCAAGAACACAATCCGATGAAGAGAGAGTGCACAGAGATAGGTTGACGCAGAACAATCCAAAAAAATGTTGTAGCAGATTGAAGACAGAGAGAGCTGCGTAGTCGGGCGCTGTATTGCCACGTAGAGAGTGTCGGTGGAGTAGCTACTTGTGTGCTGCGCAGGCAATTTGAGAATACGTGGTGAAGAGAGGGATGTTGACGACCGCGCATGCAGCTGTTGACGGCAGAACCGTGTGATTGAGAGGATAAGCGGAGATATTGCAAGCTGCAGCGCAGATGTTGGGTCGGAGAGAGAGAGAGAGATCTTGTCGGCCTTCTGAGCTGTAGAACCTCCGGGAGAGTCTCAAGGCAACAGATGCGTAGACATGTGCGTGCGCCAATTTGCTGATGAGAGAGAGCGGTCGATCTTCTGTTGTATCGCCACGAGACAGACTTGTTGCATCTAGATGGCAGAGAGATTGTAGATTGATTGGCTAGTTGACACCGGCAGAAATGGACGACCGTAGTGATTCAGGATAGGAAGGAAGAAGGGTCTCCGCCTGTTGCGAGCTGCGTAGACAGAGAGATTTGTTGGGACGTCCGTCGCTATCTGAAGAGAGAGAGAGAGAGAGAGAGAGATGGGTGGCAGAGAATCAGGGCTGCTGCAGCGCAAAATCGTAGGGAGAGAGCGAGAGAGAGAGAGAGAGAAAGGGCTAGAAACGTTCGGAGTCGCAAATATTCAGGGAGACAGAGAGGGAGAACGACCCATATAGACAATTGGCGGCGCACCCGAACCAAGATCTAATCGAAAGAGAGAGATAATTCTTGTTGTGCGTGCGCTGCAGAGAAAGAACTAAAAGAACTGCGAAGAGAGAGAGGTCAATAAATAATTAGAATGAGATGTGCGCTTTCATATATGGAATACTGGAATATTATAAGATCCTTTCATTCGAGTCCTTTCAACAATGAATCATTCTGAGCTAAATCATACGACGTAATCAATATTGATAAAGAAAGAAACCGAATGATCTATGCACTCACTCTGATTTCAACTTTAGCTATTAACATGTTGGACTTTACTTCATGTTTTCCAAACCAATACATTTGTTTTCCATAGATGAGAATAAGAACTTTCAGGTAAAGAAATCAAGGCATAATGAGTGTGTTTTATTTCCTCAATGGTACTAACATGATTTTTACCCTAACCCGTGGATCTTGCTCGTGGATTATCACCTTCAGGTTTATGTGGATGCTGATTATATGAAGTGAAGAGAAAGTGATTGAAGACCAAAGTAAAGAGTACCCACCCTCGTGGTCTTTCTTGTGGAACCTTCCTACAGGTTTATGCGGTTTCTGATTATCTGAAGTAAAGAGAAGGAAGGCCATTGCGGAGGGTACTTGAAGTAAAGAGCGAAGTGAAGACTTATAAGAAAAGCTTGGACTGCGAAGACCGAAGCGGAATCTCGTGGGCGATTTTTTGCACTGTAGCGAGGGATCTATAGTATACACTAGCCGGCCCGCACTGTAGCGGCGGCTTTTATCTTGTATCATCGCACCGCACTGTAGCGGTTTTATTGTACCATCGGCCCGCACTGTAGCGGCCTGTTTGTATCATTCATTTAATTGGAGGCTTCAGTTCCGTTTTCGATTGTATCTTCGAGCTTGATCTACATCACGTGTTTCACTGCGGTATACACGTCTCTCTTTCCGACGCCCACGGTCCCACGTCTCGAGACTTCCGAGGGGCGAGGGTCCCACGCGTACGAGGATCGCGCACGCTCCGGAGAGCACAGGCGAGGCGCCCAGCGCGCAGACGCCGCTCGCAGGACAGCGGGAACGGCGCACCAGAGCGGGGCCTGATCCAACCCCAGCCGCCGGCTTCCCGCCACGACCTCCTTCTTCCCGACAACGTGAGGATTGTTATGATGAACAAGAGAAAGTGAAGGCACAAGAGTGTGAGTGAGAAGCACACAAGCATGCACACACATACACACACATGCACACACAAGGCAAGAACAAAGAGAGGAACAATGGAGTAGCTTTAAATTACACAAGATCTCTATTACAAAAGGTTTAATCTCTACCAACCCAACATCCAAAATGAGCTCTCTAGCTCTTTTTATAGTTTTTGACTAGCTTTGGCCCCTTCCAAACCTAGTATTGAGCCTTGTTAAAAATTAGGTTCCAAGGCTTATTTGAGGGCTCAAATGGAGTCAAAACATTATGAAAATTAGTATGTGGCTACTTCTAGTACTCATCAAGCTCAAGGAATTGGCTTGAACAAAATGTAGTCTAATCTACCAAAAAGGGTATTTATGATGTTGGTGTAGTGATGAAAATCGCTTTTGATTGAAAATAATTTATGAAAAATTGATTTGGCCTATCCTTTTCCAGATCTGCATAATGTTTTCATCTCCTTGCGACTTCTAAGTCCTTTCTTTGGCCATCTTGTCTATTGATATTTGTAACACTCCCCTTTCTCTAGTGTCTATTGCCCCTGAGAGGCCTTTGTTTTGTAGGCTAGTCAATGTAATACTGGATGACATCAGTGGCCAGTTCATGTTCATGTTCATGGAGTCATAATCCCTTTGCCAGATCAAATTGCAATGCATTAGAGTTAATGGAACTGGGGATCTCGGGGTGTGGAGCCATGTAAATCTCTAAATACATTGCTTACTCACATGTAAATAGTTGAAGGAGTAGAGTTGGTTTAGGCATTACTACCTCGGAGTGATACTCCCAAAAAGCTATAGTGAACATATCTTCAATTTTTTTTTTAATGGAGGTTTGGTCGAGGCCTAATCCCCGAGGCTTTAACTTTGAAATTGCAATTGTACAAGGAAAGGCATAGTACCCATGGGACCCCCCTTATCCCACAAGAACAGGGGTTTACATAGCTGGGTTAAACGACAGTCACAACTACTGCGGGGTAGAATAGGCGGTGGGACATCAGCCACATGTTACATCATTGCAAGTTAACATGTCCCTCATAAATGCTACCAACGAGGGTTGAACCCTCGCCCCTGCCTCAAGAGATGATAAGCCCAACCACGTGAAAAATTTTGTTTGTAGCAGGCTCGGAGGTTTTTAATACAGGCATGCTAAGCATAGGCTACTCTAATATTTGGAGTTGTGCTCATGTCATACACAAGATCATAATTTTCATTAGTGAAGATGGGGAGAGCAACTTGCGATGCTTGGGTATTGCAAACTTTTTTGAAGAGAATTTTATCATATCCTAAATCTTTAGCATCATCTACACCATGACATCTGGCATTGGCTTTAACAAAGGGATTCAGTGGCATATAGTGGCCATCATATAATCTATGGAAGGTGGTCCCTATGATGGCATAAGGTATGGATAATTGAGCCACTCCTTGCACTATGCATTATTTTTTACTTTGATGGCAAAGGCTTTCCATGACCTGCACCTTGGAACTAGTCCATAGCATGGATTGTAAAGACGATGCAGGGGTGCATTGTTCCAAGTGCATAGCATTTTTGGGTAAGTCTCCAAGAGGATTTTTTGCTAGGCTAGCTGAAAAATACTACCTTTTTGCACTATTAGTGGTAAGTCCTCTGGCTGGAATTATGTAGCAAATGTAGGGGTCTTCCCTTTGATTCTTTAAATTTATGCATTGTAATCTACCAAAATTACAAAATAGGGCCTACACTAGAGTTGAGAGGTTGTGATGAGTCATCGAGGTGCCAAGGTTGGAAGTAGTGGGATTGCAACACTATTTCTTCTATGACCCACATGGTTTGATTCTACACCACTCTATGATCTTCATGTGTGCATCCAATGTCTTCCATTTGCTTCAACCAAGGGGGCATGGAGCTTCAAATGTATCTTGTCCTTCTACAATTATCCATCGGCCAGGAACGGGTTGAGGTTTGTAGTCGTCTTAAAAATTTTGTTCCACTAGAATGGAAATAGTTTCTTCTTCCTCTAGGGCCTGAGATGGGGATGGTGGTTGTTTGTATTGTAGGAGTCTAGCCTGTAGTTCTTCAACTTGTTTTTGGAGTTTCGTTAGCACAGTTGAGTCAGTAATGACTCGAGAGGATGATGTTGTGGTATGTTGAATAGTTGTAGTTTCTATTTCTCTTTGTTGCTGGAGTTGATTTAGGTCCTCTGATAATTTGTCATGTGCCTCCAGTAGGTTGCCATAATCTTCTAGGATAATTTTGATATCAGGGGGGAACAACTTGAAACTTTGATGGACTTATTGGTGCCCCAGGTGTGTTCTCTATGGTTGCTACTATATTTTCTTGATTTTTTAGCTACAAACATCTATTCTCCTCCCAAGCAGTCGTGAGATGCCTCCTTAGTAGCACCATGCTACGTTGAATTTTAGAGTTGCATTCCATTTCAGTGCTGAGCTGCTCTTCAACCATTTGCATAGCTTCTGTATCTACTTCTTGAAGCTTTTTCTGGAATGTGCTATGTGCTTCATGTAACGTGTGAAATTGATATTGTAAAATTTCGTTTTCCATTTTGAGTATTGTTATGCATCATTGTAACTCTTTAGAGCAATTTTGTAGCATGTTGTTGCATGCCTCTAGCTGATGGTACTCTGTTTGCAGCTACATCATACATTGAATCATCATATTGAATGCATTATTTGCAGATGAGGATGCAATTTCTACACATGTGGATGCAAGGGGGAGGGAGTGGGGACTAGGGAGTGTGAATGTTGTGTCTAACGGAGAGGTGGGTGCAGGTGAAGCTGGTGGAAGGGGGATGGGAGATGGTGGAATTGTGGGGGGAGGGGGAGGTGATGTGGTTGATATATCCATGCTATCAAACATGGAAGTGGGTGTGGTGTCTACCATGTACAAGGGAATGGTAGGTGATGTGTGTGTTGTGGTCATGAATATTTGTGAGGTGGTTGTTGATAGTGAAAGTGGTGGAAAAATTCAAACAAAGGGTTTGGAGGGGTTAGACCAAAAAGAATGAAGGGGTTGGAGAATAGCTGGGATGGAGATTGGAATGTGCGATGTGGGGGATGGGCTCACTGTTGGGAAAGATGGATGGATCCTCCAGAAGATTAAGTAGGTGCTTCTAATCCTGCTTTACACCAGCCCTCAGTGACTCCAGATATGATTAATAGACACCCTTAGCTCCCAAATGATACCAAGAAACGCTATATGTACTTTGGAAAAGGTTTGAGTAATGACTTGATCAAAACATATGAGTTTGTGAATCACAAAGCTAGAAAACTTTCTATTTTGGTGTTGATACCTACTGAGTCTTTCACTCAGTATGACTAGTACACTTACAATTGGCAAAATTCCTTCTAGAGGTATTCTATTAGCTTAGTAAGCTACCATTTGCAAGTGGAATCATTCAAAATGATAAACTATACTAGGAGAAATAACTTTAGCAAATTTATGGACACCCCCAACTTTTTAGGAAGTGTGCAGACAAATACCAGTGAGCACTTCGACGGCGATTTCTTGAGATTGGCTGAACCAAGTTGCTTCAAACTTTGTATGCTTGTATTATGCTTTGAGTTGGATCCAACAAGCTTTGAATCACTCGATTTGGTGGAGTAGGAACTGAGATATGCCTCTTTGAAGTTGACAGAGTTGGATGTAGAAAACTCAGAGAATACAGTAGTGATAGAAGTAAATGTATGTATTAAATCACATTGATGTACATTCCCATTGGCATGATTAACATTGCCAAATGGTACTCAGAGGTGTAGGCGATGGAGTAGACCTCACACTCTCAATGATCAGTAGTGTAAGCCTCGGGAATTGAGCTAGAAAAATGAGCTAAGCTACCCGCAACTTTTGACTTGCATCTTTTATAGAGTTAAGTTGAAAATTCAAGTTTGAATTCAAATTCAAACTCCTAGAATCTTTCACCTAAAAGGTAATGAGATATTCTCTCAATCATCCAACAATTTTTTCCACGACTCTAATCAAGTAGGTGTGTACATAAGAAATGCCAAGTCTTTTAGACTTTTACAAGGAGTAAAATGGTAAGAACTTATAAGCATAAGTTCCTATGATCCTTCCTTCAAGTGATGTCTTCATGAAGTAATCCAAGCCAAATTGTGAAGGCTTGAATTGCACCAACAGCTCCCCCTCAAGCCAAGCACTTGGGCTTAAGTCTTCATCTTCAATCTTCAATCACATCCTGCAATCCAATCATGGATTTGAATCTGCATAATTTGTTTCCATCCAAAGCTTTAGTGAGTAAATCTACAAATTGCATATTAGTAGACACATAGGTCAACTGAATATCCTTGCTTAGCAACTTATCTCTCACATAGTGGTAATGAACCTCTATGTGTTTTGTCCTAGCATGATATATTGGATTAGCTGCAAGGTGGAGAGAGCTTGTGTTGTCTCCAAAGATAATTGGGGGCCTAGTGTATAGGCCTAGCTCTGTATACAAAAGCTTTAACCAAATAGCTTCTTGAGTGGCATTGGCTAGCCCTCTATACTCTGCTTCAGTGGATGACAATGCCACTGTTAGTTGTTTCTTGGCTGACCAAGAAATAGGCTTATCACCTGCAAAAGATAAGTATCCTGATGTGCTCCTACTATCATCCTTGCATCTTGCCCAATCAGCATCTGAATACACTTTAATGTCAATATCTGATGTATAAGGAAAGTACAAACCATGGTTCTGAGTTCCCTTTAGATACTTCAAGATCTTCTTTGCAGTCTCAAGGTGAGGTACCCTTGGTTTGTGCATGAATTGACTTAGCACACTAACTCCATATGCTATGTCAATTCTGGTCAAGGTAGCATAATTCAAACTACCTACCATACTTTGATATCCTGTAATGTCTTGGACTTCATGTCCTTCATGAGCACTTAGCTTTAGGTTGACTTCCATTGGAGTACTTGAGACTTTAGCATCCTGCAGGTTAAACTTCTTCAACATGTCTTGTACATATTTTTTCTGAGTGATATATATACCTGAATTAGTATAAACCAATTCAAGTCCTAGAAAGTATTTCAATAATCCAAGATCATTGATCTTGAACTCCTTCATCATCTGGTTTTTGATGCTTCTGATTCCTTGGACATCATTACCTATAATGATAATGTCATCAACATAAACACAGAGATAGATTACCTCTGAATTGCTTCTTTTGATAAACAATGAAGTATCTGCCTTGCTCATAGTAAACCCTTGGTCTTGGAGGTATGTTATCAGCCTGTAGTTCCATGCCCTAGGTGCCTGCTTCAATCCATATACAACCTTCTTCAATTTACAAACATAATTTACCTTCTTAGGGTCTTCATAGCCAGGTGGTTGTGACATGTAGACTTCTTCAGATATCCATCCATTCAAGAAAGCATTCTTGACATCTAATTGGTACATGTTCCAATTTTTGGATGCAGCTACACTCACCAATACTCTGATTGTTGGCATCTTAGCCACAGGAGAAAATGTCTCCTCATAATCAATGCCTTGGGTTTGTGCAAAACCCTTGGCTACCAACCTAGCTTTGTACCTGTTGATTGTACCATCAGAGTTCCTCTTTAGTTTGTAGATCCATCTGGATCCTATCACTTTCATAGAGTCCTTCTTGGGTACCAAGTCCCATGTGTCACTCTCCTTGAGAGCTTCTATTTCTTCATCCATAGCTCCTTTCCATTCTGGTCTGGTGATTGCCTCTTCATATGAACCTGGTTCTTCACTTAACAAGTCCTTTGCAAGATAAATTGAATGCTTAGTTACAAGAGATGTATCATACCCATATCTGATAGGCTTCTTACTTTCTCTCTGAGATCTCCTTATTGCTTGAGTTGAAGATTCTGGTATATCCTCAAGCTTCTTCATCTTCATCTTGCCTCTGGACTTCCATGCCTTGAATTCTTCAAGATTGATTGTGTCATCATCTTCTGAACTTGAGTCTTCCTTCTGGATTGGTTCCTCACTTGAGAGTTTTGGAAACTCCTCTTCCAAATCATAGGGTAGACTAACCTTCCTGCATTCATTCTCATACCATGAGTCATTCTCATCAAAGATGACATCTCTGCTTACCTTGAATCCTTTATTGGTTGGGTTGTAGAATCTGTACCCTTTTTGATTCAAGTATAACCAATGAAAATACATTTTTCTGCTTTAGGGTCTAGCTTTCCCCTTACCTGTGAGAGAATATGCACATATGCTACACAACCAAAGATTTTGCAATGATCCAATGATGGTCTCTTACCATGCCAAGCTTCATAAGGTGTCATTCCATCAAGTGACTTTGATGGCAACCTGTTTATGAGATAGGTGGCAGTAGATACACTCTCTACCCAAAGATAATTTGGCAACTTCTTTTCATTAAGCATGGACCTAGCTATTTCAACAATAATTCTATTCCTTCTCTCAGCTACCCCATTTTGTTCAGGTGAGTACCTTGTGGTTATCTCCCTTTTGATGCCTCTTTCCTGCAAGAAGTCCTCAAACTCATTGGAGAAGTATTCACCTCCTCCATCTGACCTTAGCTTCTTCAAGTTCCTTCCTGTTTGATTTTCAACTAGTGCAAGATATCTTTTGAAACAATTAAACACTTCATCCTTGTGCTTCATAAAGTATAACACAGTCCATCTGCTATAATCATCAATGAAAGACACATAGTACCTTGATCCTGAAAATGGAGGGATCCTTGCTAGGTCCCCAAACATCTGTGTGTACCAAGTCTAGGTAGTTTTCATGCATAAAACCTTTCCTTGAGTAGGGCAATCTGTGAGACTTACCAAACTGACAAGCACCACATTTGTAAATCATGTGTTGCTTGGATACATTAGGTATCCCAAGTACACATTGGTCCCTGCACATTTGCTTTAAGGTCCTTTCACCTATGTGACCTAAACTCTTGTGCCATATTTCTAATTCTGAAAGTGTTTGATCCTTGTAATTGTATAAAGCAATGTTTTTGGTGTCTTCTAGCTCAAAAGTAAATAATCTACCTGATTTTTCTCCCTTGGCTATCCTTTTGAATCCATGTCTTGGGTCCTCTACATATGCTCCATGTTGAGTGAATCTGACTTGTAATCCTTTCTCCACAATCTGACCTACACTCATTAAGTTTTTGGTAATGGTTGGTACATAAAGTACCCTGCTCAATAGGTTTTGATTACCATCACAAGTTTTTACATTTCCAATCTTTACTACAGAATGCTTAGTATCATCACCTGTCTGTACTTGATGTTTGCCCTTGGGTTCCTCAAGATCAGAGAGTAGTGCCACATTGCCAGCTACATGATTAGAACACCCTGAATCAATATAAAACAGATGATCATCATTGATACCTGACTTGGAAGTCATATTCATGATCAATAGGGAGTCATCTTGCTCCTCTGTGTAGTTGTTGTAGTCTTTCTTATTTCTGAATCCTCCTTGGTAGTTACCATTATGGTTGTTGTTGTAATTGTTGTTGTAGTTATTGTTGTAGCCATTGTAGCCTTGGTGTTGGTTGAACCTTCCTCTACCTTGAGAGTATCCACCTCTTTGATAGCCTCTTCCTCTCTGATTTCTGTAGTTTCTGTAGCACTCATCTGTGGTGTGGTTAGACAATCCATAAATATTGCATGGTGATGAATTGTAGGGTCTCCCCCTACCTTGCTTACCTCCTCTGCCCCTGCCTCTTGAAGATTTATCTCTCCCTGCATAGTTGGCTTGGGAGGTAGAACCTTCATCCTCTTGCTTTTTACCTTTACCTTTGTCTTTAATGTTTTTATCAGTATATAGGGCAGAAGGAGTGTTACCTTTTGATGTATCTCCAGCCTTTGTGAACTTTGCTTCATGTGTGAATAGTTGGCCCATCAGAGTTGTGAGATCTGGGGTATGTATATCCATGTAGAGATCCATTGCAGTGGTGAAGCTTTCCCACTTATCATCTGCCTTTAGTCCATTGGTTACTTGCCTTACTATTTGTTCCTCTTCAATCTCCTCTCCTATGCTTGCTAATTGGTCTGCCACATCCTTGATTTTGGTCACAAATTCTGAGACTGATTGCTTTGGTTGCTTCCTAAGGGTTGTGAATTCAATCCACAATTGATTCTTCCTGGCCCTTGTATTAGATGAAAAATATGATGACAAGGTTTCCCAAGTTTCTTGGGAAGTCTTACAATTCCTGATGTGAGGTAAAAGGAAATCAGATATAGAGTTAAGAAGATAAGACCTTGCCAATGCATCTTTTGCACACCATGTATTAAGCCTTTCTTGTTCTTCCTTGGTGGGTAGACCCCTTGCTTTCAATGAGGGCAATTCCTCATCTCCTGAGATGAATCCAAATAGACTTCTTCCTTGTAGATAGGTCTTCATCCTCAGAGACCAAGCTTGATAATTGTTCCTGTCCAATTTATCAATGAATGAAGGAAAACCATCTCCCATGTTACCTTGTTTGCTCTGATACCACTGTTGGGAAAGATGGATGGATCCTCCAGAAGATTAAGTAGGTGCTGCTAATCCTGCTTTACACCAGCCCTCAGTGACTCCAGATATGATTAGTAGACACCCTTAGCTCCCAAATGATACCAAGAAATGCTATATGTACTTTGGAAAAGGTTTGAGTAATGACTTGATCAAAACAGATGAGTTTGTGAATCACAAAGCTAGAAAACTTTCTATTTTGGTGTTGATACCTGCTCAGTCTTTCACTCAGTATGACCAGTACACTTACAATTGGAAAAATTCCTTCTTGAGGTATTCTATTAGCTTAGTAAGATACCATTTGCAAGTGGAATCATTCAAAATGATAAACTATACTAGGAGAAATAACTTTAGCAAATTTATGGACACCCTCGACTTTTTAGGAACTGTGCAGACAAATACCAGTGAGCACTTCGACGGCGATTTCTTGAGATTGGCTGAACCAAGTTGCTTCAAACTTTGTATGCTTGTAGTATGCTTTGATCTGGATCCAACAAGCTTTGAATCACTCGATTTGGTGGAGTAGGCATTGAGATATGCCTCTTTGAAGTTGACAGAGTTGGATGTAGAAAACTCAGAGAATACAGTAGTGATAGAAGTAAATGTATGTATTAAATCACATTGATGTACATTCCCATTGGCATGATTAACATTGCCAAATGGTACTCAGAGGTGTAGGCGATGGAGTAGACCTCACACTCTCAATGATCAGTAGTGTAAGCCTCGAGAATTGAGCTAGAAAAATGAGCTAAGCTACCCGCGACTTTTGACTTGCATCTTTTATAGAGTTAAGTTGAAAATTCAAGTTTGAATTCAAATTCAAACTCCTAGAATCTTTCACCTAAAAGGTAATGAGATATTCTCTCAATCATCCAACAATTTTTTCCATGACTCTAATCAAGTAGGTGTGTACATAAGAAATGCCAAGTCTTTTAGACTTTTACAAGGAGTAAAATGGTAAGAACTTATAAGCATAAGTTCCTATGATCCTTCCTTCAAGTGATGTCTTCATGAAGTAATCCAAGCCAAATTGTGAAGGCTTGAATTGCACCAACACTCACCATGGATGAGGCTTGGTAATAGGAAATCTTAGAAAAGTGGATCTAAAATTTGGGTGGCCTATTACTAAGGTTGTGGAAGCAAGATGTCCCAAGGTGAGTTCGATGAAAGATGTGGTTGATTGGTTCCATGGAGATGAGGGAATCTGAATATTAATTCCTGACCTTGGTCATGTTTGTAATGTGCATGGATCATATTGGGCATGAGGCCTCTATAGGGTTTATCTGATGGCCATAACACCAAAGGTCTTTGAAAGAAATTGTAGAGTTTCATTGAAGTGAGAATCTACACCAGCCTCTTCTAATAGCTGGGCCATGAGTACTCCATTGCTCTCTTCAAAAAGCAATTGTTGTGCTCAAACTCTTTCCATAGTTTGGTATAATTTGTAGAGTTGTGCAGTATAAACCAAAGCTTTGATAGCTTCTTCTTCTTCTTGACCCTCTGGTTGTTCTAATTGTTGTGAGATAATTCTCTGTTGATCATCCTCCCAATGCACGTGGCATGCTTCTCTTGACTGTCCCATCCTTTGTGTTGATGTGCTAGGACCTTCTGTGTCAGAAAAGAACTCAATGTCAAAGAGTTGAGTGTTCTGTAAGAAGGAATCAAAGTCAAATGTGCTCATCCCTTTGATGTCTCCAGTGGTACCGAATTCAAATTCCAATGGTATAAGGGGAGCAGAGGGAGTAGCTTGTGATGTTCCTCTAGACATAGATTGAGGGATTCTAATAGTAAAGGGGGTCACTGTGCCTTCTCCTCTTGGTGATACTTTAGGGGTCGTGACAACCTCTCTTTGATGGAGACATGGGATCCTGCCTTTTATTCTCTTAGACCAGTGGATAGAAGCTCGGTGACCTTTAAAGAGTTTTAATTGAGACCACGTCAGAGCGCACTCAATGGGCATGTCATAAGATAAAAATCTATATATAATACGACTAATGGCACAACACCCATTCACAATTGGTTTCCTAGACTACCTCTTGTTTGCTTCATACAAATATTCAATGATCATATGGGAAGCTTGATGGATACTGACCCTATCTTAGCCAGATAGAGACTAAACCATATTCTTTTGTGTGGTTGCATGAAATGACCTTGACTTGGAAAAGCAAAATGCTGCATGCATAGGCGAAGTGGGATGGAAACATTAGGGGTCAATACCACCATATCCTTTAGCTTCAAGAGCTTTCTATCCTTCATGTTATCAAACACCAAATTTTCTTTCTCTGAAGGGACATGCGTGCCATGCATGGTGAGGGCATCTATCACTAATTCCAAGGTGAGCTCGAATTTTTTCAATTTATTGTTGCACGATAAAGATGGAACGACAAAGGTGCATGGGTGGTCCTTTATGCCACTTGCCTACAAGGTGGATACTAGATAATAGCATCATTGGAAATATGTTTGGGTAAGGGGGCCTTGAAAACTACCAACCCTATGCATTGCCAAATTGTTTGGAGTTCGGGGGTGTTCTAGAGAGTCTCGAACTCTCTTGAGAAAAATTGAAATCGTCTCCATAAATTACCCAAATCACATCCTCTTGGTGGATCGTGAATGGGTATTTGATGTAGGAGGCATAATTCTACCGTCGACTCGATCGATGGCACTTCAATAGGCAAACTTTCTATGTCGGCTACTCATTGATTTGTTCCTATCTGTGAACTAGTGCCCCCTATGTCAGTCATGATGCTAGTAGTATTGTTTTTTGATGAATCTGCTAGAAAAGGAGATCATATTAGCATTGCAACAAAAAACATGATGATACTTCGTCTCCTTTACAATACCAATATGATACCTGTAGTGGTCAGCCAGTTAGTGAGTGAGGTGTTCCTTGCATCTGTGAGTGAGATGCATACTCAGGATCTGCATGATAGTCAGAATACATCTACTCTTTTGCGAACGAAGTTACAAAGTCAGGTCAGGGGGTTTACTACAAGGTTTAATTCTCCACACTTTTAGCATGGGATTATGGCTTATGTTCGTGATGACTTGTAAAGGTTTTTGGATTAGATCTTCTTGGATTTGGGACTTTTTGGGTACCCATTTCTAGATAATCCTAGGTGTGATTTGAGGTGTGGAGGTGTTGAGTGCAGATCTTCACCATGAAGTTTGTGATCTGAGTGCTTGTGACTAGTGATTCAAGCTTATGAGCTTATGTGCCACTACTTGAGCTTGTAAGGAGGCCTTAGACACCCACATTTGTCTAGCATTGGGGTCACCCTTCCTCAACTGCTTAGGTATCTAGATGGAAATAGTCCACCTTGGCTGACTCCTGGAATACTCCTTCATTGTAGACTTTGATTGAGTAGGTGGTTTGGTGCATCGATGTGGTTCTCTCTCCTATGCAAAGGGTTTTTCACCCTTGCATATCCAAATCTGATTCACTCCATGAGGTACTTTATTTTGGGTTATGTGTTTTATGTGCTTCTTGGGTGGCCTTGCTTGTTTTTGTGGGACCGTCTTTGGAAAAGAAGGGAGTTCCATTTTTGCTTCTAGGACTCCTTCATGAGTGGTCTTGTCCTGCACCATTGAACTTTGGACAAGAATAGCATCGTTATCTTCATGTGTGTTCTATCAAGGACCATGAGTGGGTGCCTTTTCTAGTTGCTTGAGTGCTTGATTTTCTAACTCAACTGTGATGCGGTTTTGATTTACCCAAACCTGAAGAAGTCCACTTCTTAGGTTTAGGTTGACTGCATGATCATAGATCCAATCTTGACCCAATATAAGAGGATTAGTGAGATCCTTGTCTTGACACAATAGCACTTTGACTATCATTAAAACATCTTGAAGGTAGATGGGAAGCTCCACCTCACTCGTGCAAGGGGTTTTTGCACCTCCCAATCCTATAGGATTGATACTTAATTTCAATTCTTGACAGTAGGAAACTCTAACTGCACTAGTGGCTACACTTGAGTCAATCAAGGCTCTTACAGTCCTTGCACCCTTTCCTTGTCCTACTTCTAGGGTCACAAAAGGATATCGATCGACTATTCAAGATGAAATTGCACCTGATGCTTGGCACATGGCTATGTGATATCTTGACACATCATGAGTATCTAACCTAGGTTGATCTCTAACATGTCTGCTCAATTTCATTCGTCGGATGGGTTCTTAGCTTCTGCATGTGCTTCTTCTCGATATCGTTTTCCCTCTTCCTTATGTTTATTTAAAGTGTTGAGACGATTTACCATCTCCTCTATGAGGGGTTCTTGATATAATTTGACTCTGCATCCACAAATGTAACTAGGAGGATGTCGCCTTCTAGAGTGGCTAATTGGATAGCTCCATTTGTTGATATTCTATTAATAATCATGGGTCCATAGCAATGCTTTCCAACTTGTGTGTCTTTTGCTTCAAGGTGTACACTAGGACTCAATCTTTTGCTTTCAAGTCCTTATCCTTCACATGTGCATCAAAGTATGCCTTTTACCTTTTCTTGGTTGCATATATTCCCAGAGCTACTCTTAATCTAGTTTCACCTAATTGTTCAAGATCAAATATTCTAGATGAGAACTCATGGCCAGTCCATTGATGCTCTTGTCCTACTCTTAACATAGGGATCAAGAAATCTAGTGGCAATACTACAATCTAGCCAAATACCATCTAAAAGGGTGTGTCTTGGAGCACTATTTTGTAGGTGACTCAGTATGCCCAAATAACATGGTGTAGCTAGCTATCCCCTTCAAGGCGCTTATTATTCACCAATTTCTTCAATACATTACATAGGATCTTATTTGTACTCTCCACTTGTCTGTTAGCTTGTGGATGATAGGAGCAAACTTCTTATGTACCACCAAGAATTCTTGTAGAAGGTTTTCAATGACTTTGTTCAAGAAGTGTGTGCCTCTATCACTTACTAACTCTATTGGTAACCCGTATCTGGTGAACAAATTCTCGAATAAGAACTTAGCTATCAGTTGAGCATTGTTCTTTCTCGTGGCTTTCACTTCTACACATTTGGTTGGATAGTCTGTGGCAAGAATAATGTACTCGGCATGTGAACTCTTAGTTGGGGGATTAATAGGACCTACAAAGTCTATTCCCCACTTGCAAGATGCCCAACCTCCCATCATGGGTTTCAGTGGCATCTCATCCTTACGTATCAGGTACTGAGTTTGCTGACAAATATCGCACCGCTTCACATAAGTATGTGCATCCATGTGAGGTGTTGTCCACCAAAGACCTATGAATAGATCTGCTTTGATCACATGGTCTAGTCCAAAATGTCCTCCTGCCACACCTTGGTGAGCAGTTTCCAAGATCTTAAGATATTCGCTCTCATGAACACATAGTCTTAGGTATCCGTTCCTTCCGTTGTGGAGGTGATCGCAATCCGGGTGGATCGGGTCCGGTCGTGGCACACACAGGGTGTATGAAGCTAATGAATGTTGGAAGGTTTAAAGATGTGAAGGTGAAATTAATGTTGAGTATGGAGAAGATAGAGGTGTTGAAATAACTATGGGAATGGGAATGTAGGTGTGCAAGTTAGATTGATGACATGAATGATAAGAATGAAAGCGAACCATACACACGAATCAAATTTGGAAGGAAGAATGGTCCATTGGAGGAGCTTCTTAAACACTTCCTAATTCTAATCCATATGTATAGCCTTCTTTGGATGATATGTATGCATGATGAGAATAGATGGAATCCTTACACATAAATCAGTTTCGAAAGGAAGAATGGTCCAATATTGGAGCTTCTTATACACTTTCAGAAACTAATAAATATGTATGGATTTGTATGGATTATATGCATGCAAGTGAATTATGATGATGGATTTTACTCACAAGCTCAAAGAAACATCCTCACTGGTTCAACGCAATACTGCGGAGCCTTCTCACACATAGAAGAAATAGAAGACATGTAAAAATACTTAAGAGACTGAGAGAGGTGACAAGAGACAAGTGACAAGTGACATGAATTAAAAGAATTTGAATTAAGTTACATGTAAAAGATCGTCGTGTACGTCATGCTAAGCAGTCTACTGATCAAAGGTGGTTCCGACCCTCAAACCATGACAGTTCAACCGAATGTCACACGTAAGAAGGTGAGTTCCACTCCAATGACCCTATGTTTGTCTAGGCTCGTAACGTCTAACTAAAGAAGTCTAAGACTCATTAAAATCAGCTCTAACTCACTCACACGCTCCACCGAGGGTGAGTCAAGATAGAGATGCTGGTTTCAAGAGCCTATCCTAAATTGGAGTTCTAACTTAAATTTGAAACTAGGTTCTATACTTATACTAGCTCACCTTGGATCCTCACTCGCTCAACCGAGGGTGATCGTCTCAAGGAAACCGTAAGCTATCATGAGCCCTATGGATGCCTAACCATGATGCTCTAGGAGTTTGGAGGGGGGTTTATATAGTTTTTTGAATGAATTTGGGCCCTTGGATCTAGAGAAATCAACTCTCAACTCTAGGATCACTACTTTCGATTACAACCATTTGATTAATCAAATCAATGGCTTGGAATTGTTCTTTCTATCAAATCTAGTGTAAAGGAGTGAAATTTAGGCGCCCTCATTCTCCACCATTGGATATGGGGATGATCTGGACCGTCGGATCAGTGCTGACATCAATTCGGATAAGATAAGCCACTATTTTTGGAGAAATGCTACATTATTGATCTTTGATTGTAAAAAAGGTCTTCTTTTATGGAAAAAATTCGTGGATCCTCCTTCCTTTATGCTTTAGTGCATCTCCACCCTTGAATATGAGCTCATCTTGACCGTACAACATGGTTCAATCATATTTTGACATGTGGCAGACATTCAAGCATTCAATTTTCTTAATCTAGAAAACTGCGGTGACCTTGAAAACTGGACTTTGTGCTCTTTGACCCTCCAAAAAGTATTTGATGAAGATGAAACATTGTAGGACTATGTTTCCAAAGATCTTCTTCAGGAATATGCAGAAAAAACTCCCATCTGAATCTAACTTGTGCAAGTTTGACTACATTTGGAAGCTTGCAAGGTGGCATTAAGGTGTCTAGGAAGCTCTGATAGCCTTGAAAATTTGTACAAATATGTAGCCACATATGATCTTTATACATGCCAAACCATATGGCTAACATAATTTTCTATACAAGAATTTGTAGGGTCAAACTAGAAAAATTACATTTTTACAAAATGAACATAGCATATCAATGTGCTACCAAATCCATTTTCTGCTGAAATTTGGGCTATAGACTGCCTTTGACAATCTTTACAAGTATATGGATTTTCATCTAATTTGGTGACAATGAAATTTTTGCCCTAATTTCCCAACTTTGACCAGCTTTGACCAACTTTGACCGCTACCATGGACTTTCTTGATTTCTTTGAAACTTTGTATGTGACCTTCCTTTGACATCCTTGATGCATCCTGGACTTCTCGGGGAATTCTGGCTAACTTCACCAAATATGTTTTTTGTAGGCCTTCACAAGTGAGAGAGGAGAGAAAATCTCGACGACATTCGCCCCCACTAAACCTGCGATTCCTTCGGAAGCGCCACTCTAGCATCTGTGAAAAACAAAATGTTCCAGGCATCAAATTCTTTTATAGGCAACATAAGAAACATGGAAGGAAAATTGATTATATGCATGAATTAGTAGGTAACGTGACATGAAGCAAAATTTGCATGAAAGAAAGAATTGAAACAGGCAACATGAATATGCATGAACAAATAGGCAACATATATGCAAATGAACAAGCAACATTGGCAACAAGAAAGAAAAAAAACAAGCATCAATATGAAGTGGAAGTGGATGTATTGAGTCGTTTTAAGCATCAGTTCCTCTCATCTTGAAGAAAATTTTGTACCTTTTTCATAAAGCAATCTACCTTAAATATGATTATAAACAAAGATTTAGGATTTTCAAGAGACATCTTTCATCTTTAGCTTATTTTAGATCAACTCCTTTCCTACATAAATATGAATATGCTCTTTCTCTAATAACATGCAAGGAAATCTAACTAAACTCCACTAATGCATAAATCTGCCTATATAGCCCATGATTTATTCTACTATGCCTCTTTATCCTCCTTTAGCTTGCTCTTTTTTTTTTTTTTTTTTTTTTTTACGATGATGATGATGATTCGGCAACTTTATGGTTACGATCACTTTTTTGGGGTGGAAGAAAGTGTAAACTTCTTGGTAACATGTAGCTTTTTTTTTTTCTTTTTTTTTTTGACGAGGAAAAATTAAACCCCGATACAAGGTACAACCATTTTTTATGACGGAGAACAGTCGTTTAAACTCCGATACAAGGTACAACCATTTTTGATGACGGAGAACAGTCGTTTAAACTCCGATACAAGTGCTGTGAGATGGACTAAGGATGTAGAAACATGCGATAGCAGGAGCTAGGATTCCAACAATTATGCTTTCGATACAGGATACATATGCATGTTTATATATGAAAGTCATGTCACCAGAATAAACCTCCAAATCCTCATGCCCTATCTTTCCACAATCCTAGATTATAATCAATTTCTTAGTAGATAAGTTACTACTTAAGATACAATTTTACAAAAGTAGAGAAATCATCATTTGCCTCTTTTTTTGACTCAAGTGATGTGGATATGCAATGCAATGCAAAGACTGAAAAAAACATGCATGAAACAAGCATGGGAAAAAAATAGAATGAACTTGAAAAAAAAAAAACAAAGCAACATGAACTTGAAAATTAATGTTTTTTTTTTTTTTTTTTTTGATAACATGGATACTCCTGTTTATGAATCGGCCTCATTGTTGTCATCTTCTTCAATGTCCTCATCCAAAATGTACTCGTCATTATCACGCTTCTTGAATAACTTTATCCTTTTACCTGCAATCAAAGTTTTTAGTGCAACACCATTTAATTCACAAAGAGCATACGTACCATTGTTGTTGACTTTTGATACTATGTATGGCCCAAACCACCGTTGAGTGAGTTTTTTGCATGCATCATATTAAGAGTCGAATGTACTATCATAAATGAGCACCCAATCTCCTACTTTAATTGGCTTAGGACGCAATCGATGAGTTTTATCAAAATAATGCTTGTTCTTCATTCTAGATTCTCTTAATTTTTCAACAGCATCATCAAGTCTTAATTTACCTTGTTCTAACTGTTTAATATGTAAACTCAAAAAATCATCAGTAGACATGTTTTCAGACCAAGGCAAATTCGACCATGCAGAAATATGAGACTGAATTGGAAACAATGGTTTTTGACAGTACATGAGTTCAGCAGGCATATATCCAGTAGTACGTGTGCATGTCATTCTATCTGCCCAAAGTGCAAAAGGTAAGAATTTAGGCCATTGTTTGATGTCACTGTTACATGCTTTAGATATGGCTTTCATAATAGGTGGATGCCCTCTCTCTATTTTACCATTGGCCTCTGGATTATATGCAGTAGTGAGAGACAAACGAATACCGTGACGCTCAAAGAACTCTTTAGCTTCTCTCGCATTTAACTCTCCACGATCGGCAACTACTTTCTCTATGTACCCAAAGCGACTTATGACATCTTCAAGCAAGAACTTGCAAACATTGTAAGTGGTCTTAGATCGTAATGCACGTCCCTCTACATGATTAGTTAAATCTTCTCTTGCAAGTACAATGTAACGCATTTTGTCAATACCTTTAGGCATAGTTACAAGATCTACTACCCACTTGTAGTGAATACAAGGTGGATAAGTAGGATGCAACGGATCTCTATGTTTGACTGATGAATGAAGTTGACAAGTAGAACATGTAGAAACATAGCTACTAATGTCAACATACATCCTAGGCCAATAATAGGTAGTTCTAATTTTTTCATATGTTCCAAAAAGTCCTTTATGACCGGCCCATAATGTCTCATGCATTTCCTTCATTACTTGCAATTGAAGACCTCGTTTTCTCAGGACTCGTTGTGGATTCTTAACCTTACCCTTAGCATGTCTCCAAAGATAACCATTACATAGGAAAAAGTTATAAGCTCGTTTCCTAATGTTACAGAATCTATTCGTAGTCCAGCTAGGTAATGGTTGTAGTGTACTGAGATACTTTCCTATGTCTCTCCATTCATCTTCGTACTCAGACTCATGAAATTTCTCATACTCATATATATGTGGAACATAGTCAACTAAATTCACATTCTTTATTAGATCACTTTCAAGATCATCATCAAATCTAGCTCTCGATAACATATCAGCAACTGAGTTTGACTTACCTGAAATATGAACTAACTCAAGATTTATGAACTTAATATATGAGATCCATCTAAGCATGGCTATATCAGGAGATGAACAATTGGCTATCATTCCAATGAGAGGCAAACAATCAGTCTCAACTTTGACATCTGCACCAATGAAATATTCTTTGTCTGTTTTCAAAGCTGTTACCATACCCCATAGTTCTCGTTTGATTTGTGGATATTTTCGTTGTGTTTCATGTAGAATTTTGGCACCAAACCTAATTGCATATCTATTCCCTTCACTATCATCTTGACTTATGACCCAACCTATACCAATAGGACTAGTATCAACAGTCAATATAATAGGTTTGTTAGCAGAATAGTCTACACGCTTAAGGATGGGAGCTTTAAGCAATAATTTCTTCAATTTACGCATAGCTTGAGTGTGTTTGTCAGTCCAAATAAATTTTCGTTTCTTCCTCAACAAGTCATAAAGACAATCAGCAACATGAGCAAAGTGAGGGATCCAAATAACATAAAAGATGCAAGCACCAAGAAATCTACGTACCTCACTCACGTTGTTACATGTTTCAGAAATCTTGCTAATGGCATCAACTTTTTGTGGGTATGGCTTTCGACCATGATGGCCACATAAATGTCCAACAATAAGTACCTCGTTGACACCAAAAACAGATTTCTCTATGGAAAATGTGAGACCTACCTCTTCAAATCGTTGAAATATTCTTTCACAATCAGAGATATGGTCAAGAACAAATTTACGACATCCCGATGAATCTAAAGTAATGTCCTTTACACGTTCCTCACTCCCTTTAATTGGAATATCATCAATGAATGGCATAGTTATATGAGGGATAAAGTCATGTAAGACCATATACATAGCACTCATCATATGAGCCACAGAATTAGTCGCTCCTTGAGGTAAAGTACACATTCGCACTAAGCCTAAAGGAGTTTTCATTGTGGTTATGTCACGACTATCAATTGCTAATTGGAATTGGTCATATCCAGAATATAGATCACCCATTGAATAGATAGAATGTCCTGAAAATGATTCAGCAAACTCATCTACAATGGGTCCTGTTCCTACATTCCTTATGGTGACTTTATTGACGGGTTGGAGATCTTGAATAAAACGTAGTTTCCCATTCTTTTTAGGCACAGTGAACCATCTATTTGAGTAAGGTGCAAAAGATGGCTCTAAAATTCTCATGTTTATCTTCTCCTTAAGTAGTTTCATTAGCTCAGGTAAGTGAGCCTTTGGAACAGGTATAGGACGAAGATTCCATGCAATATGTGGAATAGTAAAGATTATCATGGGTGCAACTAGCTTAGGATCTACACAACCAATCTCATGACGATACATAGTAAAGGCTTTTCCATGGCTACGTATGACTCCCTCAAATTTATCTCTCTCTGCTGGCAAAAGAAAGTCATCATCTCTACCAATTTTCACCTGTTTGATTGTCTCATCCGTGAATGTATGTCCTATGTTTTTCTTATCCCGAAGAGTTGGATCATTTTTCACATCAATAATTTTTTCATTACTTCCTTGAGGTAATGGTTGAGCTATGGGTTTGATTTTTTTTCTACAGTTTTATACTTTGTTTCAACTAAGGCATCATGTGTTTGGTTAAATTTTGAGCACTTGTCAACATTGAGAGCATACTCTTGGATTAGAGCATACTCATCAAGGGAAGAAAGAAGAATAATATGGGAATTAGAATTTTGTTGAAGACATAACTCTAACTCCTCAAGAGTAGAGAAACAATGAGATGTTTCAATCACATGCTCAATGTTCTCATCATGTTCCATGATTTTGTTGTTTTTATAATTTTTTTGGGTTTTTTGGATAAAAGACTTGGACAATTGTCTCTTATGAAGAAAATCTAATCTAGAATGTGGAAAACAAAGTGACAAACTATTGAACAGGTTGGTTGGCTGCGAGATGTCAAACCAATATCCACTGTTGTCCCGCTCAACAATGGATTCTATCCGAAATTTTGATCATATGTAGCTCCAAACATGAATCGAGGTGCACAATCACTACAAGCATGCTCATGACCCTGAGTAACAATAGGTTTCTTTCGAATTGACAATCGATTCCTAGGATGATTCACTCCTACTGTCATGACTTGAAGTGATTGCATTCCATCCTTAGACTTGAATCTAGCATAGGTAGACCCATCATCCATGGCTTTAGTTTCCATACGACTCTCACAAATAAAGGGTTGACCTAAGAGAACTTCATAGGAGCAATTATCTTGAATAAAAAAGTGAAATTCTTCTGTGATTCCTCCTATGGATATGGGCACACTAGCACAAGCTCCATACAGGGTACCTACACCATTATCTGCAGTTCTCATACGCCATCCACAATCTTTATCTATGGGCCATCGAAACTTATCATAGACTTCTCTTGAAATCACATTGATTTCAGAGCCGAAATCTACTAATGCATTTACAGTGATAGTGTTCTTATCATTTCCTATTTTAACATGCATCTCTGATGTACCTCTAGACCAAAATGTTCTTTTAAAGTGACTTTCAGGATTGTTTTCATGATTTTCATGGTCAGGTTGAATAGGTCCTAAGAAATTTTTATTAACATTTACTTCATCATCATCAAAGTCCTCTTCATCAGATTCATCAAAGTTTAAGGCTTCATTCATAGCTTGATCTTGATCTAGAGAATCTTGCATCTCAGTATCTAGATTAAGCGGAAACCTCTTCCTTTTAATTAGGCCGATAAAGTTATCTTTAAAAACAGGCTTTGCAATAGAGAAAACTTGTTCTAAAGACATAGTCACTTGACTCTTAAGCAAAATGTCATCTAAAATCTCCATAGGATCTATTTTTCTCTCAATTTTTGAAATCAAGATGGCTTTAGGTTTTCTCTTTGGTTTCTTTTGTTTTTGCTCAGGGTCTTGTTTTTGTTCATGTTCTCGTGTTTGGTCTTCAGTTTGTTTTGATTGTTCTTGTTTATCTAAAGGCTTTGGTTCTGTTTTTCTTTGCTTTGTCTTCTTCCCTTTTTGTTTCTCCTCTTGTTTTTGTTCATTGGGTTATGATTCTTGTTTTTTATCTTTAGATTGTGATGTTTCTCCCTGCTCTATGATTGTTTCTATTCCCTCTGAGGTTTGTTTTTGAGTCACTCTTCTTTCACTATGCTCAGCTTCATCTCTTTTTCGTTTTTCTTCTACATTGGATATGTGAGAAATAAGAGATTGATCTTCTATCGGTGACTCCCAAGCCGTTATTCTCCTAATCTCATCACGTGCTCTTACTAAAGCCTCTATGGAAAAATCACCTTCCTTTGTGGGTTTACTTGATTCTACTTGTTGTTCATCAAGAGCTTCTAGTTTCACTCCTCTAGTTCCTACGTCCATTATGGTTATATTTTCATAATGTTTTTTCATTCCTCCCTTACCATAATTTCCTTGCAAAGGTAGCCTAGATCGATAGTCACAGATTTTCTTGTCTATGTCTATTACTAGTCGTTGCTCCTTAGCAGCCTTCAATAATTCACAATCTCTCAAAAAGTGCTCTAACGAATCACACCAAGGACACCTACGAGCGCCACGCACAAAACCATTTTGATTTTGAGGATTTTGATTAACTTGTGGTGGGAAATTTTGAAATTGAGGATTTTGTTGATAAGGTATTGCTTGAACAGGATAATTAGGATTTTGATAAGGCAATTGATGTATTTGAGGAGCTTGGGGAGCAACATGTGGTACTTGAGGTGCAAGAGGAGCTTCCATATTATACAGTTGATGATTTTGAAAATTTTGATTTTGAGGATTTTGAAAAGCTATTTGAGAAGCTTGAGGATACAGGTTTTGATACATTTGAGGATTTTGCACATGAGGATGAGGATTTTGCATTGAAGGATTATGCATTGGAGGATTATGCATTGGAGGAATATATGCTTGAGTAGGAGCTACTTGTGGATTTTGATTGGTAGCTATAACATGTTGATTAGGCTCTTGAAAAGTCATTGGGTTCATTTGATTTTGGAAAGTTTTGGTGTAATTAGATTGTAAAGCATCTATAGTCTTGGCCAAATTGGATTGTGTAGCAATAAGACTTTCCATTTGCATTAGTGAGAATATCCACTTGAGATTGTTCAACTACACTTTTATTTGGCTCTACTTTAAAACCTTGATTAGGCTCCATCATTTGAGGAATAGGAGTAGAGTCAAAAAGCATAGCATGGGATTGTTCTCTAACTTGCTCCTTAGTTTGTGGAAGGCTAGCTTGAGGAAGACTAGTTTGCTCATAAAGCATGGATTGTCTTTGATGTGTATGGGCTACAACCTCTACTACTTTACGCACTTTTTGCCAATTGTCAGTAAGACCATAGCGCTTATCTGGTTCTTCTAATCGACGTTCAACTTCCCTACAAGTTTCAGGATGAAGAAGCTTAAGAAAATTGATCACAAGATCAGGTTCCAAAGTTATCTTATCCTCATCAGGAACTTGTTCATAGCGTCTAATATACTCATTTTGTAAGTGAGTAATAGAGCTACTAGGCTTTGGAGAATTGACCCATCGTAAGAATCCATCTCGATTATGTTGGCTATAATCTTCAAGATAGAATTCTTTGAGCATCTCCTTTCTAAAATCACTCCAAGGAAGACTATCATATTGAGTGACACGGTTTACGATAGAGCTATCAACAATTCGTTCAAAGAATGATATCAAAAGATCTTTGGGAAGACCAAAAATCATAGCTTGCTCTTCAAACAAATCTAAGTAGCTTGTGATGTTGATGCCATTGAATTTTCCCTTCTCTCTCAACATAGAAGAGACTATTCTTTGGCCTTGTTTCTCAACAATAAGGGATTTGAATCCTTCCTCCATCTTATGTGAATAAGCAAGTGATGCACGATGCTCTAGATCTCTCACAAATGCGTTTACTTCACGACGAAGATGTGCACGATACTGTGAGAAATACAGTGCAACACTCAAGACTGATGATGATGATATGATGAGGATGAAAAATATGAAACAAAGGATATGGATCACAACCTCCCAACAAGATCAGAAGCAAATGCCACGAAGCGTTTCACGTCCGGTTCAAATGTGGAGGTGATCGCAATCCGGGTGGATCGGGTCCGGTCGTGGCACACACAGGGTGTATGAAGCTAATGAATGTTGGAAGGTTTAAAGATGTGAAGGTGAAATTAATGTTGAGTATGGAGAAGAGAGAGATGTTGAAATAATTATGGGAATGGGAATGTAGGTGTGCAAGTTAGATTGATGACATGAATGATAAGAATGAAAGAGAACCATACACACGAATCAAATTTGGAAGGAAGAATGGTCCATTGGAGGAGCTTCTTAAACACTTCCTAATTCTAATCCATATGTATAGCCTTCTTTGGATGATATGTATGCATGATGAGAATAGATGGAATCCTTACACATAAATCAGTTTCGAAAGGAAGAATGGTCCAATATTGGAGCTTCTTATACACTTTCAGAAACTAATAAATATGTATGGATTTGTATGGATTATATGCATGCAAGTGAATTATGATGATGGATTTTACTCACAAGCTCAAAGAAACATCCTCACTGGTTCAACGCAATACTGCGGAGCCTTCTCACACATAGAAGAAATAGAAGACATGTAAAAATACTTAAGAGACTGAGAGAGGTGACAAGAGACATGACAAGTGACATGAATTAAAAGAATTTGAATTAAGTTACATGTAAAAGATCGTCGTGTACGTCATGCTAAGCAGTCTACTGATCAAAGGTGGTTCCGACCCTCAAACCATGACAGTTCAACCGAATGTCACACGTAAGAAGGTGAGTTCCACTCCAGTGACCCTATGTCTGTCTAGGCTCGTAACGTCTAACTAAAGAAGTCTAAGACTCATTAAAATCAGCTCTAACTCACTCACACGCTCCACCGAGGGTGAGTCAAGATAGAGATGCTGGTTTCAAGAGCCTATCCTAAATTGGAGTTCTAACTTAAATTTGAAACTAGGTTCTATACTCATACTAGCTCACCTTGGATCCTCACTCGCTCAACCGAGGGTGATCGTCTCAAGGAAACCGTAAGCTAGCATGAGCCCTATGGATGCCTAACCATGATGCTCTAGGAGTTTGGAGGGGGGTTTATATAGTTTTTTGAATGAATTTGGGCCCTTGGATCTAGAGAAATCAACTCTCAACTCTAGGATCACTACTTTCGATTACAACCATTTGATTAATCAAATCAATGGCTTGGAATTGTTCTTTCTATCAAATCTAGTGTAAAGGAGTGAAATTTAGGCGCCCTCATTCTCCACCATTGGATCTGGGGATGATCTGGACCGTCGGATCCGTGCTGACATCAATTCGGATAAGATAAGCCACTATTTTTGGAGAAATGCTGCATTATTGATCTTTGATTGTAAAAAAGGTCTTCTTTTATGGAAAAAATTCGTGGATCCTCCTTCCTTTATGCTTTAGTGCATCTCCACCCTTGAATATGAGCTCATCTTGACCGTACAACATGGTTCAATCATATTTTGACATATGGCAGACATTCAAGCATTCAATTTTCTTAATCTAGAAAACTGCGGTGACCTTGAAAACTGGACTTTGTGCTCTTTGACCCTCCAAAAAGTCTTTGATGAAGATGAAACATTGTAGGACTATGTTTCCAAAGATCTCCTTCAGGAATATGCAGAAAAAACTCCCATCTGAATCTAACTTGTACAAGTTTGACTACATTTGGAAGCTTGCAAGGTGGCATTAAGGTGTCTAGGAAGCTCTGATAGCCTTGAAAATTTGTACAAATATGTAGCCACATATGATCTTTATACATGCCAAACCATATGGCTAACATAATTTTCTATACAAGAATTTGTAGGGTCAAACTAGAAAAATTACATTTTTACAAAATGAACATAGCATATCAATGTGCTACCAAATCCATTTTCTGCTGAAATTTGGGCTATAGACTGCCTTTGACAATCTTTACAAGTATATGGATTTTCATCTAATTTGGTGACAATGAAATTTTTGCCCTAATTTCCCAACTTTGACCAGCTTTGACCAACTTTGTCCGCTACCATGGACTTTCTTGATTTCTTTGAAACTTTGTATGTGACCTTCCTTTGACATCCTTGATGCATCCTGGACTTCTTGGGGAATTCTGGCTACCTTCACCAAATATGTTTTTTGTAGGCCTTCACAAGTGAGAGAGGAGAGAAAATCTCGACGACACCGTGCTTGCATGAATTATCTCCAGTGAGAGCATATTTATGGTGCTAAAGTCACTTGATATAGAGTGGCATGTTCCATTGGTGGTCTGACAACACATATTTAACATTCCTTTCGCATCCTATGAACATCTGCTTCCATCATTGGCCAATATACACCTAATCTTTGCAGAGTCTATAGGGTTCGGTGTTTGGAGTGATGTTACTGCATGTTGGAGCAGGACAATCATTAATTGATGATTGCAATGAAGGTTGAAGAGTGAAGGTGAAGAAAAGAACAAAGAATGGAGCATGGAAGAAAGAGGAAAATCAAAAGATAGTGATTTGTATATACATTTACATTAAGCATGTAATTAGTTCACTTATGTTTTGAAATGGTGACAAGTTTGTACATATATGCCTATATATACTAGTATAGAGTTGGGAAATATATGAGAGAAGAGTTATAGAGCAAGTATAGATGTTTAGAGGAAGAAAATGGACGATGAATGTATGAGATTCCTCAATCAGATGTTTTCCATGAGAATAGAAGAAAACTTCTGAAACTTGTGTCGTGATCTTTTCTCCATCTCACCTTTTGTGTTTGATCATTTCAGGAATCCTTTTGTAGAAGTCTAAGTCCATAGTTAATGCATCTATGGTTAAGATTTGAGATCCTAATTGTACTCAGGCTGAGAAAATTGTGAGTAGGAACATTTGTATGTGAAGAAGTGATAAGTGTCTTCTGAAACAGGTGCAATCTTGATGATCAAAGAATTGATCAGATCTCAGTGCATAGTGTAGGGTTTTACACAAATGAGGAGTCAAAATCTAAGTTGAAAGGTGATCCATCTATTTCTAAAAGCATTTTATTAAACGGGTTATATTTTGTGAGAACCAATTGTTTAAAGTTGCATATGTAAAAGTCTCCTGTAAAAACTGCTTGTTTCAGACACAGGTTTACTTATTGGACTAAATCTAAAGTTTTGTAAGTTCTTTTGAAGAACTTTGAGTTGGACTAGTTGCACAAAGTGAATTTTGTGAGGCAGACTTTTCTAAGTGAAGCTAGTTTTCATAGAGAAGTTGTGTTCATATTTTGGTAAATGATTTCAAAATTGGAGAAGGTTTTGAGCTATACTTGACATAGAGGTGTTCTAAACTCAAGTTTAGCTTGTCTTTTGGAGATTAATAATCTCCATCAGTGGTATCAAAGTAGGAATAATTAGAATTGAAGAAAAGGAGACCCCGACTACTGCAGACAAACATAATTCAACATTTGAAGGATTCAAAAGGAAAAAGTGTGGAGGAAAAGCTAAAAGAACATACACAAGAGCAATCAAAAGGATCAGAAGGAGTAAATTTTGAAGCTAAGGTACATTCATTACTTATGAGGTTGAAGATTTGATAGTAGAGGTGAAGAAAGGATGGGAGATAGTCTCCACATTGAAAAGTTGGACAGACATAACTATCCAGCTTGGTCTACGAGGATGGAAGCTCATCTTATGAGGAGAGATCTGATAGGGTATATTACAGGAGAAGAAGAAAATCCAAAGTTTAAAGATCCTAGTGTTCCTGTTAGGGAAGATCTTGTAGACTTAAAGGTTTGGATGAAGAGGGATGCTCAAACAAGGAGCATAATCTATATGGTAGTGAATGATTACTTGCTTCCTCACATTAGAGGACTTGAAAGTGTAAGTGATATATGGAATGCTTTGAAGGAGCATTTTCAGAATACAACAAAGTCAAGGAAAGCATCACTATGGGCAGAGTTTACCACATTCAAGAAGAAGGCCTCACAATCAATATCTGATTATGTGACAAAGATGAAAGGCATTGCTGATTCTTTAGGTGCAGTTGATGAAGACATTGAAGAAGATAAATTGGTAAGACAAATTCTCACAGGTCTAAGAGGAGATGAGAAGTGGAAGCCTTTCATCTTGTCAACTGAACTTTCATTAGATCATTTCACTCCTGATTTGAATCAATTGTTAGGACATATGCTAACTTTTGAGAATGATATCAAAGGAGATGTTGATAAGAGTGCAGGTCATGCAATGTATTCTAAAGACAAGAAGAAAGCTATCAAAGGAAAGCAACAATTAGTTGAAGATGAAGGTACTCAAGCCAAGCAAACTTCCTAAGAGGAAGAGGAAGTGGAAAAAATAGAGGAAGAGGCAGAAACAACAAGGATAATGTCAAAGCTTGTTGGATATGTGGTAAGACAAATCATCTAGCTCATGAATGTTGGCATAACAATCAAAGTGTTAGTAACTTTAATCAGAGTTATAATCAAAGAGGTAGTTGAGGCTTCTTTGGAAGAAATGGTGGAAGAAACTTTCAAAGTCAGTCCTACAACAATACCTACTACAATTGAGCATCAGATCAAAAGGAGAATTCAACTCTAATCATGAATGCAACATGTGAAGTTTCAAGTGAAGATCAAAGAGTGTTTTACATTGACTCAAGATGTAGCAATCATTCGAGTGGTAACATTACTTTAATGACTAATTTGGAGAATAAAGTGATTAATCATACTGTTCAAACAGGTGATAATACAAAGCACAAGGTGAAGTCTATTGGATCAGTTAAAGCCAAGGATGGAAGTACTCTCTTGACTAAGGTTTTGTATGTTCCTACAACTCCAAAGAATTTGATTAGTGTAGGACAAATTGTGGAAAAACGATATGAGCTGAGGTTCACTAATGATGGAGTTTCTGTTGAAGACCCTAGCCAAGGGTATAAGCAAATTGTTACAGGAAAGAAAGAAGGGAGGCTCTTCACACTGCGGGTACAAGGTAAGGTTGGACATGCCTTGTTCACATATGGAGAGCAAAAGATATCTGAGTTGGATCTTTGGCACAAAAGGCTTGAACACTTCAATGAAAGAGGTATCAAAGAGATGATTAATAATGGTTCAGTACTTGGATTACCTAATTTTGCAGGCCAACACATGACATATAGATGTGAAGCATGTCAATTATGTAAGGCTCATAGGCAATCATATAATAAGCATGGTTTCATGTATTCAGAAAGACTTGAATTGGTACATACAGATGTGTGGGGTCCTTCAAAGGATTTTAGCATAAATGGTTCAAGATATTATGTCATAGATGTTGATGATGCTACCAAGTGGATCAGTATTTATGTGATCAAAGATAATTCAAAAGTGTTTAGTACATTTAAAAACTATCATGTATATGCAGAAAGAGTTATAGGACAAAAGTTGAAAAGATTGAGGTCAGATGGAGGGTTTCAAATGAATTTAGTGATTATTTGTGGAATGCAGGTATAAAGAGAGAAGTTACTTGCAGGTACTCTCCTCAAAGAAATGGTGTAGCAGAAAGGAGAAATAGAACTCTTATAAAGTTTGCAAGATCAATTATGAAAGAAAAGAACTTTCCTAATTATTTGTGGCCTGAGGCTGTAAATACAGCCACATACTTGGTTAATAGGTAACCATGTAAAACTTAGCAGGGTATGACACCATATGAAGCTTGGTGGGGTAAGAGACCTACATTAGATCATTGCAAAGTATTTGGTTGCTTAGCCTATGCTTATGTTCCTTCTCAATTAAGGCATAATTTGGAAACAAAGGCTGAAAAGTATGTGTTCATTGGTTATGATGATAAGCAAATGGGATACATGTTATGGAGTCCATCTACAAAGCAATTTCTTGTATCAAAGGATGTCACATTTGATGACCAAAGTACTTGGTATTCAGGTACAGGTAATAATTATGCAGGTCTTGAAGAAATATTGAATTAGAAGAAAGGTAAATCAAAGGTTCAAATATTTGAAGAATAAGAGAACAGCGAAGCACTAGTTGAAGTTGAAGAGATGCCAAGGTTTGATCCAGAATGTGGTGAACCAGAAACTTCAAGAAGTGGAGAACTTAAAAGATCATCAAGGTACAAAGGGCAACCTACAAGGTGTAGCTATGATACTTCATTCTTGACTACTAAAGATTATGCTTATATGATAAAAAGAGATGAAGACCCATCCACATATAATGAAGCCAAAGGAAAGGAGAATTGGGAAAAAGATATGAAGGAAGAATATGATGCACTCATTGAAAATGAGACTTCATATGCCCTACTGATTATCCCAATGATCCTTCTACAACCACATTGCTTACTCCTTGATATCAATCACTTGTTCCTTTTAATTTCTTTAGCATGTATTTCCTTGTTTTAAGCATGCATCATCAAGAGCACTTAGGTTTTCACTTTTATGCCGAGGACATGTGTTCCCAAGCTTGCACACATTAGCACCTTGCTCTGGACACCCTTGATTGACTCTTGGTGGACCTGTAAAAGTCCCAAGTTTAGATCACACTTTAACTTTAATTGATAGACAATTTGGATTTAGGCATTTTCTAAAGGCCCTTTTTTCTCCCTTTGTATTGATAAAAAATTCTCTAGAGCTCACTTGGTTTCCTAATCCCACGTGAGGTTCAACTTCAATTACCCTATCTAATTCGAATCAAGATTTACAATGCACTTTAGAGCTCAAAAAATTGATTTCGTATGAAAAAGTTATGTCACTTTAGGGTTCTGGAAGTTCAAATATGCAAACAGGATCTCTCAAGATATTTGTGTATTTGTCTAAGGGCTACATAATTTTGTACGTAAAAGACCTTAAAAAATGCCAAATTTTAGCTCTAATTTTCAAAAAAATAACACCTTAATTTTCACTGAATTCGTCTATCTATCATGATAGATGATGTCTATCATGATATAATTATCCGTTGTGATAGATAGGTGTCTATTGTGATAGAAATTCTCTATCATGTGTGGCTACCTGTCTTGATAGACAAGTGACTATTGCGACATATGCTATCTACCATGGGGTATGTATGTCATGATAGATGGCTGTCTATCGCGATAGACTTATCTATCATGATAGATGAGTGTCTATTGCGATAGACTTTGTCTATCTTCTATCATGGCCTCTTTCTGTCATGATAGATGGGTGTCGATCATGATAGAATTGTGTCTATTGTCGGTTCAATATGTCACAATAGATGGTGTCTATCACGATAGATAAGTGTCTATTGTGGTTTTTGTCTGTCACAATAGATGGTGTCTATCGTGATAGACTAGTGTTTATCATGGGTTCAATCTATCACAATAGATGGGTGTCTATCTTGGTTTCTGTTTATCATGATAGATGGTGTCTATTGTAATAGACATGTGTCTATCTTGGTTTTTATCTGTCGTGATAGACGATGTCTGTCGCGATAGATAGGTGTCTATCGTGGTTTTTTTTCTATCGCAATAGACCAAAAAAGTGCAAATTTTAAGGATATTTATAGTGATTCGGAATGCTCAAGTGGTGTGGTTTATCATGCCATGCATGAAAACAAGAAATACCAACTTTCTCTGTCTCTTGCGATAGATAGACTTGTCCTCTTAGAAACCGTGCAAAGGTCTACCGTACTCGTGCAAGCTGCTAGAGATTATGATACAGGTGAAACCTACAACAAAAGATCACAAACAACAAGAAACTCAATTCACACAAGCTCTCTCTCACTCTCTCTTGCAAATGAAATGAGGGGAATGAGGTGGGGAGAGGAATATGACCAAAAAAATGAAAATCCATCGAAGATGGAGATGAAGGTGGGAGATGGTGAGGATAATGATGGTACTAATGATGATGAATAAAGTAAGGAAAAATAATGAAAAAGAAATTACCTATGACTTCAACATCACAACTCTACATCTTACCATCACACACTCGTCCTCAAAGCTCGCTCCCCGACAATGACAGCAAATTTGGTGTCACTCTAGCACAATGTTGAGTAGCAATGTGAGGAGATCCACCTCATAAATGTCAATCCGTGAACATGTGAGGGTTGGTATGATGACCAAGAGCAAGTGAAGGCATGTATGTGAGTGAGAAGCACACAAGCATGCACACACATACACATGCACATGCACACAAGGCAAGAACAAAGAGAGCAATAACGGAGTGCTTTCATTTACACAAGATCTCTATTATAGAAGCTTTAATCTCTACCAAGCCAACCTCCAAAATGAGTTCTCTAGCTCTTTTTATAGTTTTTTACTAGCTTTGGCCCTATCCAAACCTGGTGTCGAGCCTCATTAAAAATTAGGTTCTCGGGCTTATTTGAGGGCTCAAAAAAAGTCTAAAAATTATGGAAACCAGTATGTGGCTACTTCTAGTACTCCTCAAGCTAGAAGAATCTTTGGCTTGAACAAAATGGAGTTTAATCTACCAAAAAAGCTATTTGAAATGTTGGTGCAGTGATTAAAATCACTTCTAATTGAAAATAATTTATGAAAAATTGATTAGACCTATCCTTTGCCGGATTTGCATAATGTTTCCATCTCCTTGCTCCTTCAAAATCCTTTCTTTGGTTGTCTTGTTTGTTTACACTTGTAACACATACACTTATAATATGTACATGGCTAGGATAAAATAGGAATCCGATAGGTTGATAGAATCCTGATTTCGCTATGAGATTGAGCATACTGAATGGTTATCCCCATTGTGGTAATGCCCAAGAAGAATAGCAAGTTATGCATGTGTATTAACTTAAAGAAGGTTGATTTCACCACTCATCAACATGCTTGGTATGAGAAAATACATGCTAACTTCTTAGCACATGGATTTTAGAATAGTCAAATTAAAGAACCTTGTATGTGAAGCATGTAGACATTGTAATTGTCATCATTGTGCTTACGTGGATAACATACTCATTGTTCCTAATTAGACACATGTTTTTTAATTTAAACTTGATTTTCATGACTCTTTTAAAATATCTACACCATTCTTTGAGCATCAAATTTATGCAAGTTGATGGAGGTGTTGTTTTCTATCAAATAAAATGCATTGACACTTTATTAGATTCAAAACATCTACACCATTCTTTACGCATCAAATTATGCAAGTTGATGGAGGTGTTGTTTTCTATCAAATAAAATGCATTGACACTTTATTGCAATGTTTTAGTCTTGAGGAATATAAATCCATTGCCATTCCCATTGAAGTATGTTTTAGATTGATTTCTTGTGATACTAGAGATGCATTTGATGTTGTTTCAATGCCCTTTTTTGTAGCTTCTTTTGATTGGTCTTGAAATGGTAGTAGTGTCACTTATGATGGGCTTAGGAAGGGGTAGTATTTTGGCTTAGGAAGGGGTGTAAATTGAATTTTCACCTTCTTAATGGACCAATTTTGCATTCAAGTTCTTAGTCCTTTTCATATTTTTTTAAGAAAATATTCTCCAATTATCTCATTTTATCAATATCAATCCAACCTTCGTCAGATGATCATCTACTCATATAACAACTTAGAAGCCTTCTTCTATCAACTTGGCCTGTTTATCCCTCGTAATCTTCGTATTTTTGCAATTTATGCTTATGAAGAAGAAATCTCTCTAAGATATTTTGGCTAAAAGATGTTTGGGTCACGTATGGTAGCTTAGCAAAAAATCCTCAAAAAAAATAAAAAGTTCATTTGGATGCATCCCAAAGCCACCTCTACACTCTCTTCTCAACTCTGTGGACTCAAGAGAGGGTTGGAAATTGAGCCCATAAAAGAAAGAAGAAGTTTGCACATATCTTGAGGTTGCTATCAAAAGGAAGTGCAACATCATAAATAGTGGAAGAAAATGCTCACAAGTGTGTGAGAAAAAAACAAAAAAAAAAGAACCTTTGCATGCATATTGAGGAACCTCTACATTCCATAAGTTGGGAAAAACTCTAGAAAAGTTTCAAAGAAGTTAAGAAAAAGTATCATCCTCTCTCCTCTTTGAGTTGACGTCTTATCCTCTCTTTGCTCTTGTAGTGCTTCTCCATTTTTCTTGCAAAACAAGATTAGCCACAAAGCCTCATCCTATTACCAATGAAACATATGACCCCATGAAAAGAAATACTTCATTCTATCCATTAAGTCAAGTTTCATGTTGTGAAGGTATATTCTTTATTATGTTTATATTTGTTTTGCACATGCTGCTATCTTCAATCCTTTTGGAGATAGAGTACCAAAAGATTCCTTCGCATGAGAGGATTTACGATTTGAACCCACGTCTACTTCAAGGAAGGTGCACCAACTAACAAAATTTTCTTCTCTACATCACACATTGAACTTGGTAAACTTTTGTTGTAACACATGATTCTATGGGGCAAGATTAGGCAAAGAGCCAGATTGAACCACTAATTGGGCATCATGGTTACTAAGATAATGAGCTTCAATGATTGCCCCACTTTTTATCCTAGCCTTATATGCTTTGGGAAAATACCTAGGTCTTGGGGGAGAGGATTCATTAAGATTGACCTACCTTTTGCTTTATAGGTACCTTTTCAAAGTGAGGGGCTATAGAGTTTTCTTTGGAAGTGTCACCCTATCACAATGATAAGTATCAACATGAAGAGAGTCATCTCATAATTGTCAATTCAAGGAGACATGAAGGTGGTATGACGACCATGAGCAAGTGAAAGTACAAGTGTGGGAGTGAGAAGCACACTAACATGCACACACATGCACATGCAAGGTAAGAGAAAGAGATGACAATGGAATATCTTAATTATTTCATCTTCTTACAAAGTTTCATAAAAAATCCAACCTCAAAAGTGAGCTCTCTGGCTCCTTTTTATAGTTTTTGCCTAGTTTTGGTCCAATTTAGATCTAGCCTTTGAACTAGTTAAAAATTAGGTTCCTAATATAATTTGGGGGCTCAAATGAACTCTAAAAAATATGGAATTTAGTGCATAGATACTTCTAAAACTCCTCAAGCTTGAGGACTCTTTGGATTGTAAAAAATGGATTTCGACCTATCAAAAATGGGATTTATAATGGGGTGTAGTGATAATAATCAGTGTTTTAAAGGGATTTGTCTTCAAATATTTGATTGGTCTAATGGCCAAATTTGCATTGGATTCCTTATTGGTTCTGTCCTCCTTGGCATTCTCTCTACCCTTACTCCCTTTGACTTATTTGTCTCATGCGACCTTGGCATGAAAGTCCACTTGGACCGCTTCCTTGGCTACCAACACCCCCTCTCTCTCACATCTTCAGCTTGTACAAAATGGAGTTTGACCTATCAAAACAGGATTTATAATGGGGTGTAGTGATAATAATCACTATTTTAAGTGGATTCGTATTCAAAAGTTTAATTTGTCTAATTGTCGGATCTACATTGGCTTCCTTGTCGGCTCCTCCTTGGCCTTCTCTCCTTTCTTGCTCCCTTTGGCTCATTTTTCTCATATTACCTTGGCATGCAAGTCCACTTGGACCACTTCCTTGGCTTCCAACACCCCCCTCTCTCACATCTATCATCCCTAACAAACCCTTCTTGTGGAGGGCATGATATGTAATATTGGACGATATCTACAACTAGATCATATTCTTTGAAGCAAATGTTGTGTTCTTAATCTATCATTAGAACTTCCTAGTCTACAGGACATGGAATGTTCGGATTTGGCATATGTAGTTGATTGCCATGTAGAGCTTGTTCCACCACAAATAAGTGTAAAAGATGCACCAGTCTTGGAATGAATATTTTTGAGTGATATTCCTAGAATCCTATTGAGAACATCTCTTCAAATGTCTTCTTGTAGCAAGCAGGCATGTATTTGATTTGTACATGCCATGCGTAGATGGTGTTGACTAATGAAGCCTTGCTCATATCATAGACTAGGCAAAAGTTTCCTTCATTGAAGCCTAGAGCTGAGATGTATGGGGCCTTGAAATTTCTGAGTGTCTTGAAAATAACTATCATAAGTTCAAATATTTTCAAAAACATTTTGGCTACCACATCAGGTACATTCTTGCGCCTTGGAGTCCAATGTTTAATTGTTGATACCATGCATGCAACTATAGGGGGCCCTCTTGGCAGAGAAAAATGTTGGAGATAGACGTCTGCGGAAGCACACGAACAGCACAAGGAAGAAGAAGAAGCTTGGAGCACAAACACACAATACTGAATGTATTACTAGAGCATGTACAAAGATAAGTAGCCCATTAGGGCAATAGGCGTATATACAAGCCGGGGGGAAAAAACCTCCTAAAGAGGGAAAAAAGTGCCCCGGAAGTCCTAGAGTGTTCACACACATCACTACCTAAATATATCAACAAATCCCCCCTGGGAGTGATGCGGTGAACAAGGAGCTGGCACTCATGTATAAGGAAGTGCCAAGCTATGTGGAAATCACTCCACAAAAGGAAGTAAGCCCAAAGCTTTGCGGAAAGCTTCAAACTTCTCCCTAGGCAGAGCCTTCGTGAAAAGGTCTGCAATGTTCTCCTGCGTGGGCACATATGCCAAGCTGATCTCCCCAGCAGAGAACCTCTCCCTGACATAGTGATAATGCACCTCAATGTGCTTAGTGCGAGCATGGAACACAGGGTTCCTCGCAACTGCCAATGCGCTCTGACTGTCAGTGAAGATGGTGGTGGCAAAAGACCGGCCAACACCCAAATCAGCCATAAGGCGTCTGAGCCACACACACTCAACAGTCGCTGTGAAAGCTGCCCTATACTCAGCCTCACAACTGGAAGTGGCCACAGTAGGCTGCTTCTTGCTCAACCAAGATATACATGAGCTACCAAGCATGAAGCAAAAGCCACTGGTGGACACACGAGTGTCATAGCAACCAGCCCAATCTCAGTCAGAAAAAGCATGCAAATCTGGCGGTAGTGATCCCCCCTTGGGATAAAACAACCCAAGTAGCCGAGTACCACTCAAGTAGCGAAAGATGCACTTAACCGCTTTCCAATGCGTGACTCCTGGACAATGCATAAACCTGCTCATCTGTGAGACAGCAAACTGAATATCTGGCCGAGTAATGCATAAGTAAATCAAGCATCCAACAGCCTGCTGATAGAGAATAGCATCAAATGCATCTCCAGCATCATGAAGACTCAATCGTAAACCTGTCTCCATAGGAGTGGCAATAGGCTTACAGCCTTCAAGGCCAAAATGCTGCAATAATGTGTCAATATATTTCGTTTGACACAAAGCCTTTCCACCATCAACTTGCATAAACTGAATGCCCGAATAGTGATGCAAATGCCCCAAATCAGACATCTCAAATGAGGCATGCAAATCAGCCTTAAAATCAGCAATATGCTTCTCAATAGGACCAGTGAGCAGCATGTCGTCTACATAGACAACAATGATCAGAAGCACATCATTAGCACGCTTAACATATAAGGTGCTTTCAGTTGGACTGTTCTCAAAACCATGTGCAATCAGATAGGCATGTATCTTCTCATACCAAGCACGTGGTGCTTGCTTTAAACCATATAACGCCTTCTTTAACCTGCAAACCTGGTTTTCATGCCCTTTCTGCACAAAGCCACGGGGCTGAAAATCATACACTTCTTCATGCAAGTCACCATTCAGAAATGTTGTTTTAATGTCCAACTGATGTACATTCCAACCATGATGGGCTGCAAGTGCACAAATGCTCCGAACAATAGTCATACGGCATGTAGGTGCAAAGGTCTCATCAAAATCAATGCCTCTTTCCTGTGCATAACCCTTTGCAACAAGCCTAGCATTATACCTGTCAACTGTACCATCAGGTTTACGCTTCAGCTTGTATACCCACTTAGTGCCAATGGCCTTCTTGCCAAGAGGCAAGTCACATAAAGACCATGTACCATTCTTCATTATAGCATCATATTCAGATTGCATAGCAGCCATCCAATTTTCTGAATTATATGCTTCATCAAAAGAAACAGGCTCATTCTCATCACAGAGACTAGATGCAGCCATAGCATAGCAATCTGATGCAAAGGAGGCACTATGAGAGCCTGAACGAGTACGATATGACAAAGGTGCATCTAATTTGCTGTCACGCAAAGTCTGCACCAGCCATTTTGGCATAGTTTTTGCCTGCTCAATATCAGCTCTCTCATCAGCAAGTGCATCATGTAAATCTGCATCAGAAATGGAATGATCTACATCATCATATGAAACCTGCAAAGGTTGAGAAGTTGCCTCATTAGGACCAGCACTAGACTGCCCACCTGTAAAAAGAGGCATCAAAGTATCATACATGTCTTTGGAGCTAACAGATGTCTCCTTAGTACATGAAAGCAATGGCTGAATAGCATCTTCCACAAAGACAGCATCACGGCTAACCAGAATGCGTTTAGTCTGTGGATGATACAGACGATAGCCTTTACTTTTAGAACTGTACCCAACAAAAATACATTTTACTGCCTTATCATCCAATTTTCTGCGATGTTGTTCAGGCACTAATGCATATGCCAAACAACCAAAAACACGCAGATGAGCAACAGATGGCTTGCGGTCATGCCAAGCCTCATATGGAGTGATAGACTGCAACGCTTTATTGGGACACCTGTTCAGTACATATGCTGCACACATGACAGCCTCAAGCCAGAAACTATGAGGTAAAGCCTAACTCTTGACCATACACCTCGCCATCTCCATGAGAGACATGTTCTTCCGTTCAGCAACTCCATTCTGTTGAGGTGTATACGGCACTGTACACTGGTGTTTTATCCCACGTTCAGCCAGAAATGCATTAAAATCTGAAGACATATATTCCCCCCCTCGATCAGAACGGAGGGTGCCCATTTTACATGCTGATAGATTTTCAACCAAAACCAAAAACTGTTTGAAGCACATGAACACTTCGGACTTTGGTTTGAGTGGATATACCCATGCATGCCTGGAAAAATCATCAATGAAAGTCACGAAGTAAAGGTAATTTCCAAAAGAGGGTGTCTGCATAGGACCACAGATATCACTATGTACAAGCTGCAATTTCTGCGTAGCCCGAACTAAACCATCTTTTGGAAAGGAAGAACGCTGCATTTTGCCCAAAATATAGCCTTCACAAACATGTTGTCCAGGTGCCTCAAGTTTGGGCAAAGAGGACACCATTTCAGATTTCTACAGGCATAACAAACTAGCAAAATTCAGATGACCAAAGCGTGCATGCCAAAGCTTTGCATCTGACATAGCCTGAGAATCATGAACTGCACATGCCGAATCATTCACAGATCTTTCATAGTCTATGAGCTTATACAGCCCATGACATAAAATGCCAGAAGCAATAATCACATCGCCATTTGAGAGATCATGGACTGTACACCTGTCATCAATGAATTTCACAACCAAGCCAATCTTGGCTAATGCAGAAACTAATAATAGATTCTTTTTGATCCCTGGCACAAATAAAGCATCTGACAAAGTGAAAGAACTACCATCAGCAATAGTCAGAATGATCTTACCAACTCCCATAACAAGATAAGAGGAGTTAATGGCGCATGTGACAGTATTCCCTGTAGGGGCAGGCTCGAGTGAAGAGAAGAAACTGCGCTGCGAGGTAATATGTTTGGTCGCCCCACTGTCAAAGTACCAAACATCTGAGTCTACTGCAGACATGCACTGATCATGAGAAGATGGGTCAAAACTGCAGACAGTAGTAAACGCCCATTCTTCTTCCTGCACAAGATTTGCAGACTCTGTTTTTGGTGTAGAGGCCTCTGCAACAACCATTCCAGCCTCTTTCTTCTTTGCCTCTTTAGCAGCCAGTTTTGGACAGTTCTTTATACTATGATCATTTCCTTTACAATACTTGCAGAACAAATTCTGCTTTTCTGATTTCTTCTCATCTTTATCCTGGTTCTTCGATTGTGCAGCATTTGCAGATTTCTGCTTACTAGTAGAAGAGCTCCATTTTCCTTTGCCCTTCTGACTAGCCAGGAAAGCTTGATCTGCAACATGCATAATGGACCTGTTCTGCCTGGACTGATCTTCCTGCAACAGAACAGAGACTAATTCCTCAAATGACAAGGCATTTGGATTTCCTTTCATCATCAACCGAAGAGTAGAGGCAAAACTCTGATATGAATCAGGAAGACCATTCAAAACGGTATGCACAAGTGAGCTATCTGGTATAACCTCATCAGCAGAAATCAATTGTTCCTTCAAATCTTTGATCTTCGTTAGGAAACTGTCCATAGAATCACCTTCATTCATGTGCTCACTCTCCAACTGTTTTCGGAGATAAGCAACACGAGCCTCATTCCTAGCTTGGTACAATGTGGTAAGTGTATCCCAAGCATCCCTAGTTGTTCTGCAAGAGCGTATGTGAGGAATATTGGCACGTTTGACAGACAAAGCTATCAATGCATGTGCCTGGGCATCTCTGCCATCCCAACGAATCTGCTCTATAGTAGGTGCAACAGAAACAGCAGCACGAACAGGAATCTGTGGAATATCATCTTCGACACCATCTTCATCAGCTCCAACACCTCTAGCACCTGTATTTGTAGTACCTGTAGTCGCAGGTGTAACAGGACGTCTTTCAACACCCTACACAATGTTCCACAGTCCTTTTGCAACCAGTACATGTCGCATCATATAAGCCCATAATGGGTAGTTGGTACCATCCAACTTATCCTCAACAGCCAACATACGGAATACATCACTACTTTCAGCCATGGCTGGTGACTAAAATACCTTGATGCAGAAAATTGACTGTATCTCAAAAAGTTGAACGGAACTACCCAGACGAGTTCTGCTAGACCTGTAGCAGACTTTGAGACGCTTAAACTAGCGAACAGAAACTGGTATATACCTTTGGCGCAAAAGGATGAAATAGCCTGCACAAGCGCTACAATAGTGCGTTCGGAGGCCGAAACGAGCTCAGAAACACCCTAAGTATGCTCACCAAATTTCGTGCGAATCTGAGACTGCAAACGGAGGAGTGTCGACGGCGCCCTAGAAGAAGCGACAACCTGCTCTGATACCAATTGTTGGAGATAGACATCTGCAGAAGCACACGAACAGCACAAGGAAGAAGAAGAAGCTTGGAGCACAAACACACAATTCTGAATGTATTACTAGAGCATGTACAAAGATAAGTAGCCCATTAGGGCAATAGGCGTATATACAAGCCGGGGGGAAAAAACCTCCTAAAGAGGGAAAAAAGTGCCCCGACAGTCCTAGAGTGCTCACACACATCACCACCTAAATATATCAACAAAAAATACGGATACTTAATCCAATCTGAACATCCCTTGCCATTGCCTACTTTGATAGCATATTCAGGCCATGGGTGCCTATGGGGTGCTCGGGCATGACAAGCGTTGTATTTGATGTGTAATAGAGCATTTGAGCATGTCCTCATCATTTCAATGTATGTCTCTAACAACCTTGCTCACCAATTCATTTGAAAGATGGTCCCTTCCTTAGCTCTCTCTAAGAGGTCTTAGGTTGCAATTGTTTAATGAAGGTTGGTTCCTCTTTGATTACCCTTTTGACTTCTATGTTATAATCGGCTAGAAGCATGAAATATGGCATATATTGCATCTCTAAGTGGTGATTTGCTATATCAGGGATAGATTCTAAAAGTATTCTATGTGTCCTCTAAGCTAGATAGAGATTGGATCTGTATTGCCACCCTATCATCATGTGTTCACCCTATTTCCTAAACTTGTTTGAGCCATTGATGTACGAATGCTTTGTATGTATCTTTTCCTTCTTCAGTTATGCGACCCCCAAGTATTGGTTATGGCTCATAAGCATGTTCAAAGGTTTTCTCCACTAGAATTGCTACTAATTTTTTTGCTTCAAGTTCCACCACTACAGATGGGGATCGCTCGTATTGTGAAAATTGTGCTTACAAGTCCTTGATTTGTTTTTGTAGAGTGTCAATTTTGTGTGTATTAGATTGGAGGGTAATGGCTTTGGCACTTGGGTGCTGGTGGTGGCTAGCTAATTTCATAGCTCATTGAGATCATCTTCCAATGTGTCATATGATTCTACGGAATTCGCTCATTCTTCTAACAAGACATGGATATTCTTTGAGGGCACTACTTGAAAGCATGTTGGACTGATGTTAGCACCTAGTGTTCCCTCCATGGAAGCTTTGAGATTATCTTAGTTCTACTACTGAAGGTGCTTGTTTTCTTCCAATGTTGCAGTCATATGTCTTTGGAGAAGATCCATGTTTCTTTGCAGCTTAGCATTTTTGTCCATCTGATGGTGGAACAAATTTCCATAAAAGATCCACCTAAAAAGTGAGCTCTCTAGCTTCTTTTATAGTTTTTGCCTAGTTTTGGCCCTGTTTAGATCTAGTGTCTGGCCTAGTTAAGAATTAGGTTCCTAAGCTAATTTGGGGGCTCAAATGAGCTCTAAAAACTATGAAATTTAGTGCATAGTTACTTCTATTACTCATCAAGCTGGAGGACTCTTTGGCTTGTAAAAAATGGAGTTTGACCTATCAGAAATGGGATGTATAATGGGTTGTAGTGATAATAATCCTTGTTTTAAAGGGATCTGCCTTCAAAATTTTGATTGATCTAATTGCCAGATCTACATTGGCTTCCTTGTCTGCTCCATCCTCCTTGGCCTTCCCTCTGACCTTGCTCCCTTTGGCTAGTTTTTCTCATGCTAGCTTGGTGTGAAAGTCCACTTGGGCTGCTTCCTTGGCTGCCACCCCCCTCTCATGTGTGTTTTCCCTGACAAGCCCTTGTTGTGGAGGGCATGATATGTAACATTGGACCATATCTGAAGCTAGATCATGTTTTTTGAGGCAAAGATCACATGCTAATATGTCATTAGAGTTTCCCAATCTATAGGATGGGGAATGTCTAGATGTCACCTATGAGTTGATTGTCATTCAGATCTTGTTCTACCACAAAGAGGTGTAAAAGATGTTTCAATCTTGGAATGGAAAAATTTTAGTGATATTCCTAGAATGCTATTGAGAACATCTCTTCAAATGTCTTCTTGTAGCAAGAAGGCATGTGTTTCTTTCATTGAAGCTCGGAGCTGAGATGTATGGGGCCTTGACATTTTTTAATGTTTTGAAAATGATTGTCATAAGCTCGAATAGTTTTAGAAACATTTTAGCTACCACATCAGGTACATTCTTGAGCCTTGGAGTCCAGTGTCTTATTGTTGATACCATGCACGAAACTATAGGGGGGCCTCTTGGAAGAGCAAAGTATGGATAGTTAATCTAATCTGAACATCCCTTGCCATTATGTACTTTGATAGAAAATTCAGGCCATGAGTGCGAGTGATCAGCCATCTATGGGACAGATTTTGAAAGCATTCTATGTTAAGTACTATGTCTTCTAAGTTAGATAGAGATTGGATCTATATTTCCACCATATCATGATGTTCACCATATTTACCAAACATGTTTGAGCCATTGAGGTGCTTGTGCTTTGTATGTATCTAGTCCTTCTTTAGTTACTTGACCCCCAAGTACTGGTTGTGGCTCATAGGCGTCTTCAAAGGTTTCCTCCACTGGAATTTCTACTCATTTTTTTGTTTCAAGTTCCACCGATGGGGATGGGGGTCGTTCATTGGCTTCCTTGTCTGCTCCATCCTCCTTGGCCTTCTCTCTGACCTTGCTCCCTTTGGCTAGTTTTTCTCATGCTAGCTTGGTGTGAAAGTCCACTTGGGTTGCTTCCTTGGCTGCCACCCCCCTCTCATGTGTGTTGTCCCTGACAAGCCCTTGTTGTGGAGGGCATGATATGTAACATTGGACCATATCTGAAGCTAGATCATGTTTTTTGAGGCAAAGATCACATGCTAATATGTCATTAGAGTTTCCCAATCTATAGGATGGGGAATGTCTAGATGTCACCTATGAGTTGATTGTCATTCAGATCTTGTTCTACCACAAAGAGGTGTAAAAGATGTTTCAATCTTGGAATGGAAAAATTTTAGTGATATTCCTAGAATGCTATTGAGAACATCTCTTCAAATGTCTTCTTGTAGCAAGAAGGCATGTGTTTCTTTCATTGAAGCTCGGAGCTGAGATGTATGGGGCCTTGACATTTTTTAATGTTTTGAAAATGATTGTCATAAGCTCGACATAGGATTGAGCTAGTACCAGGAGCTCATCCACCGGCCAGACAACCGTATCGAATGAGTCTGCAAGAGGAGGCAGAAGTACGTCGTACTATCGAGGAGTATCTTGACAAAGGACTTATCAGATCCAGTTATTCACCTTTTGCAACCCTAGTGCCTTTGGTTCGCAAAAAGGATGGATCTTTTAGGATGTGTATAGACTTTAGAGCACTAAATAAAGTTACAATAAAACACAGATATCCGATGCCTCGCATTGATGATATTCTGGATGCACTAGGAGGTGCTATTGTATATAGTAAAATAGACTTAAAAAGTGGTTACCATCAAATAAGAGTCAAGCACGATGATGTACATAAAACAACTTTTCATACTAGATTTGGTCATTATGAGTATCTTGTAATGCCTTTTGGTTTAACTAATGCACCAGCTACTTTTATGATGCTCATGAATGATATTTTTTGTCCTTTTATTGGTCAGTTTGTGGTTGATTTTGTAGATGATCTGTTGGTTTATAGTAAAAGTTTGGAAGAACATGAATGTCATTTGCGTACAATATTTCAAATGTTGGATGACAATACTTTGTACGTCAATCCAGAGAAGACACAGCTATGTTTATCTGAGGTTGAGTACTTAGGACATTTAATTCCTACAAATAGGAAATTCATTGCTAGCTATTCACACATAGCTGCGCCATTGACGGATTTGTTACAGAATAATCAGAAGTTTGTATGGACTAGTGCACAACAAAAAGCTTTTGACACAATGAAACAAGCAGTTTCAAGTACCCCAATTTTATTGGTGGTAGATCCCAAAAAGCCTTTTGAAATAGAAACCGATGCTAGTGGCATCGCAGTTGGTGCAGTTTTGATTCAAGATGGCAGACCAGTAGCTTTTGAAAATAAGAAACTTTCTCCAGCTCAGAGAAACTGGCCTGTCCATGAACAAGAATTATATGCAATAGTTCATGCTTTGAAGATTTGGAGACACTATCTATATGGTGCAACTTCTAAAGTGTATACAAATCATCACACATTGAAGTATTTTTGTTCCCAGCCTGATCTTCGGGGGACACAGGCTAGATGGGTTGAGTTGATGCAAGAATTTCATATGGAAGTTCTATATAGAAAAGGAAAAATGAATACAGTTGCAGATGCATTATCTCGTATTTTGCATCAGATTAGCTTCACAGTTCTTGATAGTGATTTGATCCAAGAGATCAAAGATTCACAGATTGAAGATGATTATTGTCAGTCTATAATCAGCAAGTTATCACAAAATGATAAAGATCAAGCATTCTCAAATTTTCAAGTGGAGCAAGGTTTGCTCAAAAGAAAGGGGAAGATTTGTGTGCCTAATTCCCAAGAAGGGAAGTTTAGAAAAGAGGTTATTTTTGAGAACCATGATGTACCTTGTGCACGACATCCTGGTATTGAGAAAACTTTGCAGTTGATCAGACGTACCTTTTGGTGGCCAAAGATGATCAGAGATGTAAACAATTATGTAAGTCAGTGTTTTAAATGTCAGGTGAATAAAGCAGAGAGAATTAGTTCTCCAGGTCTGCTACACCCATTGGAGATACCACAGTATTGTTGGGATAGTATTTCCATGGACTTCATAATGGGTTTACCTAGAACACCACGACAAAAGAATGCTATTCTTGTAGTGGTTGATCGTGTGAGCAAAATGGCACACTTTATTCCTACAAAGGAATCAGTGGAGGCTCTGCAAGTCACGGAACTATTTATTCAGAATATTTTTAGACTACATGGTCTACCTAGATCTATAGTTTCAGACAGGGATCCCACGTTTACAGGAAATTTTTGGAAACACGTGTTCAATAAGCTTCAAGTTCAACTTAAGATGAGTAGTGGAGAGCATCCACAGACAGACGGTCAGACCGAAAGAGTTAATCAGATACTGGAAGATATGCTACGGGCATATGTTTGACAAAAGCAAACAGATTGGGATAGTTTTCTCCCATTAGTTGAATTTGCTTATAATAGTTGGAAGCACAAGACTACTAGGCTTGCACCTTTTGAGGTCATCTATGGATTTATTCCACATAGTCCAGCTACCATTGGATTACCTAGGAAATCTCCGAGTGCTTCACAGTTTTTGACAGATATGCAAGCTAACTTAAAAATAGCTCAGTTCAATCTCCAGCAAGCTGCTGCAGCAAGCTGCTGAAAGGATGAAAACTTTGTAGATCGACATCGAACACCACAAACATTTTAGGAGGGAGATCGTGTGTTTTTACAGGTCCCATTTGTTTCATCATTGAGAGTGGGTCAGAAACCCAAGTTATCCCCTAGATTTTGTGGACCTTGGACAGTAATCAAGAAAATTAGTGATGTCGCATATAAATTGCAATTGCCAGTAAATTGTAAAGTTCACCTAGTTTTCCATGTTAGCAAGTTGAGACCATACATTTCTCGAGATGAGAATTATGTAGATGGTTTAGTTGCTTTAGAAAATAGAGCATCTCAGCCAGATGTTCCATTTCAGGTTCTTGATAAGAGGGAGCGGAAGTTGAGAAATCGCTCCATACTAGAGTATTTAGTAGCATGGACTAGCCGTCCACTCACAAATGCTACTTGGGAATCAGAAGCTCTGATTCGCAAACACTTTCCTTCCTTGATCACTGAGGACAGTGATCTCTAGAAGGGGGAGAGAGTGTTAGATTTATTTAGACCTCCATGGTCTACCATTGGTCTACCTGCATTTGGTCGAGGACCCTAGCCAGGTCAAGGACCAGAGCTCGGGGGAGCCAAGGCTCTAGCACGGATCTTCGAGGTTATTCCATCTCCTCAGAGTGGCCATATGAGGAGTGTTTGGACCTTAGAGAAGATTCTAGAGGTGCCAAGGGCAAGGGCTATTTAAGGTTGGGAGGAGAGTGGCACGTAGCTAATTGGGATCTTTCAAAGCTTGGATCATTGTAAGATTTTTGGATGTATTGCTTATGCTCATGTTCCTTCACAGGTTAGAGGCAAGATGGATCCCAAAACAAAAAGGTGTGTATTCATTGGATATGACAACAATCAAAAGGGCTACAGATTATACAACCCGACAACCAAAGGATCTTGGTGAGTAGAGATGTAGTATTTGATGAGAATAGTTCTTGGTATGAAGATTCATGTAGAAAGGTCAACCTACCTTATGATCTTGAAGAAGATTTTCCAAAACTTGTAAGGATAATTCTTCTAAAGTTGAAGAATAGGATACCTCAGAAGATGATGAAGCAAATCAGTATGAAAAACTCAAAATGTGGAAGTCTAAAGGTAAAGCAAAAGTATAGGAACTTGGACAAGAGGCAGAATCATCACACCATGGCCTAAGAAGGTCAAAAAATAAAACGAGAAAGGTATGGGTTTTGATACTTCTCTAGTCACTAAACATTCAATCTATCTAGCACAGGACATAAATCAAGAGGAACCCACAACATTTGAGGAAGCAAAGAAGAAATCAGAATGGAGGCGTGCAATGGAAGAAGAAATTGAAGCTCTTGAGGAGAATAACACTTGGGAGTTGGTTCCCAAGTTTCCATCAATGAAATTGATAGGCTCAAGATAGATCTACAAATTGAAGAAGAACTCAAATGGCTCCATTAACAGGTATAAGGCAAGGCTTGTGGCAAATGGATTTGCACAAACTTAGGGAATTGATGATGAGGAGACCTTCTCTCATGTGGCAAAGATGCCTACTATTAGGGTTTTGCTTAGTATTGCCTTTTCCAAGAATTGGAAGATACTTCTATTGGATGTAAAAAATGCATTTCTTAATGGATGGATAATAGAAGAGTTATATATGGTACAACCACCTGGTTTTGAGAATCACAAATATCTTGATTATGTGTGTAAAATTAATAAATCTTTATATGGATGCAAACCAGCCCCAAGGGCTTGGAATCACAAGCTTGTCTCATTCTTGCAGGACATAGGATTTCAACCAAGCAAGGCAGATCCATCATTGTTCATAAAAAGGAGTAATTCTGAATTCATCTATTTGTGTATGTATGTAGATGATATTATACTTATAGAAAATGATATAGATGGCATGAAGACAATCAAAGAATAGATGAGAGAAGAATTCATGATAGGTGATTTGGGTTCACTTACCTACTTCCTAGGATTGGAAGTTGTCTACAGAGATCATGGTTTGTTTCTCATTCAAAGAAAGTACATTAAAGACATATTGGCAAAATTCAAGATCCAAGATTGCAGGATTGCAAGTACTCCAATGAAAGTTAATCACAAATTGAGCTCACATGAAGGTGAACTCATAGAAGATGTGACATGTTATCAAAGCCTTGTGGACAGTTTGAACTATGCCACATTGACAAGGGTTGATATATGTTATAGTGTGAGTCTGCTAAGTCAATTTATGAACACGCCTAGGAAACCTCACATGGAGGCTGCTAAGAGGATACTCATATATCTCAAACAGACCATGAATGAGGGTTTATACTACCCATATGTATCTGATTTAAGTTTGAAATTGTTCTTTGATGCAGATTGGGCTGGCCCGAAGGAAGATAGAAGGAGCACCTCAGGTTATCTTACCTTTACAGGTTCAAAGCTTGTCTCATGGTCATCCAAGAAGAAATCCACAATTTCTCTCTCTTCTACAAAAGGTGAATAGAGAGGTCTTGCTATAGCTACTCAAGAACCAATGTGGATGAAGACACTATTCACATATCTTGGTTTGGAGATTGGAACTCCGAGTATCTTTGGTGACAATATGAGATCTATTCACTTGGCTGCCAATCCAATCTTTTATGTAAGGACTAAACATATTGAAGTACATTATCACTATGTAAGAGAGAAGATTGTGAGCAAGGAAATTCAGTTAACTTATGTGCCCACTCATCAACAATGTGCAGATATTCTGACCAAAGCATTGGATGGTACAAAGCTTTGCAAATTCAAGGCTATGATTGGTTTGTAGGTAATCTTGGAAGATTGAAGACCTCAAGATCACTTGACTTGAGGGGGAGCTATTGCAAAAGTCCATGGCAAGTCCAAGTGATGGCTTGAGTCATCAAAAGGCTTAGAAATTTAAAGGAAATGGCAACTCCTTGTAAAGTTCACTTGTGAACTCCCTCTTGTAATTTTTGAGTACTTACTTGATGTAAAAGTAAAGGAATCTAAGTGGTTGAGTCCACTTGATGAGTAGGAAGGAGAAAAGCCATGAATTTGTGATTGAGTGAGTAGAAGAATAAATCACTAAAAGATTGGAGAGTGATTTCAAGAGAGATTCAAATTCAAAATTAGGCTCCAAACATGACTATATATACATGGCCTTCTAGTCATAGTTTTTGTACCTCCATGAGTAGGGCTTCATGCCATATCAGAGTGTGGTTTCAAGGCACACATATGTACCAGTAAGTCCATTGTACTTTACAATCAATATACATTCATTTTCATGACCATTTGTGTCCATAACTTCATGCTTTTGCAAGTGTGTTGTTCGCTGCCATATCTCTCAATTTTCTCAACCAGATTGTAGAGATGATTTCTCTAAGCTTGGTGCATCCTTTTCACTAATTTAAGTTGGTAAAGTTTGCTCCTTAAATATATTATATACTCACAAATTTGCGTTGCAATTCACTTTATCAATCGTGAGCTATGTTCATTTGAAGTCACCTATATCTCCTCATATTCTACTTCTCTGTCAGCACTCCATCATATTAATGTTTTTCTTAGAGCTCGTTCTGAGTGTGTAGCTCCTCATTTTCCATGATTCAAATCTTAATAGAATCAAAATATTGTCTCGTATATGCCTACAAAAGTTCATAAGAATTCCATCTTGGAACCTTGAGATATCAACATTTATGTGCTCATGGGTGTGAGTACTGCTACAACCCGTGAAAATCGGGGTGATGCTACAACTTGCTAAACACTTTTCTCTTTATGTGTTCCATCATTTTTTATGAAATAACTCTTGATTGTTAGCTTACCAAGTTAATAAGAGTTCCCCAAAAGTAATTAAGTTAATTTTTATTGTGGCCATAGAATTATTCAAAACACTAAGCAGGTGTATGAACCAAAATAGCAAGTTTTTTACATTTGATTCAACTTCTACCTATCTATTTTGATTTATCTTTTTGAGAGTGATCTTCCAAGGTACATAGGGTGTCTAATACATCCTTTGGCAAGCTAAAAGGCCCCACTACATATCCGTGGAGTTTATTTGGCTTGTGTAGTGCAAAGTTTTTGTAGCACCACTTCATCTTCTTCAAGTTCAAATCCATCTCTTCATAGTGACTAGAGCTCAGTTGCTAGAAAAAACTCTAGGCTTAGTGCAAGAGAAGAATTTAGAAACTAGTGAGACTGATAGCGTAGCAAAGAAGAGCTTGGAACGATATCCATGAAGGGATGAACATAGAATGGATGAAAAAGATGAGTGAGTTATAAGAGAGCTTAAAGGAAACAAAAGCCAAAGCGATAGAGATTGCATCCCACACACACTCTCAAACCCTATCATCCTCATCACACCCGAACCACCCCATTATACCACCAACACCTAGAGTAGGATCAATCCTAGCATATCCTACCCCTAAAGAATTAGACAAGATGTTCAAGGCATATCATGCTAGAATCCGAGAAGGGCCAAATGTGGTAGAGTTGGATAAGAGTTACCACAAGGTTGACTTAGAAATTGAAAGGACCAAAATTTGTCCAAAAATGGTAGAACTGGCTCAGAACATGTTTGAGGCCAACCATCTTTTCAATCGCACTAACTTAGCCAAGACCCAGTTTCATTTGAGTGGGTTTCTAAAGAGATTGGAGAGGATGATAGACAAACCTAGGAAGTTGGCTACATCAAAGGTAAGTAATGGTGGAAGTGAAAGGCTAAGTATGCTCTGCAACATAGCTTATGCTCTTAGCTCCACAGATGAAGTAGACCCTTCCTCAATAGATCAACATTCCCAAGAATTCTTAAGAGAGATTCAAGAGGAGAAATGGGATAAGGAGAAAGAGAACCTCCTCCCATTGAGATAGTGGATTTTCTCCATGATCAATTAACATAGGACATTCCCTCATCTATCAAGAGTAGAAAGATGCACAATCCAATGAGTGATTGGACTTTGAATCCAATTCCCTACAAGAACTACCTCAATTTAGAGGTCCATGGAAGTCCAATTCTATACACATGAGAGCCCCCACACTTATGGTATGAAATGGAGAATGAGTTCTACCTAGAAACATAAACATAGTGAAGAACACTAAGGTATGGTGTCACCTCACCTTATAGGAGCCATTGAAAGTGAACCCTAAATTGTGGAATTATATAGTGAATCAAGTGCCAAAACTAGCTAAACCACCCTCCCACACTTATGGTATGAAATGGAGAATGAGTTTTACCTAGGAACACAAACATAGTGAAGAACACTAAGGTATGGTGTCACTTCACCTTATAGGAGCCATTGAAAGTGAACCCTAAATTGTGGAATTACATAGTGAATCAAGTGCCAAAAATAGCTAAACCAACCTCTCAAGCAAGATGCACAAGACAATGCTACAGATACCCTTGGACAAGATTTGAGATCTGAGTGAAGGAGAAGAAGGAAATACCTATTTCATTATTACCTATCAGGGTTTCACCACCAAAGCAATTTTGGACTCCAGTGCAGTGGAGATTTGAGTGAAGGAGAAGAAGGAAATACCTATCTCCTTATTACCTATTAGGGTTTCACCACCAAAGCGATTTTGGACTCAGGTGCAGGAGTTGATACTGCTACCACCTCCTTATGGAAGCATTGGGTCAAGCCACCAATTAAGCCAATGAGGATGAAACTCTAGATGGTAGACATTCACATTGAGAAGCCTTTAGGAATACTAGAAGGAATAACTCTCACCACTTGTGGTTGCACTTAGCACACATAGGTGCACTAGAGCAACATCATTCAAAACACTGAATCCTACAAAGTATGTGGAGATTAGGTGTGTATTGGCCAACAATGGAGGGAGACATCCATAGGATGTGTAAGGACTGTCCAACATCTATTAATAGACCTTTGGTGGAACATGTAGCTTTATATCAAGTGCCTTTAATACTGGATTGGAGAAAGCCATTAGCTGGATTTTTTGAGGACAAAGAATTTCCCTCAAGAAATGAACTTAGCAAGGAGAAGAAGTTTAGAACAAGAAGCTCAAGATTATGCTCTCATTGGAGATACTTTATACAACCGATGAAGAGATGGATATCTTAGACTTCGTGTCCATGAAAGTGAATATCTCAAGATTTTAGAAACTACACTCCAAGGTGTGGCAGGAGGACACTTCAAACCGGATCAAGTGATTATAGCTATACTATTTGTAGGACTCTGGTGGCACATCCTTCACATGGATGGACACTCTTATGTGAAGAGATGTGACATATGTTAGCGAACTCAAGATTTGATACGTAAGGACGAGATGCCACTAAGACCCATGATGGGAGGATGTGCATTCTCCAAGTTGGGAATATAATCTGTTGGTCCTGTTAATCCCCCAACCAAGAGTTCACATGCTGAATATATCATTGTTGCTACACATTATCTAACCAAATGGGTGAAAGTAAAAGCAACTAGAATAAAATATGCATAACCCATAACTAAGTTTATGTTCAAAAAAATATATATGAGATATGGGTTGCCAATAGAGTTGGTAACTGATCACGGCAGCCACTTCTTGAATGAGACCATTGGATACTTGTTACAAGAATTCATGGTTATCCACAAGAAGTCGGCCCTATATCACCCCCAAGCCAATGGACAAGCTAAGAGCACCAATAAGATCCTCTACACTGTTTTGACTAAACTTATGAATAGTAAGCGTTCAAATTGGGACAACTAGGTACATCACAGTGTTTGGGCTTATAGAGTGGCCTAGAAAATGGTACTCAATGCAGCCCCCTTTTGGATGGTGTTTGGACAGAATGCAGTTTTGCCATTAGATTTCTTGATACCTACATTGAACGTTGCCCAAGAACATCAGTGGGCTGGACATGAGATATCTTCTAGGATCTTTGATTTAGAACAATTGGGAGAAACTTGATTGAGAGCAAGTGTTGGGATATATGCAACTAAGAGAAGGCAAAAGGCATACTTTGATGCACATGTAAAGGATAAAGGCATGAAGGCATGAGATTTGGTCTTGGTATATACACTAAAGCAACATGCTTGGAAATTAGAAAAGCATGGCTATGGACCTATGGTAATCAAAAAAATTTCAACAAGTAGAACAATCTAGTTAGCTACTTTAGATAATGATATACTACCAAGTTACATTAGTGGTTGTTGGGTGAAAATTTACCAAGAACCATTAATGGAGGAAATTTTAAGTGGACTCAACACATCAAAGAAACACAAAGAAAAAGATCAACAAATTAGAGAAGAAGCCCACTCAAAGGCCTTAGAACATATCCAATGTATGCAATTAAAGAGACAAGGTAGAGAACAACCTAAGAAAGTGAATCATGAGGCACCACGGTATCACATAGAAATGTGCCAAACCAAGAGTGTTAGCCCTCACCGCATAGTCAATAGACGTCCCTTCATCACCATAAAAGTAGGACAAGGTAGGCGTGTAAAGACTATTAAGGCCTTGATTGACTCAGGGGAAGCCACTAGTGTTGATGAAAATTCTTTTTGTCAAGACATGCAATTGTACATCAATCTTATTGAAGTGTATCTCATAGGATTGGGAGAAGTGGAAACCTTTTGCATGGGTGAGGTGGAACTTCCCATCTCCATTCAAGACATCCATATGATAGTCAAAATGCTAGTGTTTCATGATGAGGACCTTATGGAACCTCTCATCTTGGGTCAAGATTGGATCCATAATCATGCAATCAACTTGAACCTACCGATACGAAGCAAGCAAAAATAAACCAGAAGCAACAAACAATCGAACCCTAGAATCAGAAACAATCTCAAAGCAGGGTGATCCATGGTGTGAAGCACATTTGGAGATGCAAGAGTGGGCAGCCACTGGCTCCCTTGTTAGGGGCACCAATACATACAAAATGGGTGATGAAGTCAAATAAGCCAAGGGTTGAGTACTCCAAATGCCAGCCTCAATGAGTAATCTCCATTTGGATACCTAATCAGTGGATGAAGGCTGACCACAATCATAGAAAATCTAGGTGTCTAATGTTGAGATATCAAGCTGAACATGTGATGATCCAGGATGACATGTATCAGTTTTTCATTTCTCTAACATGTAAAGTGGTCATGCCAGTATATGTCAGGGATACTTCATTGAGCTTTACTAGATTCATCTACTAAGAGTGATGGCACATTTGTTTCTTGCCAGCTCACTCATTTGTGGACATTAGGATTTTCCTTATGTACTTTTCTTTATATATTGCACTGGTTGTATTATTGTTTTAGGTCATTCTTGTACATTCTTTTTATATAATGGAAGAAGAAAGTGAACATAGAATCATGTTTTTATCATCTCCTCATACCTCCTGAATCAAAATTCTGTAGGCTATGCAGAGAGAGGATCATGTCAAGTGGGAGCATGCCATGAAGATTGAGTTGGAATCTATTCACAAGAATGGTACTTGGGATTCGGTACCTTTGCCAAAGGGCAGGAAAGCTTTACCATGTAAATGGGTATATAAGCTGAAATTCACATCAGATAGTGCTTCTCCAAAGTATAAATCATGACTTGTTGCAAGGCTTTTAAGCAATAACATGGTGTTGATTTCGAGGAAATCTTCTCTCCAGTGGTCAAGATGACTACCCTGTGCATGTTGCTTGGATTTGTTGCAATTGAGGACTTAGAGCTAGTCCAAATGGATGTGAAAACTGCTTTCTTGCATGGAGATCTTGCAGATGAGATCTATATGGAACAACCAGATGGTTATGTAATTCCTAGAAAGGAAAGTCTAGTTTGTAAGCTTAAGAAGAGCTTGTATGGACTTAAACAGTCCCCTAGACAATGGTACCAAAAGTTTGATGCTTTTATGAAGTCTCATGTCCATGTGAAAGGCCAAATGGCCACTAGACACTTCTTTGTATATGTTCTTTAATAAAACATGTAGTGGTTTGGTCACTCACAGACTCTAAGCTCGACCACATTTTATAAGACCTAAGAAGTCTGTCTTCGTGCTCCCTGTGTAGTGTGTTTTCCTGTGTATTCTGCAGTCTCTGCACGGAGTACCGTGTGCGGCCTTGGGAGCTCGGTTTTCTACTATGAGGATATCATCCTGGAGATCATGAGAAGGAGAGCGCATTGTGGTGCATCACCATCGAAATACTTCATTGTCTAAGTAGACAACTGTTGGCAGTAGTCAAGGCACCCAAGGACTCACAAGACAAGGAAGCCAAAGAAGGGAGCCAGAGCGGAGAGAAGGCACAAGGAGACAAAGTAGTCAACAAAGATCTGGAAAATAGGCCATCCAAATTTTCCAACCAAACCTCAATTGAACAGTGATTTTCATCACTACCATAACCTTGTAAATACTGTTTTTGGATAGTTTCGGCTCCATTTTGTGCAAGCCAAGGAGTCCTTAAGCTTGAGGAGCATTAGAAGTACCTACCTATCAATTTTTTCAAGAAATCTAATCACTCAAGTGAAAGTACACAGAAATTCCATTTGCAAAACAACCTAAGGGAAAAGAAGTTAGCTGAAGCGACCAACCTCAAGTACAAGAAAACTAAAGTGTTCCTCGTAATGACGAGTGATTGGACAAGTAGTGACATTCCAAGAAAAAATAAAAAGAACAAGTGACTAATACAAAAGAACTCAGCAACGAAATTGTACTTGGGAAATTTGCGACTATTCAATTGGGCATATGAACCTTAGATCAGGACGACACCTAGGAAGAGATAGACAGAGTCTTAGGTCTTGAGAGGCTAGTGTCAATTATACTGCTAGGTCTTGGGCCCAGCAGTTGAGCCACTATTCACAATACCCTAGCTCTGTGACTAGTGAATCAGGGATGTCTCAAGGTATGGAGAGACCCACAGGAAGTTCAGGCGTGCCATACTTACTAAGGGTCGAAGGTCCTTACAAGACGCAACTCGAATACCTTAGGACCAACCGATTAGGTGCTTGCATCTATGAGGACGACCTAGGAAGATCCGTGGTCCAAATTAAAAATCCTAACCAACCCATTGGACTCGAACATCCAGCAGTCAAGTTTGAAAATGGTGCATACCTGGACAAAGAATGAACCATATACGTAGTCACCAGCCATCCAGATAGGACAGAAGAATTTGGGAATGTAATCCCAGAGACGGACATAGGTGACCTAGAGCAAGGGAACTTAGGTGGAGAGCCTAGGACCCCTCGAGGTAAATCAGCTCTAACGAGAATCCTCAATCCCGAGTGGGTTCCCCAGGATAATAAGAGTATAGATCTGCTCTTGAACCGAGAGACTGACGAAGCCTTTTGGAGGTATAAGCATGATCAGCCGAATGAGATAGGAACGATCACAATCTATGAGTTCAAAGATCCCGATAGCCCAGGCAAAGTGACCTATTTAGATCACACTTCAGGGAGGATGTTTGTGGTCACAGAGCATGGTAGACATGCTTACACTTGGAAGGGTGAATTCATTTTCCCCCAATCAAGATCTAATGTTTCATATGGCCACCAAGGAGCTGGAACATCCCAAGCTCATGGAGCTCAGAGAGATAGAAATAGAGAAAGACCTGAGGTAAGTTTTGCCAACCCAATAGGAAGAGAATGAACACGAATAAAGACAGATAGAGAAGAAACTGAGAGACCTAGAGCCCCAAGAAACCAAAGAAATGCGGATGAATTCCCTCTACCAAGACCTAGAGAGCACATGAGGACATTGAGACCTACACAACTAGTTAAATCCATGAAGAATTACTTCGATGGTACAGGAGACCCCTACGATCATGTGGCCAAGTTTAGGCAAGTCTTGAGGGCTGAACAAGTTGAGGACCTATTCACACAGTACAATGCCTTTGGTCTAACCCTTAGGAACATCGCTCTTACATGGTTTCAACCGTGAAATGAGAGACACTTCAGGAACATAGACCAACTTCTAGAGGCCTTCATTATTGAATTCTCTAAGACTGGCATAAGGCATAACACTTCCTCACTGATTCACAACTTCAAGCAAACCCCTCAAGAGAGAGTTAGACTTGCAGGAAGAAGGTTTAGGCAATACCTAGAGAGATGTCATGTTTCTGAGTTACCCACACCAGCCAAACAAGTGGCTTTATTCCTAGATGGACTACTGAGTACAAAGTTGAGATCATACATGTACTTAAAGGACCCGAGGACCATAGAAGAGTATGTACGCATGTGCATCGACATCGAGGATAACCTAGGGGAGGAATTAGAACTTCCAAAAATCTACAAAGATTCAGATAGTTCTACTAGCCTCTCTTCCTCGCAATCCACATCTATTGAGGAACTCGCTGAGAAAGTAGCTCAAAAACTAGGTGTCTCTAGCAAAAAAATCCCAAGATTTTCCCCAGTTAAGCGGTGTTATACTTGTGGAGGTGACCATATGGTGAACGTATGTCCCATTATGGCTCAACTCCAAGTGAATCACAGTAGCAAGTACTGCACCATAGAACGGAGATACATTAATCACACGGCACAAGATTGCCCATACAATAAGCAAACGGTTAGGCAACCCTACCCTCAGCCCTATCCTCAACAAGGAAGATACCAGAACCAGTACCCACCACAACAGTATGCTATGCCTCAAAAAACCTACCAACCACAATATCAGGCCCAGCAGCGACCTCAACCAGTGCTAGCCCAACAACCTCCGGCTCTAGCCAATGTGATTCCCGTAAAGTATATAGCTGCAAAAGAAAATTTGAATAGGGCCATAGTGCCAGTAACACCATTGCTTTCAGAAAATGACCCCAGTGACCATAGCTTTGATTCTACACATAATGATAGCCCCCAGGCTTACTACATGCAGTCTCCTAAACATGGTGAGTCCTACTATAGTGAAGAACCGAGTGAACCTAGTTGGGATCCAGAGTATGCAAACATCATGTACACAAATCCCAACCCTAGACCTCAACCCAGGCAAGTAAGACCCCCATTCCCTAGAGGACCATGCTACAGATAACAGGGAGATCACCTCAATCATTATTGTCCACTGCCTGCCCCTACACAACCCCAATCAGTAACAATCCAGGGCTTTTGTCAAGATTGTGGAAAGGAGCATCTCTTATGAGATTGCCCAAAGAATCCCAATAATATGCCAAAAATCACTCCTATCAATGTTATTGGGTTAGTTGTAGACTCTTCAGGAAGTGTAACCTCCACTGCGCCAGTGCAAGTGGTCACTAGAGCTCAAGCATTGGAGCAAAACCAAGTTGTAGGCCAGGAAAATAGCCAAGATATTAGTGAAATGGAGAACATGACAAAGAAGAGGACTAGAGCTTGGAAAGATAGTCGAGAAAGAATGAAAAGGCAATGGTCAAAGAAGATGAGCAAACTAGAAGAAAGCATAAGAGAAACAGAAACCAAAATTGTTGAGCTCACCTCTCAAACAAACTCTCACATACCACCACCACCGTCATCCCTATCACCATCTAATCCACCATCTTTCAACCCACCTCAGACCATCCCACCACCCCCTAGAGTAGGATCACTCTTAGCTTACCCCACTCCTAAAGACATAGACATGATGTTAAGGCATATCAAGCCAGGATCCAAGAGGGTCCAAATGTGACGGATCATGACAAGTGCTACCCTAGACCTGACCTAGAGATAGAAAGAACCAAACTTTGTGTGAAAATGGTAGCATTGGCTCAGACCATGTTTAAAGCCAGTCACCTCTTCAACTACTCTTGCTCAGCTAAGGCACAATTGCAATTGGATGGACTATTAGAGAAGTTAGAGAGCATAATTTCAAGATCTGTCAAGGAAGAAAACTCTCAAGGAAGAGATGAGGCAAGTAAAAGAATAAGCATTCCCCCATAGGAAGCTTATGTGCCGAATTCCACTGAACCAGACACATCCTCTTCTATGAATCGGTATTCGCCAGAATTCCTATGAGAGATTCAAGAAGAGAAATGGGCCAAAGAGAGTGAAGTCCCTCCTCCCATTGAACTTGTGGATGACACATATGATCAATTCCCACAAGACATTCCTTCTATTTATGGAGAGCAGGAAAGTACCCAATCTCAGGAGAGATTAGACTTTGAGTCTAACTCCTTACAGGAGCTACCCCAGTTCACAGGCCCATGGGAAGCTAAGTCCACATATTTGAGAACACCCACGGTCATGGTAAGAAATGAAGACTCGGCCATCCCTAGGAGCACAGAGGTAGTGAAAAACACTAAAGTGCAGTGCAATCTCACCTTGGAAGAGCTACTCGAGGTTAGGCTAGAACTATGGAAACATGTAGCCAATCAAGTGCCAGAAGTAGTGAAACCTCATTCCCAGGTAGGATCCCATAGAACAGTGCCAGAAATACCCTTGGATAAGATAGGAGACATGAGTGAAGGGGAAGAAGGAAACACCTATCTTCCCATTATCCATCAAGGATACACAACCAAGGCAATTTTGGACTCTGGCGCAGGAGTTGCCATTGCTACCACTTCCCTATGGAAGCGTTGGGGTAAGCCAACACTCAGGCCAACGAGAATGAAATTGCAAATGGCTGACGGTCACACAGAGAGACCCTTAGGGCTATTAGAAGGAATAACTCTCACTACTCGTGGTGTTGAGTTTGAGCATACTTTCACCATATGTGATTTTAGCAAGAACCATGCCTATGAGATGATTTTGGGAAGACCATTTATGCGATAGTTGCAAGTGGTACAGGATTGGGGAACCAATTCCTTGTATTTGCAACACTTAGTTGTCACGACTAACATCAATCTCAAGGATTACTCTCATAGAGATGTACCCCCATCCAATGGAATCCCATCCATAGATCCGAAGATGATACTCAGTCACTGCATTCCATAGGAACGGGATCATCATGGATGCATGAAGACACCCACTTATGGATGTGCAAGGTATCCGTAGAAGAAGAGAAGAGAGAAAAAGCCAGAGAGATAGGTGCGAAAGAAACCCATAGATCAGTTCAAGACCCAGCCTATACATCTGTAGTATTTCCTGACGAAGAATTCAAACCTCACGACTGGGCAAAAATTTTAGCAACCATGGATGTAGCCATCAACGAAGAACAATGGACACCCCACTATGATGAGGATGGCTATGATATTTCATTCTTTTCAATAGAGCCAATCATGGGAGATTCAGTTTTAGAAGAGTGCGAACCTAGCCCTGATGCATTTGAGGATGCATGTGATTCCGATCTAGACTCAATCATCATGGACCCACCATTTGCATCAGATGAAGAATACTTCTATGAAGTAGAAGTTCATCCTCGGAGACATGGAGATCTCACAAATGATGTAAGGTTAACCACACAAGTAACCGCCAAGAGTGAGGGCAAGAAAATGAAGAAGAGAGAAGTCACACCAGAAGAGGAAGAATCTTTGTTTGAGGTCCCTGAAAACTTTAAGAAGTATGAAATAGATGATAGAAGAGTCATGATAAGGATGCCTAAATGTGAGGCGCAATCAGGGGAGGCCTATGATAACAAAGAAACCACCAAGAAAATAGTGGAAGCCATAGAAGAAGGAGAAGAGAGATGCACTTACATAGGACATGACCTTACGGAAGAAGAAGAGCAAGAGTTGGTAGCCTTGCTAAGAGAATACAGATATGTATTCGCTTGGAGTTACAAAGACTTGAAGGGTGTAGACCCTGACATATGCTCACACACAATTCCCATGACCTCATATGCAAAACCCTCTAAGCAGAAACCATACACATAAAACGATAATTATGCGGCCAAGATCAAAGAAGAGATAGATCGCTTAGTTGAAGCTAGATTTATCTATGAAATTGAGCACACTGAGTGGGTATCCCCCATTGTAGTGGTGCCCAAGAAGAATGGAAAGTTACGTGTGTGCATCAACTTGAAGAAGGTTAATGTAGCCACCATTAGAGATAATTATCCGCTTCCTATCACTGAGCATCTACTAGAAAGGGTAGCAGGCAAGGAAGTGTAGAGCTTCCTTGATGGATTTTCGGGCTACAATCAGGTGGCCATTGCGCCGGAAGATCAACATAAGACAGCTTTTGCCACTGAGTGGGGCATATTTGCTTTTTGGGTAATGCCATTCGGGTTTACCAATGCTCTTGCAACCTTCCAGAGACTGATGTGTCATGTATTTAAAGAGTTCTTGAGGAAGAATTTAGAGGTCTATGTTGATGATCTTTGTGCTCATTCCAACATTAGACAAACACATATACCTGAACTCAAGCAAATCTTTGACAAATGTAGAGAATATCAAGTCTGCCTGAACCCAGAAAAGTGTGTTTTCATGGTCAGGCAAGGCAAGATTCTAGGACACATAGTGTCAAAGAATGGCATATCCACGGACGATGAGAAAGTGAGGGCCATCGCAGAACTACCTAGGCCAAAGAATGTCAAGGAAGTACAAGCTTTCATGGGGCATTGTGGGTACTACTGACGTTTTATACACATGTATGCCATCATTGCGAAGCCTTTGTACGGACGTTTGACTAACTTTGCGTGGACTGATGAATGTGAAGACTCTTTCAACGAGCTCAAAAGAAGATTGTGTTCAACACCAATCTTGACCACACCAGATTGGAACAAACCTTTCCATGTGCATGTGGATGCATCCAATTATGCTATTGGATGTTTGCTTGCACAACCTATAAGTGAAGGTAATATGGATCTTCCAATTGCCTATGCTAGTAGACACTTGAATGCAGCTGAACGAAACTAACCACCACCGAACGAGAAGGATTAGGCATGGTATATGCAGTTCAAAAGTTTAGACACTATTTGCTTGCAAATAGGTTTAAATTTTTTACTGATCATCAAGCATTGTTGTACTTGGTAAACAAACCATGCAATACAGGCAGATTAGTAAGATGGTTCCTCCTACTTATGGAATATGATTTTGAGGTTGTGGTGAGGAAAGGCAAAACTCACTTGAGAGCAGACCATCTCTCTCGGCTCACATCCGAAGAGGCCCCACAAGGAGTATTAGATGATCTTCCTGATGCTTACCTGTTTAATTTGGAAGTTGTACCTCAGTAGGCTAAGACACTAGCTCCAGTATTGACATATGGACCTAAACATCCAGTAGTAAACACTCAAGATAGGGAGATAGTAAAAACCCAAAAATACGAGATCATGGTAGGAAGTATGTACAAGCATACAGATCAAGGTATATTGGCTTGTTGTGTGGAAGAAGATGAGTATGTTAAATGGTTGCAATTAGCACATGTAGGTGCATTAGAGCAACACTACTCAAAGCAAAGGACCCTACAGACACTAAGGAGACTCGGACTGCATTGGCCAACTATGGAAGCAGATGCTCATAAGTTGTGCAAGGAATGCCTAGTCTGTCGTATTAGACCACCTGTGGAGCACGGTACTCTCTATCAAGTGTCTCTAGTACTAGATTGGAGTGAACCGCTAGTAGCCTTCTTGAGGACAAAAACATTCCCTCAAGACATGACTTTGGCTAGGAAAAGAAGTTTAGAACAAGGAGCCCTAGATTACTCACTCATTGGTGATAATCTATACAAGCGTGGTAAAGATGGTTACCTCAGATTATGTGTCCATGAGAGTGAATATCTCAAGATCTTGGAAACTGCTCACCAAGGTGTAGCAGGAGGACATTTTGGACCAGATTGGGTGATTAAAGCTATACTATTTGTAGGTCTTTGGTGGCCGACCCTTCACATGGATGCACATACCTATGTGAAGAGGTGTGATGTCTGTCAGCGAACTCAGAATCCTATACGCAAGGATGAGATGCCATTGAAACCTATGATGGGTGGACGTGCATTCTCTAAGTGGGGAATAGACTTTGTAGGTCCTATTAATCCCCCAGCTAAGAGTTCACATGCTGAATATATCATTGTGGCCATAGACTATCTAACCAAGTGGGTAGAGGTGAAAGCCACCACGAAGAACGATGCTCAAATGACAGATAAGTTCTTATTTGAGAATGTGTTCACTAGATACAGGCTACCTATAGAGCTAGTAAGTGATAGAGGGACTCACTTCTTGAATGAAGTTATTGAAAATCTGCTCCAAGAATTCTTGGTTATACACAAGAAGTCTGCCCCCTATCACCCACAAGCTAACGGGCAAGCCGAGAGCACAAATGAGATTCTATGCAATGTGCTGACCAAATTAGTGAATAATAAACGCTCTCATTGGGACAAGTAGCTACACCATGCTCTTTGGGCATACCAAGTTGCTTATAAAATGGTACTCCAAGCCACTCCCTTTCAGATGGTGTTTGGCCAAAATGTTGTGCTACCATTGGACTTCTTGATACCTACATTGAAGGTAGCACAAGAGCATGACTGGACAGGCCATGAACTCTCTTCAAGGCTCTTTGATCTTGAACGGTTAGGTGAAACACGATTGAGAGCTGCAGCAAGAATTTATGCAGCCAAGAAGAGGCAAAAAACATATTTCGATGCACATGTGAAGGATAAGGGCTTAAAAACAGGAGACCTAGTTTGGTCTACACCTTGAAGCAACATGCATGGAAACTAGAGAAGAGAGGTTATGGACCTATGATCACAAATAGGATCTCAATGAGTGGAGCAGTTCAGCTAGCTACACTGGAGGGTGATGACCTGATGCTTTGTCTATCCTAACCTAGGTGCCTACCTGACCTAAGGTTCATATGCTTTATTGATTAGCCCCATTTTCAAAGTACAATTGCATTGAAAATTCTTTTGTATCAAGCACTTGTTCTTTTTAGGTTTTTATGAACGTATTTTCTTTTCTCAATGTAACGTCATAAGGACCAATTAAGTTTTCATATTTGCGATTTTCTTATTAGGTTTTGTCCTTTCCATCTTAGGTAATCTGTGATTATCTTAGATTAGCCTTGGACTTGAGAATTTATAGGATCTTGACTTCTTTCGTTCCTATCATAACCCTACATTAATCCAATTATCTCTTCGCTCTTAGACTAGGATAGAAATTGACTGGGAGGGTTTAATGGGCTTCCAACCTTGAGTCAGATGCTCTTATAAATGCTCCAATGCCCAAGAATGTGATATGTATGCAATCTTGATTTATCCTTTCCAAGAAACTCCAATTTTTAACAAAAATATCAAATTTTAGCTCAGAAATCCATTAATTTTCAAACCCTAAATTTGGTCAAAATTGGCTATCTATCATGATTGACAGAGGTTGTTTGTTATGATGGACAGAGTGTCCATCGTGGCTATCCATTGTGATGGATAGGTCTATCATGATGGATAGGTCTATCATGATGGACAACTATCTATCACGTGATGGTCATTGTCTATTGTGATCGACAGGGCTTCGATGCTTCTATCTATCGTGCAAGTTATCTATCATGATGGACAAATTCATTCATGAAGTTCTATCTATCACAAGAGTGTTTATCATGATGGACATACCTGTCCATTGTGGTTTGCTTATCATCCATCTACTCTACTATGGTGTACTATATTTTATCAAATAGCCAATTTTACTATCTATCATCATTGATAGAGGACTTTGCCTACAGGTGCATGCACAATAGTGTCATACGTGTTGGTGGTGTTGTTGTTGTTGTTGTTGTTGTTGTTGTTGTTGTTGTTGTTGTAGATGCGAGAACCTACCAAAAAGCTCAAGAAACACAAAAAACACAGTACACACAATCTCTCTCTCTCTCTCTCTCTATCTATCTCTCTCTCTCTCTCTCTCTCTCTCTCTCTCTCTCTCTCTCTCTCTCTCTCTCTCTCTCTCTCTCTCTCTCTCTCTTTCTCTCTCGCATAAGGGTCGCACACCACACTTCGAGGAAGAATGGCCCTTTTTGGGTGACCCTAAGACCCTAAGACCCTAAGAATGAGCCTTAACTCACCACATTTTAAGGAAGAATGGTTGTTTTTGGGTGACCCTAAGACCCTTAGGTCATCAGACTATTGCTGGTTAGCACCTATCCATTTGGGCCACCTAAAATGAGGTAAAGGATTTTTTTATTAATATTTTTGGCTAAAAGTACAACATTCAATGTTATGCTTTTTTAATATTTTTTGGCTATTTTACAAATGTTTTTTTTTGCGATTAATTTTTTCTTGCTTTGGGAGTTGGTAAGATCATTCCAACTACCACAGATGGTAATTCTTTTACATTATCAGATGCTTTATTTGTCCTAGGGATCAAGAAGAATCTGTTGTCAATTTCATCTTTAGCCAAGATTGGCTTGGTTGTGAAACTTGTTAATGATAGATGTAAAGCTCATGATCTGTCAAATGGTGATGTGATTATTGCTTCTGGCATTTTATCGCCTGGGTTGTATAAGCTCATAGATTATGAGAAATCAGTGAATGATTCAACATGTGCAGTTCATGATTCTTAGGCTATGTCAGATGCAAAGCTTTGGCATGCACGCTTTGGTCATCCAAATTTTGCTAGTTTGCTATGCCTGTAGAAATCTAAAATGGTGTCCTCTTTTGTTTGTTGTTAACCTTTGGAGTTGTCCTCTCCAATCATTATATCACAAAAGATCAACTACACATCTTTAAATTGTCAATCGGGGAAGTATGCAAAGACTAGAGCCCTTTCTAGTTAATGGAATCCAAGAATAAGAGTTGGAATGACTGATTTTCTGAGAAATTTATGAAATAGGAAGGTAATAACTAGGGTTTTTATTATCTAGAATTCTACAACAGCATTTTCAATGATTCTTGTGCCTAAAGTGTGCCATTTTCTCTGTAGAATACAAATATGAAGTCAAATTTCAAAAATACTACCTGTATCACACATACGAGACAATCACGATTCTGTAAAAACTGATATTTTCTGATTCCAGCTTCATTCTTCTGCTTATTCTTGCTTACAACAATAAGATTCACCTATCCTTCTTCATCTCACTCACAATTACACAATTGAAGCTCACAAATTCCATGGATTACACAAAGAATAGACTCAACAAATCAAAAGAAAGATCATGAAAGGAGAAAACACGATTTTCTACAGGAGAGCTCTTTTCATTACTTGGATAGCATTAATAATACAACCAACCCTCTCAAAATAGAGGAAATTATGTTTTATACTTTTTCAAGTGTCCTTTTTCACACTTGAATTTTGGTCCTTTTCACCTTCTATTCTAAAAATATGCTATCAAAGAGCTTCCAAAAAATTCTAGGAAAAATACATATGATCCTATTTTACATGAGGAAGACTCTTCCTCAGTTGTTACATCATTTGTGTAAATATTTCTACAATTTTTTTGACATTTTACAAATAATTCTCCTTCAAAAATTGCTTCTTCTAACATCCTTCCCCTCCTAGTCTTTTTGGCTCCTGACAAAAAATATTCTTACAGATAAATAATGAGAGCTTCCTTCATTTCTTTTTTCTTTGATAAACTTGTGATAACAGATCATGACTCCTTTTTGTAATGTTCAAGTTATTCACCATCTCAAATAAAGCTTTCCTCCATTGTACTGCTACCTCTGGTATGTCTATCACATCTTTCTTCAAGTATTCTGTATAAGCAGCCTCATATGCAGTAAGTCTTGATTTTGTGATTACTGATACATTCCCAAAAATTTCTGACTCCCTTTCAAAAAATCCGTAGTCGAAGGCATCCTCAAAAATTTGAAGATAATGGCTTCCCAAAAATACTATTATACTATAATATGCCATTAAGCAAATTCTATCTGGAGACATCCGTCGATGAATTGAATCCAATGTAATTGAGAGTCCTGACATCTGTATCTGTGAATGTTTCTATACATGCCACTATGAGTCACATCACTCTTATTAATAAAATACAAGCTGGATCATTTACATCTTTGTATGTAGTTATAACAGACTCTACTGTATCAATCATATACTTCTTGTTTGGCCATGTTCCTACTTTAGGTCTTGCTATTTTTGGAAAATTCAGCCATTTTGCAGGAATCTACCCGGCATTTCTTCTTTCACAAAACACTGTCCATTCCCTTCTTCATGCTATGGGACAATAAGCTAGATTTATCTTTAGCTGCAAAGGTGCCTCTTTCCATATCTTTCTGCACTCCTTGTTAGCATCCAACCATCTGTTCCGCCATTTTGGGTTAGCTTTTTCGAACAACTCGTTAGTGACATTAATATCTTCTTCATATTCCAAATATCTGTTTGGTGGTAGTCCTACCCTTGCAATCTGATAATTTCTAATACTTTCCATAATCATACAAAATGGTATTCCTAGACCATCTGCTGCCCAATGGTGTTGATCTGGGTTTACTCCTTTGTTAAGAGCAAAATTTACAATATGTTCTTCATATTCATCATGCATTTTTCTTATGAATTCCATTCTTGATTCCCCGTTTGTTTGAAGCTTTTGAACAAATTCATCTAAATATTCTTCAACAACTTTGTCTTCTGGTTCCTCGAAATTTTGAATTGTGTTATCTTCAGCTCCTTCATGTTCCTCTGCTTGTGTAGTCACCACCTGTTCTTCAACCTGTTTTTGTGAATCTTCCAAGTTTTTCTGTAGCTCCTCCACCATCAACATTAATCCTTGATTCTGGGATATCAACAACTCTTTCTCTGATTTCCATTCACTTCTTTCTTTTTCCATATTCAAATGTAATTTACTCCTTTCTTCTGTTATATCCAAATGTAATTTTTTGTATCCTCTCATTACACTTGCAGCATGCACACTAGCTTGCTTCTCCAATTCCTTGACTTCCTTTAATTCTGTTTGTAACCTTAGAATTTCTTTATTGAACTCCTCCCTCTCATCTTGGGTTATTTGTACAATCTTACTCTCTTCTTTCATTTGGCCTTCCTCCATCAATAATCTATTTATGTCTTCATTAGCTTTGACCATGATCTGATATGAGCTTTGAAGAGTTCTAAATCTTCCTTCTATTTTCTTCAACTCGATTTCAACTTTGTCACTATACTCCAAATGTTTGACACATTTCTTTTCAAGAAATTGAATTTTATTTTGTTGGTGAACCTCCAGTTCTTCCAATGAGATTATCCTTTTACTCAATTCTTCATTTCTTTCCTGAACAACCCTCAGTTGTGTTGGAGATAGATGTCTGCAGAAGCACGCGAACAGCACAAGGAAGAAGAAGAAGCTTGGAGCACAAACACACAATAATTAGTGTATTACTAGAGAATGTACAAAGATAAGTAGCCCATTAGGGCAATAGGCGTATATACAAGCCAGGGGAAAAAACCTCCTAAAGAGGGAAAAAAGTGCCCGGTGGTCCTAATGTGTTCACACACATCACTACCTAAATATATCAACAAATCCCCCCTGGGAGTGATGCGGTGAACAAGGAGCTGGCACTCATGTATAAGGAAGTGCCAAGCTATGTGGAAATCACTCCACAAAAGGAAGTAAGCCCAAAGCTTTGCGGAAAGCTTCAAACTTCTCCCTAGGCAGAGCCTTCGTGAAAAGGTCTGCAATGTTCTCCTGCGTGGGCACATATGCCAAGCTGATCTCCCCAGCAGAGAACCTCTCCCTGACATAGTGATAATGCACCTCAATGTGCTTAGTGCGAGCATGGAACACAGGGTTCCTCGCAACTGCCAAGCGCTCTGACTGTCAGTGAAGATGGTGGTGGCAGGAGACTGGCCAACACCCAAATCAGCCATAAGGCATCTGAGCCACACACACTCAATAGTCGCTGTGCAAGTTGCCCTATACTCAGCCTCACAACTCGAAGTGTCCACAGTAGGCTGCTTCTTGCTCAACCAAGATATACATGAGCTACCAAGCATGAAGCAAAAACCACTGGTGGACACATGAGTGTCATAGCAACCAGCCCAATCTGAGTCAAAAAAATCATGCAAATCTGGCCGTAGTGATCCCCCCTTGGGATAAAACAACCCAAGTAGCCGAGTACCACTCAAGTAGCGAAAGATGCGCTTAACCGCCTTCCAATGCGTGACTCTTGGGCAATGCATAAACCTGCTCATCTCTGAGATAGCAAGCTGAATATCTGGCCGAGTAATGCATAAGTAAATCAAGCATCCAACAGCCAGCTGATAGAGAACAACATCAAATGCATCTCCAGCATCATGAAGACTCAATCGTAAACCTGTCTCCATAGGAGTGGCAATAGGCTTACAGTCTTCAAGGCCAAAACGCTGCAATAATGTGTCAATATATTTTGTTTGACACAAAGCCATTCCACCATCAACTTGCATAAACTGAATGCCCAAATAGTGATGCAAATGCCCCAAATCAGACATCTCAAATGAGGCATGCAAATCAGCCTTAAAATCAGCAATATGTTTCTCCATAGGACCAGTGAGCAGCATGTCGTCAACATAGACAACAATGATCAGAAGCACATCATTAGCACGCTTAACATATAAGGTGCTTTCAGTTGGACTGTTCTCAAAACCATGTGCAATCAGATAGGCATGTATCTTCTCATACCAAGCACGTGGTGCTTGCTTTAAACCATATAACGCCTTTTTTAACCTGCACACCTAGTTTTCATGCCCTTTCTACACAAAGCCACGGGGCTGAAAAACATACACTTCTTCATGCAAGTCACCATTCAGAAATGTTGTTTTAATGTCCAACTGATGTACATTCCAACCATGATGGGCTGCAAGTGCACAAATGCTATGAACAGTAGTCATATGGCATGTAGGTGCAAAGGTCTCATCAAAATCAATGCCTCTTTCCTGCGCATAACCCTTTGCAACAAGCCTAGCCTTATACCTGTCAACTGACCATCAGGTTTACGCTTCAGCTTGTATACCCACTTAGTGCCAATGGCCTTCTTGCCAGGAGGCAAGTCACATAAAGACCATGTACCATTCTTCATTATAGCATCATATTCAGATTGCATAGCAGCCATCCAATTTTCTGAATTTTGTGCTTCATCAAAAGAAACAGGCTCATTCTCATCATAGAGGCTAGACGGAGCCATAGCATAGAATTCTAATGCAAAAGAGGCACTATGAGAGCCTGAATGAGTACGATATGACAAAGGTGCATCTAATTTGCTATCACGCAAAGTCTGCACCAGCCATTTTGGCATAGTTTTTGCCTACTCAATATCAGCTCTCTCATCAACAAGTGCATCATGTAAATCTGCATCAGAAATGGAATGATCTGCATCATCATATGAAACCTGCAAAGGCTGAGAAGTTGCCTCATTAGGACCAGCACTAGACTGTCCACCTATAAAAAGAGGTATCAAAGTATCATACATGTCTTTAGAGCTAACAGATGTCTCCTTAGTACATGAAAGCAATGGCTGAATAGCATCTTCCACAAAGACAACATCACGGCTAACCACAATGCGTTTAGTATGTGGATGATACAGACGATAGTCTTTACTTTCAGAACTGCACCCAACAAAAAAATACATTTTACTGCCTTATCATCCAATTTTCTGCGATGTTGTTCACGTAGTGCATATGCCAAACAACCAAAGACCCGCGGATGAGCAATAGATGGCTTGCGATCATGCCAAGCCTCATATGGAGTGATAGACTATAGCGCTTTAGTGGGACACCTGTTAAGTACATATGATGCACACATGACAACCTCAAGCCAGAAACTATGTGGTAAAGCCAGACTCTTGACCATACACCTCGCCATCTCCATGAGTGACCTGTTCTTCCGTTCAGCAACTCCATTTTGTTGAGGTGTATATGGCACTGTACACTGGTGTTTTATCCCACGTTCAACCAAAAATACATTAAAATCAGAAGACATATATTCCCCCCCTCGATCAGAATGGAGGGTGCCCATTTTACATGCTGACAGATTTTCAGCCAAAACCAAAAACTGTTTGAAGCACAAAAACACTTCGGACTTTGCTTTCAATGGATATACCCATGCATGCCTGAAAAAATCATCAATGAAAGTCACAAAGTAAAGATAGTTTCCAAAAGAAGGTGTCTCCATAGGACCACAGACATCACTATGTACAAGCTGCATTTTTGCATAGCCGAATTGAACCATCTTTTGGAAAGGAGGAACGCTCCGTTTTGCCCAAAATACAGCCTTCATGATTAGCTCTTGAGCCCAAGTAAAAGATGATTGTGAAAGCCTTTATTTTGCTCAAATCCCTCGGAATCGGTCTACTTGGATTACCTAGAGCCCACAATTATCTCGCAATGGATTCTTCCTGTGTCTATGCACTAGCTCATATGTTCCCGGCAAACGCACCAGAATGTTTACCTTCTGAGTCCAAGGGAAAGTGCCTATACACAATGATGTTTTACCCAACTCTGCTGATACTGGTCAAGTTTGGTATCGGGTTCACTCTTGTGGTCCGGTTCTTGCGCGCTTAGGGGTGCACACTGAGTGCCAAGGAAGAGACCTTGGTGGGTGAGGACAACTGCTGGGTTTACGGCATACACCGAATGCTTGAAGCGATCGGTGTCTTTGGGAAATGCTACTCCAAAGCTATGTTTATTTTTCCTCAAACGCCTAAACAATTGTCAATTTACTTTTACCTCATTTTCTATCTTTTATTTTGCACATGCATCCCATTCATCATGGCAACACATTCGATCTTTCCACACATGTCCATTTACATAGGTATCCTTGCATCCTCTTCTCTCTCTAGGGAGTGCGTTGCCTTGATATAAATATAAAATTTATATACATTCGATCAACAAAGTGAACATCAAAGAGCATAACATAGCTTCGGAGTCTGTCGTTCAAACTTTATGTTAGTTCCATGGAGTAAAAGATTCACATAATGGAAATTTTTTGTTCGTCCTCGTAATACAAAATGACACGATCAACACATATAAGCTTTACAATTTAAACGGATAAAAGCTAATTTTCATAATATACCCATTAGAAAACAAAACATTATGCCATTCTATTTATGTTCGTACTAGGTATTATTTTTATTTGTCCCGCAGTGCAAAATTTCTATCTGGCACAAATCTATACAGTGCGCATAACTCTTGCAGTTTATTTATAATTCCTGTGGTTTTTGTATTGGCCGTAGCATACATACTATCACATCCATTGCGTTATGCTGAAATAAAAAAACTCCAATCTCTTCGTTCCACCTTGCATTCAAAGGTAAGACAACCATAAATTTTACGTATGCTAGATAGTAATAAAAGTTCACTTCATAAGCACTTTTGCACGGGAATCAATGAACATAAACAATGCTTCTCTTAAACTTTATCCTGCCATGATATTCCAATGTTTGACTATGCTTGAAATTATAATCGTTTGTCCTGCAGTCTTCGGATGAAATACAGCAAAACCTCATACGTCTTTATAGAGAGAGAACTTAACACTATTCACTAAACCATGACGTGGTGACTTAATACGTGTAGAAATGCCATGGTAGTGCGATTTCCGCCAGCAAACATGCCATTGACCTGCATATTTAGTATGATTTATGATGCAAATTGATATACATAGTGACGCCATAACGTAGATTGATCGTACATGCTTGTATCACTCAATGTAGCACATAATAGTCTGATACATCCAGGTTGATGAATATCTTTACCACCACACATCGCAGACGGATTTAGGGAGACATCACCACGTTCTTTTGTAGTTTTTTACTTGAACAGGATTCGCAGTTTCTAATGTATCCCGTTTGACATAATTATACAAGCATTGCGTATCAAAATTCACGAAGAGACCTCCGATGAAGGGCCTCTAAAAGTAGACTATGCATTCAAATATATATATATATTTTTTATTAACTCTGCAGAATCAAATCACTCCAGCATACCTGTACAAATAGGCAAGCATTCACTCCCCTGGTTCTGCAAAGCCTCCATTCTGGTTGATACATATCAAACAATCTGTGTTGCCCAGAGCGTGGATCGACAAGGCATACATTTATCTCCGCGAGAACATTACTCTCCAATTCAGCAACCTGCTCTTTGATTGTCCCGTTACTTTCACCTATGTAAATCTCTAGATGTCCCTCTTCTACCTCCCAGAAAAACACACGAACCAACAGTCCACCATCCTCCGCAGCAGCTCATCTATCATTACCAGCATCCGCCATAGCTTTTACTCTCCACAGGGCTTATTCCAACGCACTCGCTTGACGAGCATGAGTCCTTCCCCTAAAGATTCTCGTGCTCCTTTGTTCAAGCGCCTGTCTCCTTCTTTTCAGCAGCTCCTTTCCCCCTTCGTTCCTGCATACGAAAAAACAAAGAGAGACCCCTAAAAATGCCAGCCCTCCCTCCTTATCTTGTGGCAGCCGACTCCCCCTTTTTCCATTCAAATTTGTGGCACCTCCCCGTTCTCCTTGCGGTGTGCCTCAACAACCAGAACCCTCCCCAAAAGCATGTGCACTAATGGTTCATCCCCCCCGAAAATCAGAAACTCTACACCTTCAATAAAACCCTTCCTCATGATAGCATTTGTGAGGTCATGTATACATCAAGCTTATGTGACTCCATCTCAATGTCAATATTTTGAACCTGACTTCACAATATTCCGTTGAAGAGTACGATCTCGTAGCTGTAAGAACTTTCCAAGCAACATCACATCTTTTCAATTGTTATCAGGTCATGCCTCCCTGTTTAGCCTAAACAGAATTTTTTTTTTTCATCCAAACAAAGAAAAACCATTAGTCATCATATCAATCACAACTTCATTGTGAACAACATACCCACGGGTGGTTGTATGCATCAAAAGTTTTCACTTGTATCAACACCATGCACTGCATTTCTTATGCATATCCACTCTTAGTCTCGAGTTCTCATGCAATCTTATGTCCGGTGAGTATTACATGCTATCATTATAACATCTATCTGGATACACATATGAAATTATGAATGGAACTATGCCTCAAAACATCAACGCATCTGTTCATATGTCTTACTTAAAGATTAGAGTAGAAAGTTATTGGTCTGTCTTACCATAAAACTGTTTCTCTCATTCCGAAATCACCTATAATGCCAACCTTAACAAGGATGGTGTTGATGTCTTGGTCAATAACATTAGTTGACACTTCCAGGATATTGATGTAATTGTTTGGAGCATTGTCGTCAAAGTCCACTTAGTATTTTCCTTCGTCAAATTCCAAAGACTTGATGCCAAAAGCTCTGAAATCAAAAATATTTTCCTGCCAAATAGATCCACATTAGTGCATAAAACCAACCCTTTTGTGAGCTAACACTTCACATACATGTTTTCTAGGTGCCTCAAGCTTGGGCAAAGAAGACACCATATCAGATTTCTGCAGGCGTAGCAAACTAGCAAAATTCAGATGACCAAAGCATGCATGCCAAACCTTTGCATCTAAGATAGCCTGAGAATCATGAACTATACATGCCGAATCATTCACAGATCTTTCATAGTCTATGAGCTTATACAACCCACGACATAAAATGCCAAAAGCAATAATAACATCGCCATTTGACAGATCATGAACTGTACATCTGTCATCAACAAATTTCACAACCAAGCCAATCTTGGCTAATGCAGAAACTAATAACAGATTCTTCTTGATCCCTGGCACAAATAAAGCATCTGACAAGCTGAAAGAACTACCATCATCAGTAGTCAGAATGATCTTACCAACTCCGATAACAGGATAAGAGGAGTTGTTGGCGCATGTGACAGTATTCCCTGTAGGGGCAAGCTCCAGTGAAGAGAAGAAACTGTGCACCGAGGTAATATGTTTGGTCGCCCACTGTCAAAGTACCAAACATCTGAGTCCACTACAGACATGCATTGCTCATGAGAAGATGGGTCAAAACTGCAAACAGTGGTAAACACCCAGTCTTCTTCCTGTACAAGATTTGCAGACCCTGTTTTTGGTGTAGAGGCCTCTGCAACAACCATTCCAGCCTCTTTCTTCTTTGCCTCTTTTCCAGCCAGTTTTGGACAGTTCTTTATGATATGATCATTCCCTTTACAATACTTGTAAAACAATTTCTGTTTTTCTGATTTCTTCTCATCTTTATCCTAGTTCTTCGAATGTGCAACATTTGCAGATTTTTGCTTACTAGTAGAAGAGCTCCATTTTCCTTTGCCCTTCTGACTAGCCAGGAAAGCTTGGTCTGGAACAGGCATAATGGACCTGTTCTGCCTGGACTGATCTTCCTGCAACAGATCAAAGACTAACTCCTCAAATGATAAGGCATTCGGATTGCCTTTCATCATCAATCGAAGAGTAGAAGCAAAACTCTTATATGAATCAGGAAGACCATTCAGAACGGTCTGCACAAGTGAGCTATCTGGTATAACATCATCAACAGAAATCAACTGTTCCTTCAAATCTTTGATCTTTGTTAGGAAACTGTCCATAGAATCACCTTCATTCATGTGCTCACTCTCCAACTGTTTTCGAAGGTAAGCAACACGAGCCTCATTCCTAGCTTGGTACAATGTGGTTAGTGTATCCCAAGCATTCCTAGTTGTTCTACAAGAGCGAATATGAGGAATAATGGCACGTTTGACAGACAAAGCTATCAATGCATGTGCCTGGGCATCTCTTGATGCCGGCGCCCTAGATGAAGCGACGACCTGCTCTGATACCAATTGTTGGAGATAGATGTCTGCAGAAGCACGCGAACAGCACAAGGAAGAAGAAGAAGCTTCGAGCACAAACACACAATAGTTAGTGTATTACTAGACAACGTACAAAGATAAGTAGCCCATTACGGCAATAGGCGTATATACAAGCCGGGGGAAAAAAAACTTCTAAAGAGGGAAAAAAGTGCCCCGACAGTTCTAATGTGTTCACACACATCACTACCTAAATATATCAACAAGCTGTTCCTCTAACTGTTCCTTTTCTTTCTTTTGCTCAGTAATAATTCTACTGCCTTTCACAAACTCTAATTTAGCCACCATTCCTGATATAATCATATTTCTACTAGATGGTTTGAATTGCTCTATATTACTCATGATAACTTTACAGGAAGACCTAATATCTTTGGGTATCCTCTCTAAACGAGTTTCCAATTCTATCTGTTTTACTTCTATCTGCTTTTCCTCCTTATATTCAATTTTTTCTCCCTCCTCTTCCTCATATTCTATAACTTGATTCTCTTCCTCTTTATGATCTTTTTCTTCTTCCATTTCTTTTGCCTTCTTTTCCTCAATTTCCTGTTGTTTTCCTTGGGTATCTGGTCTATCCTCGTCCTGGACCTTATTTTCTTGTATTGAGGTTGAGTCACCCTCTACTGAGTTTTTGATCTGATCATTAAATTGCTGCTCTTTTTGTTCCACCTCCTGCTCATCTATGTCCATAAGGTCTAATTCTTCTTCTTTTTCCTGATCACCTGTATGTGTGGACTCTTCATCATGCTTTAAATCAACAAGTACTTCCTCTATACTCTGCTTTATTTGTGTTTCTGTTTTCCCTTCTATATATTCTTTAGAATCAGTTCTTTTTTATTTTCCTGATAGTGCAACCTTTCTTCTTTTTTGCTTCCATCCTCTTGACTCTGCACCTGACTATGGAATTGTGCTTCTCCTTCCAACCCTTGTTTTTCCTCATATGTTTGGTAATGAAATTATTGTGAGAATTTTGTCCATATATCTTTAAATCCTGTGTCCACCAGTCCACTACTGAGTTCTTCCTTTGCTTCTTTTTCTTCACCTTCTTCCATTACTTCTCTACCTTTCAATTTCCTTGTTGCTTCCTCAATACTTACTTGTTCCTTTGGCTCTTCACAGAGGTGTATTCCCTTTGATTTTTTGCTTAACTCCTCTGGTGTTACATTCTTTTCTGAGGCTTCAATTATTTTGATTGGTGTACTGGGAACTGAAAGATTTAAACTTTTCAAAAGAAAATTCTCAATGTCACTTTCTGAATCTGAAGAAAATTCAGAAGGAGCAGCCACCCCCTGTTTGTCCCTTTTGTGTTCTTCCTTTTCTATTGTATTTCTTTGATTCTTTTCTTCTAAAGAGTTGTTTGTTGGCTTTGCAACTTGTACATGTTCTACTGCCTTACCCTTATCTTTTTTGGTTAACTTCCTTTTTATGAACAGGTTTCTTCTGAACTTTCTTCTTCACTACCATTGTAGTTCTGGTTTCTGGAGGACCTTGTAATTCCTTAAAATATGCCAACAATTCCACTTCCTTTTTGACAAACACTTCTTCAGTTTTTGCAGCCATCATCTGATCATGTAGTTCTTTGTAATGTTCCACTTCTTCTTGTATCCAATCAGTTGCTTTACATGAATAATTCTCCAACATCTTCTGATACTGAGCTTCATAGATTGCCCTTTTATCATTTCCTTGAGTTAAATAAGCATACAACTGTTCCTTACTAGTTTGAGGTGGATGAGGTTCCTTTGAGGACTGTACTTCCTTCTGAGCTGCTTCATACTCTTCTTTTGTTGCTTCTTCCTGTTCCAATACTACTTTCCTAGGATCCAATCTTCTCTTCTTTACAGGAACAACTTCTTCTAATGCCCCTTTCCTTTTCCTTTCTGATCCCCTCATGCTTGTCTGGGCTTCTGCTTCTCTTATGTTCATCATCTTAGAAGGACTTTTAACTCCTGACATCAAACTCCTGAAATATTGATCTTCTGGAGCCAATTTCAGCTGATCCTCCATTTCTTAAACATGATATATAATTCTGGTTAAAAATTGTGCTCCATTCATAAACTTCCTCTGTTCCCAATGCTTTGTTGCTTCCTTCAACTGGTCATGAATGTAAGGGGTTACATCCATTACTCCAAATGGTTTTGTCTTGTCCTTATTATTGAGCATGACCAATGTTACTGGCTTATGTGGCATCGTATATCTTGGCAACTTTGGAAAAAACAAATACTGAAGAAACATTCTGATAGCAAATTCTTCATTTTCCTTTCCTTTGAAATCTACAAACTTTGAATATCCAGCATAAGTTGCTTTGTTCTTTTTGACAAAGCTACAATCCAATTTAGTTCCCATGGAATAAAATTGAAGATCTTCCCTGATGTGTTCTGCTTTTATAGTGATCTGTACCCCTTTGTCCTCTTTGTCCTTGACTAAACATCTGAAATATGCATCATTGCCTTTGCCAACTTCCAGCAGACTATTCATAACTTGTGATACTCTTTCAAAATCTGTAAAGAAGAGAGGTTCATCCAATAGTCTGTGTAACCCCACTGCTTTCCATCTTTTATAATTGGCTGCAACTTTTTGAAATTTGTAGAATTCCTGACATAGCATTGTATACTTATGACCTCCAACTCCTACTGTAAAAATGTGTTGACCGATGATATTGAGATTTTCCTTCAGCTCCTTAGCTATCTTTTCTTCTTCTGGGATATTTTGTTCTTCATCAGATTCCAGCTCCACACTTTCCACTGTTGCTTCACTGTAAAAACCAATGTCCTCTTGATAAAGTTACAGAGGTAGTTCCTTTGGATTCACCATTCTGGAGGAAATATAACAAAATACCAAAAGTGGTGGCAGAAGATTGACCAACACCCAAATCAGCCATAAGGCATCTGAGCCACACACACTCAACACTCATTGTGAAAGCTACCCTATACTCAGCCTCACAACTAGAAGTGGACACAGTAGGCTGCTTCTTGCTCAGCCAAGATATGCATGAGCTACAAAGTATGAAGCAAAAACCACTAGTGGACACACAAGTGTCATAGCAAGCAGCCTAGTCAGAGTCAAAAAAAGCATGCAAATCTAGCGGTAGTGATCCCCCCTTGGATAAAACAACCCAAGTAGCCAGGTACCACTCAAGTAGCAAAAGATGCGCTTAACCACCTGCCAATGCTTGACACCTGGGCAATGCATAAACCTGCTCATCTGTGAGACAACAAACTGAATATCTAGTGAAGTAATGCATAAGTAGATCAAGCATCCAAAAGCCTACTGATAGAGAACAACATCGATGCATCTCCAACATCATGAAGACTCAATCATAAACCTGTCTCTATAAGGGTGGCAATAGGTGTAGAGTCTTTAAGGCTAAAACACTACAATGATGTGTCAATATATTTCGTTTGACACAAAGCCATTCCACCATCAATGTGCATAAATTGAATGCCCAAATAATGATGCAAATGACCCAAATCAGACATCTCAAATGAGGCATGCAAATCAGCCTTGAAATCAGCAATATGCTTCTCATGAGGTCCAGTGAGCAGCATCTCATCAACATAAACAACAATGATCAGAAGCACATCATAAGCACGCTTAACATATAAGGTGCTTTTAGCTGGACTGTTCTCAAACCCATGTGCAATCAAATAAGCATGTATCTTTTCATACCAAGCATGTGGTGCTTGCTTTAAGCCATATAATGCCTTCTTTAACCTGCACACCTAGTTTTCATGCCCTTTCTGCACAAAGCCATGGGACTAAAAAACATACACTTGTTCATGCAACTCACCATTCAAAAATTTTGTTTTAATGTCCAATTGGTGTACATTCCAACCATGATCAATAGCAAATGCACAGATGCTCTGAACAATAGTCATTCGACAAGTAGGAGCAAAGGTTTCATCAAAATCAATGCCTCTTTCCTATGCATAACCCTTTGCAACAAGCCTAGCCTTATACCTGATCAAAACAACTTCGCTTTGTGGTGCCAAAATTGCGATCTGAGCTCGTTTCGGCCTCCAAACGCACTATCGCAACACTTGTGCAGGCTATTTTTTCTTTTTGTGCCAAAGGTATATACCAGTTTCTGTTTGCTAGTTTTTGTGCCAAAGGCATAACAATTGATTTCTGCTGATGAGGTTATACCAGATAGCTCACTTGTGCAGACCGTTCTGAATGGTCTTCCTGATTCATATCAGAGTTTTGCTTCTACTCTTCGGTTGATGATGAAAGGCAATCCGAATGCCTTATCATTTGAGGAGTTAGTCTCTATTCTGTTGCAGGAAGATCAGTCCAGGCAGAACATGTCCATTATGCGTGTTGCAGATCAAGCTTTCTTGACTAGTCAAAAGGGCAAAGGAAAATGGAGCTCTTCTATTAGTAAGCAGAAATCTGCAAATGCTGCACATTCGAAGAACCAGGATAAAGATGAGAAGAAATCAGAAAAGCAGAAATTGTTTTGCAAGTACTGTAAAGGGAATGATCATATCATAAAGAACTGTTCGAAACTGGCTGCAAAAGAGGCAAAGAAAAAGGAGGCTGGAATGGTTGTTGCAGAAGTCTCTACACCAAAAACAGAGTCTGCAAATCTTGTGCAAGAAGAAGAATGGGCGTTTACTACTGTCTGCAGTTTTGACCCATATTCTCATGAGCAGTGCATGTCTGCAGTAGACTCAGATGTTTGGTATTTTGACAGTGGGGCGACCAAACATATTACCTCGCAGTGCAGTTTCTTCTCTTCACTCGAGCCTGCCCCTACAGGGAATACTGTCACATGAGCCAACAACTCCTCTTATCCTGTTATGGGAGTTGGTAAGATCATTTTGACTACTGCTGATGGTAGTCCTTTCACCTTGTCAGATGCTTTATTTGTGCCAGGGATCAAGAAGAATCTGTTATCAGTTTCTGCATTAGCCAAGATTGGCTTGGTTGTGAAATTTGTTGATGACAGATGTACAGTTCATGATCTGTCAAATGGCGATGTTATTATTGCTTCTGGCATTTTATGTCGTGGGCTGTATAAGCTCATAGACTATGAAAGATTTGTGAATGATTCGGCATGTGCAGTTCATGATTCTCAGGCTATCTCAGATGCAAAGCTTTGGCATGCACGCTTTGGTCATTCGAATTTTGCTAGTTTGCTACGCCTGCAGAAATTTGATATGGTGTCTTCTTTGCCCAAGCTTGAGGCACCTGGAAAACATGTATGTGAAGGCTGTATTTTGGGCAAAATGCAGCGTTCCTCCTTTCCAAAAGATGGTTCAGTTCGGGCTACGCAGAAATTGCAGCTTGTACATAGTGATGTCTGTGGTCCTATGCAGACACCTTCTTTTGGAAACTATCTTTACTTCGTGACTTTCATTGATGATTTTTTCAGGCATGCATGGGTATATCCATTGAAGGCAAAGTCCAAGGTGTTTTTGTGCTTCAAACAGTTTTTGGTTTTGGCTGAAAATCTATCAGCATGTAAAATGGGCACCCTCCGTTCTGATCGAGGGGGGGAATATATGTCTTCTGATTTTAATGCATTTCTGGCTGAACGTGGGATAAAACACCAGTGTACAGTGCCGTATACACCTCAACAGAATGGAGTTGCTGAATGGAAGAATAGGTCACTCATGGAGATGGCGAGGTGTATGGTCAAGAGTCAGGCTTTACCACATATTTTCTGGCTTAAGGCTGTCATGTGTGCAGCATATGTACTTAAGAGGTGTCCCACTAAAGCGCTACAGTCTATCACTCCATATGAGGCTTGGCATGATTGCAAGCCATCTGTTGCTCATCTACAGGTTTTCGGTTGTTTGGCATATGCACTAGTGCCTGAACAACATCGCAGAAAACTGGATGATAAGGTAGTAAAATGTATTTTTGTTGGGTATAGTTCTGAAAGTAAAGGCTATCGTTTGTATCATCCACAGACTAAACACATTCTGGTTAGCCGTGATGTGTTTGTGGAAGATGCTATTCAGCCATTGCTTTCATGTACTAAGGAGACATTTGTTAGCTCCAAAGACATGTATGATACGTTGATGCCTCTTTTTACAGGTGGACAGTCTAGTGCTGGTCCTAATGAGGCAACTTCTCAGCCTTTGCAAGTTTCATATGATGATGCAGATCATTCCATTTCTCATGCAGATTTACATGATGCACTCGTTGATGAGAGAGCTGATATTGAGCAGGCAAAAACTATGCCAAAATGGCTGGTGCAGACTTTGCGTGACAGCAAATTAGATGCACCTTTGTCATATCGTACTCGTTTAGGCTCTCATAGTGCCTCCTTTGCATCAGATTGCTATGCTATGGCTGCGTCTAGTCTCTGTGATGAGACTAAGCCTGTTTCTTTTGATGAAGCACAGAATTCAGAAAATTGGATGGTTGCTATGCAATCTGAATATGATGTTATAATGAAGAATGGTACATGGTCTTTATGTGACTTGCCTCCTAGCAAGAAGGCCATTGGCACTAAGTGGGTATACAAGCTGAAGCGTAAACCTGATGGTATAGTTGACAGGTATAAGGCTAGGCTTGTTGCAAAGGGTTATGCGCAGGAAAGAGGCATTGATTTTGATGAGACCTTTGCACCTACATGCCATATGAATACTGTTCGGAGCATTTGTGCACTTGCAGCCCATCATGGTTGGAATGTACATCAGTTGGACATTAAAACAACATTTCTGAATGGTGACTTGCATGAAGAAGTGTATGTTTTTTAGCCCCGTGGATTTGTGCAGAAAGGGCATGAAAACCAGGTGTGAAGGTTAAAGAAGGCGTTATATGGTTTAAAGCAAGCACCACGTGCTTGGTATGAGAAGATACATGCCTATCTGATTGCACATGGTTTTGAGAACAGTCCAACTGAAAGCACCTTATATGTTAAGCGTGCTAATGATGTGCTTCTGATCATTGTTGTCTATGTTGATGACATGCTGCTCAGTGGTCCTATTCAGAAGAATATTACTGATTTTAAGGCTGATTTGCATGCCTCATTTGAGATGTCTGATTTGGGGCATTTGCATCACTATTTGGGCATTCAGTTTATGCAAGTTGATGGTGGAATGGCTTTGTGTCAAACGAAATATATTGACACATTATTGCAGCGTTTTGGCCTTGAAGACTGTAAGCCTATTGCCACTCCTATGGAGACAGGTTTACAATTGAGTCTTCATGATGCTGGAGATGCATCTGATGCTGTTCTCTATCAGCAGGTTGTTGGATGCTTGATTTACTTATGCATTACTCGGCCAGATATTCAGTTTGCTGTCTCACAGATGAGTAGGTTTATGCATTGCCCGGGGGTCACGCATTAGAAGGCGGTTAAGCGCATCTTTCGCTACTTGAGTGGTACTCGGCTACTTGGGTTGCTTTATCCCAAGGGGGGATCACTACCGCCAGATTTGCATGCTTTTTCTGACTCAGATTGGGCTGGTTGCTATGACACTCGTGTGTCCACCAGTGGTTTTTGCTTCATGCTTGGTAGCTCATGTATATCTTGGTTGAGCAAGAAGCAGCCTACTGTGGCCACTTCCAGTTGTGAGGCTGAGTATAGGGCAGCTTTCACAGTGATTGTTGAGTGTGTGTGGCTCAGATGCCTTATAGCTGATTTGGGTGTTGGCCAGTCTTCTACCACCACCATCTTCACTGACAATCAGAGCGCATTGGCAGTTGCGAGGAACCCTGTGTTCCATGCTCGCACTAAGAACATTGAGGTGCATTATCACTCTGTCAGGGAGAGGTTCTCTGCTGGGGAGATCAGCCTGGCATATGTGCCCACGCAGGAGAACATTGTAGACCTTTTCACGAAGGCTCTGCCTAGGGAGAACTTTGAAGCTTTCCGCAAAGCTTTGGGCTTACTTCCTTTTGTGGAGTGATTTCCACATAGCTTGGAACTTCCTTATACATGAGTGCCAGCTCCTTGTTCACCGCATCACTCCCAAGGGGGATTTGTTGATATATTTAGGTAGTGATGTGTGTGAACACACTAGGACCGCTGGGGCACTTTTTTCCCTCTTTAGGAGGTTTTTTTCCCTCGGCTTGTATATACGCCTATTGCCCTAATGGGCTACTTATCTTTGTACATTCTCTAGTAATACATTCACTATTGTGTGTTTGTGCTCCAAGCTTCTTCTTCTTCTTCCTTGTGTTGTTCGCGTGCTTCCGCAGACGTCTATCTCCAACAGAATTAAACATAGTACAGCTACCTTGATACATAGTTTTAAACAACAAAAAGATGAAAATGTCAGAGAAGCTGCTAGGAGATTCAAGCAATACATTGATAGATGTCCAAGAGAAGAGGTACCTTCAATGGCAAGACAAGTGTCTTTGTTCATAGAAGGACTGAGAAGTGCACAATTAAGAACCTTGGTGTATTATAGGAGATGTCGTGATCTAGGAGCATGTGTGAAAGAGGAAATAGACTTAGATGATAACAGAGGACAAGATTTATTAGCACTTGACCAACCAAGAACAAATGAAGATAAAATTCCACCAGCGGAAGAGTTAGCACAAGCTATTGCTAAAGCCCTAGAAGTTAACACCAAGACAAATTTGATAAACACCAGTATAGCAACCAATAAGAAATGCTATAATTGTGGAGAAAATAATTTGGTTCAACAATGTCCTTATCACAAACCAAAACATTTGCAAGATATAAAAACACTCAAATACTGTGCCTTAGAAAGAAAATGGACAAACCATACCAGAGAATAATGCTTCTACAATAAACAACCCATTAAAGAAAGAGAATATGTGAACCAACACAACTTAAAAAGAGAATCTGGATTTGTTGAGCAACCAAGGCCTGTACTTGGACAACAACCACCATTACCAACAAATGTAGTACCAGTAAAATACACACCAATAGAAGAAGAAAGCTCAAGACTCAGATCATCTTACAAAGAGGATTATCATTGGAATGAAGGATATCAGGAAGATTGGGAAGGATATGAACAGAGAGAACGAGAACTGCAAGCCTTGGACTTGGGAAAAAGGAGAATTGAAATGGACACAACCACATTCATGTACATAACCAATAATTACATGTCCAATCAGAAACCCCAATCCAAAGGAAGTCAAAAGATAACTTGTTATAGATGTGGGGGGGAACATTTCATTAGAGACTGCCCAGAACCTCCTACACTAAGAATAGAAGGAGCCTATTGCAAGGATTGTGGCAGGGAACACTTAATAAAGGATTGCCCAAGAAACCCTCAAAAACAACAGAACACATCTAGTAACATACCATAAAAAACAGTTAACATAATGGAGCAAAAAGAATTGAGTGACCATGATCAAGCAACTGTAAATGCTATAACAAAAGCACAAGCTAAACAACAAGAAACAACAAAGGAGACACACACACATGAATATAAGAAAATTCCATTTCCAAAAGAAAAGAAAAACAGACAAAAAGGAAGATGGGAAAGAAAGATGAGAATGGGTAAAAATTTGTAAGAAGAAACTATGGAACATTCAAACAATAGCCAACCACAAAATACACAGACCCAAGAAGAGGCAAAAAATTCACAAAGTTTGGAGACTCCGATAAAAGCATACAAATGAAGAATTCAAGATGGACCAAACCCTAAAGATCATGTAATGGCATATCCTATGCCAGATTTAGAGGATGAAAGAATGCAAAGATGTAAACAAATCATACAAGAAACACAAATTCAGATTGGGGAAATAGACAATCATCAAGTAACAATTGAAGGGACAAATGCAACAGAAACCAGGAAACATATTGATCAGGAAGATAATGCACAAATAACCTTCCAAATCAATCTAGACAAACACTGTACAATTTTATACCACACCACAATGGAGGAGATAGTAAAACAAAACCCTCACTTACAACATAATATGAAAAAGTGGGAAACAAAGTCTAAGAACCTAGATCCACAGCAACAAGAATTAGAAGAGTTGTTGTACATACCTATTGATAAAACAAGAGGATACTGTGAAGGAAAAGAAGGAAACTCAACTTTGAAGATACAATTTAATGAGAATCATGCCAAGGCTATATTAGATAGTGGATCAGGAGTGGCTATCATGACTAAACAAACCTGGGAGAAATGGGGAAAAAATGAGTTAATACCTACTAAAATGAGATTACAACTTGTAGACAGACACATAGAAAAACCCCTAAGAATATGGGAAAAGGTGATTGTGGAAATATGTGGAATAGAGATAGAGCATACTTTTGCCATAGTCAAATTCCCACAATCCACTTCATATGAAATCATCCTAATGTGCAAGATTGGGGTAATGATTGCCTATATCTTCAAAGCAAAGGAAAGATAACTAGAGTAAATTTAAGAAATGGTCAATATTGTGATATATCCCCTTAGGAATGGTTCAAAGTACATCAAAATCAAGAATTAAGTGAAGAATCTAGAACTGAAGGTCAAAATGACACAGAACCATCAATTTGGAAATGTAATGCCATAAGGAATCACACATATAAAAAAAGACGTTAAAGAAAGAAGATTGTCTAGAGGAAAGGAAATCACAAGATGAAAGTTACATACCACAGAAATTTAAAGATCAAGAGTTTGAGCCTTATGGTTGGAATCAGATTTTGACCACAATGGATTTGGACAATGATGAATATGTGGGAGTTAAATTTCAAAATGAAGAAGGATATGATATTTTTCATATAGGAATACAAATGATCAAGGTGTCAAAAACAGAGGGAGATCAAGAGGAAAGAATAATTTTAAAAACTGGAAAAACACAATTCCTGGAAGAAGTTGAAGCTACAAATGCTATAAAAGACAAAATCTCAGGAACATATAGAAAAAATAAACATAAAGAAAAAGAAAAAGAACAAGAAGTTCAGAAAAATAAAAAATTATAATAAAAGAAGATCAACAATTTGATGTTCCTTCAAATTTCAAGACCTATGAAGTAGAAGACAGATTACTTCTAAAATGAAACCAAAAAGAGAAAAGAAAAAGGGGGAGGCATATGACAATGAGGAACAAACTTAGAAGGTGGTGATCACTCAAGAAGAGGAGGAAGATAGACACATTGTCATAGCTGATGACATGACAAGTCAGGAAGAGGAAGCATTGAGAAAATTGGCAAAAACATATAGAGATGTGTTTGCTTACAGTTATAAAGATTTGAAAGGAATTGATCCTAACATTTGCGAACATAAGATTCCTATTACTCTTGATGCAAAACCTAGCAAACAAAGACACTATACATTTAATGACAAATACTCTACTAAAATAAAGGAAGAAATTGACAAGCTATTGGCTGCCAATTTCATCTATGAGATTGAGTATACAGAGTGGATATCTCCTATAGTTGTGGTACCTAAGAAGAATGGAAAACTCAGGGTATGTATTAACTTGAAAAAAGTTAATGCTGCAACTATAAGGGATAGCTATCCATTACCAACAACAGACCATCTTTTGGAAAGAGTTGCAGGTAAAGAGGTCTATAGTTTGTTGGATGGTTTTTTAGGATATAATTAGGTGCCAATAGCTTTGGAAGACCAACATAAAATTGCTTTCTCCATAGAATGGGGAATTTATGCATTTAGGGTTATGCCTTTTGGTTTAACCAATGCCCCAACAACCTTTCAAAGACTGATGTGTCACATATTCAAAGAATTCTTTAGAAATATAATGGAAATCTATGTTGATGATCTTTGCACTTTTTCATTAAAAAGACAAGATCATTTGAAAGATCTGGAAAATATATTCAAAAAATGTAGAACATACAGAGTATGTTTAAATCCAGAGAAATGTGTGTTCTTTGTGAGGCAAGGGAGAATGTTGGGACACATAGTTTTTAGAAATGGAATTTCAAGTGATGAGAGAAAAATTAAGGCCATAGTGGATCTTCCAAAACCAATAAACGTAAAAGAACTTCAAACTTTCATGGGTCATTGTGGTTATTATAGAAAATTTGTACACAAGTTTGCAGACATTGCAAAACCTTTGTATGCATTGATTACAAACTTTGAATGGACCACATAATGTGATCAAGCCTTTGAGACTTTAAAAAATTGTTTGGTAATAGCACCAATTCTAAAAACCCCACAATGGAATAAAATTTTTCATGTTCATGTGGATGCTTCAAATTATGCTTTGGGATGTGTGTTAGCACAACCAATAGAAGGGAGCAAATTAGACTTTCCAATTGCTTATGCCAGTAGGCAATTGAATTCAGCAGAAAAGAATTATACAACAACTGAAAGGGAAGGATTGGGGATTATATTTGTTGTAAAAAAATATAGACGTTATCTTTTAGCAAACAAGTTTAAATTCTTTGTGGATCACCAAGCCTTACTCTACTTGGTAAACAAACCATGTCACACGGGTAGGATAGTCAGATGGTTCCTCCTACTGATGGAGATTGAATTTGAGGTAGTGGTCAGACAAGGAAAAACTCATTTAAGAGCAGACCATTTGTCCAGAATCCAAACCAGAGAGCCAAGTTCACCTTTAGATGATGAATTACCAGATGCATATCTATTTAAAATAAAAAGTATTCTTGAATGGGCCATGACTTTAGTACCTTTGCTAACCATGGGACCTTGCAGAACACCTGAAAACAACACACATCTGGTATTACAAAGTAGGAATTTTGTACTACTAGCTGGATATTTGTATCATCTCAATCATATGGGTATATTGGAATATTGTACTCCAGAAGATGAGTAGCAGGAGTATTTAAGAAGAGCTCATTGTTGGAATCCTTGTACTCATGCTTCCATGATAGTCATCTTAAACAATCTCAATAGAATGGGAGTATATTGGCCTAATAAGATTCAGGATGTAAAAAAATATGTTTCCAACTATTGGGAATGCCAATCCTTGCAAAATTCAGAAATTGCAACTTTGTATTGGTTTCAGAAAAATCCAAATTGGAGTGCAAACATAATTGAGGAGTTGAGAAGAAATAGGAAAGGAGAGCCAGTGAGAGCTAGTGCAGACTCAAGGAATTTACAAATGATTTTTGAGGAGTATCAACTCATAGGAGATCAATTGTAGAAGAAAGGGATGGATGGATATTTAAGAATCTATGTTCCTGAAAATAAGTATATGGAAATGTTAGAGATGGCACATTCTGGAGTGGCAAGAGGATATTTTTCAAGTGAAAGGACTTCTAAACTCATATTATATTCTGGTTTTTGGTGGCCAACTCTATTTCCTAATGCAAGAACCTATGTGAAAAGATGTGACATTTGCCAAAGAGTGAGTCAACCAAATAAAAGAGATAATATGCCATTAGTACCACTTATTTCAGCAAGAGCATTTAGTAAATGGGGGTTGGATTTCATTGGACCTATACATCCTCCAGCAAAACAATCCCATGCTGAATATATACTAGTAGCCACAGATTACTTGACCAAATGGGCAGAGGCCAGGGCTACAAAAAGGAATGATGCTCAGACCACTACAAGATTTCTTTATGAAAATATTATCACCAGATTTGGATTACCAATTGAATTGGTAAGTGATAGGGGGACTCATTTTTTGAACCAAGTAATAGAAAACATAACTGAGTATTTCATGATTAGTCATAGAAAGTAAGCCCCTTATCATCCACAAGCCAATGGATTAGCAAAAAGTACTAATAAGGTACTTTGCACTGTTTTGTCAAGATTGGTAAATACAATTAGGAATGATTGGGATTTGCAACTTAATCATGTCTTATGGGCTTATAGAGTGGCATACAAAACTGCAATTGGAACAACACCATTTAATTTGGTATATGGACAAAATGCAGTTTTACCTTTGGAATTTCTCATTCCAACATTAAAGGTGGGAAACCAATACAAGAAGACTTGACATGAGTTATCTAAGAGAGTGGTGGAATTGGAGAAACTTAGAGCTTCCAGACTTCAAGCAATCATGAGCATATATGCAGATAAAAGAAGGCAGAAAACTTATCATGATGTTCATATTAAAGAAAAAAATTTGCAGGAAGGGGATTTAGTTTTGGCATATACAGTAAGGAACATCTGAAAAAAATTAAGAAGAAGGGGCATGGACCTTATATTATTAACCAAATCAGTAACAGTGGAGCTATCCAATTAGATAATATAGATGGAGAAATCATGCCAAATTTCATAAGTGGATGTAGGGTAAAAAGGTATGATCTTCCATTCACTGTTTCTGAATGGAGAAGAATACATCAAGCTCAAAACAGGAAAAAAGAAGAGGAAAAATTTAGGTATGAGGCTCAACAGGAGGCAAAGGAAAGAATAAGAAAGGTCAAGGAGCTTAGAGAAGTCCTCTTGTGTGGAACACCTTCAAGAGTGAGAGAGCATTTGCCTGTTCTAACAATGAATCTTCATAATGAGAGAATCAAGGTTTTGATAGATTCAGGTGCACAAGTTAATTTGATTAGTTCAGTTTTGTTGGATAAGTTTAAATTTAAAAGAAATAAGAGTAAAACTCTTATCAGAACACTAGATGGTCAGATAATACAAAGCTTGTCTTCTCCATCTATTGAAGTTAAGTTCAATGAAGAAAAAATGAAAATAGATTGTGAAGAATGGCTTGATCATATGATGTGTGAGAAATTAATTTTAGGACAACCATGGCTGAAGCAAGGTAAAGTAATTTTGGATTTTGAAAATATGAAGCTCAAATTGACAATAAATGACAAAAGGGTTTTAATGTTTTTATTGAGTTGTGAAGAACAGGAAACTCAATAGGACATCTATGATTCAGATTTGGAAGGATTCATTTTTCTTTGGAAACTACAAAGGAATCACAAATAAAACTTCTCCATGACCAAACCTACTACAGACAAAAACAGGAGAAAAATAAAAAAACCAACTATGCTGACAAGAAAATAGAAAGGTGGAAAGCAGGGAATAATCAAAAAAATCTAGGCACCAATCCAAAAAGGCTATGGAAACCAAAGAAAGTCAAGTAATGTTCATCACAGATATTCATTAACACCAAATGGAAGAAAAAACTGAAGACATCCCAGTACAGTTTATCAAAAACAGATTGTTTTACTCCAAAAATAAAGTCAATAGGAGTCAAGTATTTCTAGGTAAAAGAAAACAGACTTTCTTCAATGGAGAAAAAACAAGGATGGAGATACAAAAATAGTGCAGAAGCATTGAAAGCAACAAATGATTGGATTCTCAGAATTTCATCAAGATGGATTTAAGACACTATTGAAATTATTTCCATGTACTTTACCTCATTCTTTTTTCTAAGACAAAGAATAGGAGGGGAAGAGAAGAGAAGATGAAAGAGAAAATTATTGGAAATTGAAGAAAATCATTAAAAATTTTTTCTTTCATAAGTTATAAAGCACAACAAGATTTAGGTTATAATTCAGCAGAACTAAGCAGTCACTGTGTAATTATTTATTCTTCTGGATATTTTTTTCTTATATCTATCTAAAATCTTTTTTATTTCATTATATTTTAGTTAAAAAGGGAGTGCACTAGACATCTTGCTACACATGTGATGATCACTTCAAATTTGTTATACCTATGTTGCAAACAAGGAAATCATGGTTTATATTTTCTTAATCTAAAAAAAACATGTGTTTTCTTTTATATTTCCTGCATTATCATTATGTCAGGGAGAGGTTTTGTGTTGGAGAGATCAGCTTGGCATATGTGCCCACGTAGGAGAACATTGCAGACCTTTTCACGAAGGCTCTGCCTAGGGAGAAGTTTGAAGATTTCCGCAAAGTTTTGGGCTTACTTCCTTTTGTGGATTGATTCCATATAGCTTGGCACTACCTTATACATGAGTGCCAGCTCCTTGTTCACTGCATCACTCCCAGGGGGGATTTGTTGATATATTTAGGTAGTGATGAGTGTAACACACTAGGACTGCGGAGGCACTTTTTTCCCTCTTTAGGAGGGTTTTTTCCCCTGGCTTGTATATATGTATATAACCCTAATGGGTTACTTATCTTTGTACATTCTAGTGGTAATACATTTGAGTATTTTGTGTTGTGCTCCAAGCCTCTTCTTCTTCCTTGTGTTATTCACGTGCTTTCATAGATGTCTAACTCCAACACAAACTCAAGAGGACTGCATTCTCTATTCTTGTTTACTTGTGGAAATGCCTTCCTCTACTACTTGCCCATCATGCAAGCTTCACACAGTTCTTTCATCTCTACAGTTGAATGGAGGTGAGCAACCATACCTTTGTGGTGCCTCTCTTTTAGTATCGGGTAATCGATGTGGCCAAATCTCTCATGCCAAAGATTACATGTACCCGTACTTGTCATGGCTATAAGAGCAAACAAATCATACATGTTCCTCCTTATTCTGGTTCCAACATCATTGTTGTTCTAGTCCAAAATCTTAGCTCCTATCTTGTTGAAAGACACCTAATTACCCTGATCAGTTATAGAAGCTTCCAAAAGTAAATTTTGTTTGATTTCTGGAACATACAACACATCTGAAAGCTTTCTAATGTCCCATTATGGTTAAGGAAACACATCATACCTTTACCCTTAGCAAAACATCTTGCATTGTTTCCTACCTTTACCATGATGGGTTCCTTTAGGGGCTGTAGGAACTGTAGAGTTTTTTTGTGCTTGTCATATGATGAGAGGCACCACTATCCAATAATCGTGAGTCATCTGTAGCTAATCTTCAGCCAAGGAACACATTTCCTCTATCGTAAAAAATAGATCAAGCTCCGTTTTAGTAGTGTTAGCAACCTCCTTGCCCTTACCACTTTTCAAAGAGCCACTCTTCTCCTCTGCCTTCTTAATGCGACAGTCTTGGATTTTCTGGCCTTTGTTCTTGCAGTGGAAACACTCTCCCTTGAACTTATTCTTGTCCTTCTTCTTTTTGTCCCCATCTTTTGAAGATTTGGTTTTGCTACCTTTGGCATTTACCATGAATGCAGCTTCTCTTTGTCGTTTCCATTCCTTGCCTTGAGCAGTAGCTCCTCCTCCATGAGTAAGGCACTAAATTCTTCAAAGGTTAGTAGTTGCAGTCTAATCTCGGTATTAAGGGCAATTACTAGACCATCAAACTTCGTTGGACAAATTCGAAGAAAATGCCGATCTAGTTCTTCACTTCACTTTGGTACGTCGTCTTCCGCCATTTAATGTTGTAGATTCTTTCTACGAGTGATGAACATTTCAGTAGTCTCCCCATCAGCAAACCTCTCTACTGCTAGCTAATTCTCCAAGTTCTGAATCCTTGTCTGATTTTGAGTTTCATATTGATTTCTCAGTATTTTCCAAGCCTCACACACCTTTGTGGTGTGTTGAATAAGAGTCAGACCACTATCAAAAGTACTTGTAACTAGAGTACAGAGTGCATCTGCATTCCTATGCTTCCAAGCTCATAAAAGATCAGCATCGAGAGGAATCATTTGACTAAGACTATATGAATCAGGTGTTTCTTGGGGCTCAAAATCACTCTCAAGTACAGTCTTGAGCACGTCATCAGAGTCAAGGATAGAGGTGATCTTAAATTTCCACAAGGTGTAATTTGTACCATTGAGTTTACCTTCTGTGAAGGTTGGTGGTCATATCCACAATGTTTGCGTGATTAACATCATTACTATTCTGGTTTTTGTTCCACATGCTCTTGCTGAAGAGTCACCTTGGTTTCCAAAAATGAATGATGACACACCGCTAGACATCTTCTCTCTAAAGTCATTCAAAGACTTCTACACTTTTGCTTTTGCAAGACTCAAAACCTCCTAAGCTCTGATACCATGTTAGAAAATGAATGATGATCAAGAGGAATAATGCAACGGAATAAGATTGAAAGGTAGAGTAGTGAGAAACAGAACAGGCTAACAGAAAAAAAAACAAAGATAGAGAGATAGAGAACTCAAAATTCTCAAATTGCCTACAACAATGTATATACACTTATGATACTATCCACTCATGCGCTCCCACCATGGAGCTTCAATGACGAGTTCGATAGATTCTAGATGAAGGGCTTTAGAATGTGTATATCAGTTACTTACCTCAGTAACTTGGGCCTACATAATCCTCTGATTTAGGCATGACCTCTGAGATTTCCTAATGTTGTAATGTAGGCATAATTTCTAGGATCATCTGTAATTTGAAATATCCCAAATTATGTAATTACCGAACTTAGTAAATCTCCAGACAGAACTTAGACCACTGAAAAAATCTAAACTATCAAACTGGTCACCAAAATTCTAGACAGGTTGACTACTGAATTGGTCACCTTAATTTTGTACAATTTGATTACCGAACTGGTCACCGTAATTTTGGACAAGTTGACTATTGAACTATCATACCTCCAAAATTCCCAACACATCATCGTGATTCTAGATTGGCTGACTACCAAGCTATCATACCTCCAAAATCTTGGGTAAATCACCATAATTCCGGATTGATTGACTACCAAAATGTCTTAGCTCTAGAATTTCGATGTGACTAAAGTATATGCCCTAGCTAGCCTTCTGATTAGACTCACATAGATCATCTAGAAGTTTTATTGGTCTCATGTAGACCTCATCACAAATTTTTTGAACTCTCATAATGGCTTCTCCTCATAATGGGGGTTGTACAACTTAGAGTAACATGGATCATTTGCGGTCACGTTCGGGTGCAGTATTGAGTATATCTTACAAGAGAAATAAGTGGCTAGACAAGAAGAAGGAGTGAAGAAAAATATGGCTAGAAGTCCCTTATCAAATGTAGGTAAACATAGCCTATTTGCCTAATGCCAAAAGAAGAGATTGGCCAAAATTCTTGCAAATGAGAAAAGATGCATGATCCCTTCAAAGTAGCTGAAACTCCAAAGGTAGAAGGACCAAAGAAAGGAACATGGACAACAAAAACGTATATGCTCACTACTAGCAAAGCTGTTATTGAAGATTTGGTAGAGGTCAATGATCCAGCATGTATATACTTGTCAGAATAATTAAGCTAATTATAGCCTGTATAGAAACATTCATAGATACATATGTCAGAATAATAAATTTTGTAGGATTTAATTCCCCAATAGATGCTCTTCTTTTTTACCTTAGAGAAACTCTAGATATGATCCATATGATGGCATATTACAATAAAGTTCTATTTATGGGTTATCATTATGTACAAACATTTGAAGATGCATTTGATTATGGAGTTTTTGAAAGAGACTTTGAGATTTTTGGCATAATATGATTGCGAATGAAAGCTAGATTGACAACGTATGAAGGAGCTTACACAGAATATATTAATAAAGATGTGGTTGATAGAACAACTGAAGATGTAGTGGAGGAAAGATCTTTTTGAAATGGTTAATGATTCGAATGTGAGAGAAAGAAAAAGACATGGACTTATGTCCCATGATAGGATAACTTATTCAAAAATTTGTAAAAATGAGGAAGAGTCTTCTTCGTGATGACATGTATTCTATATTTTTTTCTAGAATGTTTAGAGCTCTCTAGGGTGTAGATTTTTTAGATTAGAAGCCTAAGAGGACCTATTTTAAGTATGAATATGGACACCTAAAATAGTATAAAAGACAGTTGAAGTCATTTTTGTTGAGAGACTCATTTTTGAAGATTAATGAGATCTAGAGATCTCTTGGAAAATTATAATCTTGTCATATTGCTTTCATGGTAATTTCAAGTGGAATTTGTGAATATTTTTCATGAATGTTTAGTTATTTTATGTGTGTGTGTGTGTGGTTGTAATACTTTCATTGGTCTATCTAAATGCTTGTAGAATCAAAGTATATCCTGTTTTATTTAGATTGAGTGAATCTACGAAAATTATGATTCTCTTGTCAAGGATTTTCCATTATAGAAACTTGAATCTAACCTTACATACATTCCTTATAAAAAATAGCATGTTTTCAGCACTAGAATCACTAAAAAAAGCTTACTACTATCCCTGTTTACATGTAAATCAAGACTTCTATTCATAATGATTCAACTTCAAATCTTATGATGGGATGGAGTAGATTAATGAATATTCTAATCTTTGTGTGATAAATATTGGAATCCATTGACAAAGAAGGGGCTAGGGTCTTAATATAATCTTGGGATGGACAATTTAGTGTTTGAGCTTGTAAGTCTTTTATGCTTTGGTGATTGGAGAGAACAACTCCAACGTACAACAAACAATGACAAAGGATTCGTGGTGAGCAAGGTTGACCCCTCTTTGTTTATGAAAAGATCACATTGAGAAGTCATATACCTTTGTGTATATGTAGATGATATTGTAATAAGAGGTAATGATGCTGGGGACATAAGAAGAATCAAACATCAAATGAAGGAAGAAATCAAAATATGTGATCTAGGGAAACTCACATACTTCTTTGGATTGGAAGTCTTGTATATAGATCATGGTGTGTACGTTACCCAGAAAAGGTACATCAAAGATATGCTCACAAAGTTCAAAATGGAAAATGTGAAGATTGCAAATACACCTATGGAAGTCAATTTCAAGTTGAGTGCTAATAAAGGAGGGATCATTGAAGATGTGACATGATATCAAAGCCTAGTAGAGAGTCTCAATTATGCTACTTTCACAAGAGTAGATATTGGTTATAGTGTGAGTGTCTTAAGTAGTTTATACACTCGCCTAGGAAGCCCCACATGGAGGTAGCCAAAAGGATACTCAAGTATCTCAAAGGGACAATTAATGAAGGCCTACTTTATTCATTCACCTCTAATATAGACACCAAGATATTTTTTTATGTAGATTGGGCAAGTTCAAGAGATGATACGAGATGTACCTTTGGTTATCTCTTATTTGCAAGCTTTAGCTCATTTCTTGATCATCAAAGAAGCAACCTACTATTGCTCTCTCATCTACAAAAGCTAAATATAGAGGATTGCTAATGCTACACAAGAAGCCATGTGGATCAAGACACTATATATTGATCAAGGGATGAAATCATCTACTCGTCACATATTTGGTGATAACATACGTGCTTTGCATCTTACAAAAAGCCTTATTTATCATATATAGACCAAACACGTTGATGTCAATTATCATTATGTTAGGGAGAATATTACAATCAAGAAATAGACTTCATACATCTCAAGTCAACTACAATGTGTGGATGTGATGACTAAAGCTTTGGATGGAGTAAAACTAAACAAATTCAAATCAATGATTCGACTTCAAGAGAGTGCAAAGGGGAAAGGGATCAATCCATGAAAGGAAGTAAGCCCAAAGATTTGCAAAAAGATTCAAACTTCTCCCTAGGGAGAGCCTTTGTGAAAAGGTCTACAACGGGATCCTGTGACCAAGAAGGAGGTGGTACTTCGAGTTTTCCCAACCATTAGTTCTATATCTCAACAGGCACCAATCTTTATGGCCCACTCTCTTGGCTAGGCAAATGTCCTCAAATATGATCCATTGTCTTTTGTCTTGATTCCAGAGGTGCTTCCACATATGAAATCATTTATTCTATATTTTCTTCACTCTTTGGAGGTTCATGTAGGAATCAACTTCCTTGATTCCCTTGATTGGGAATTAGATAGAATTGTTTTGGCTAATACAGGCTACCCACTTCCACTCTTCATTGATTTTGAAGTAAAGTTTCATCTTGTTCCAATTTCTCCATAAAGTTTATGATTGGACCTCTCAGCTAGAGCTAGAAGAGCTATTGTAACTAGATGATGATGAATATGACTATGAGTGCTTTTCTTGCCTTCCATTGATCTCCATCGCGAATTTCCTTGTGTGTGTGTGTGTATGTATGTGTGTGTATGCTCTTACATTTGTCACCATCTTCTTCATACACATTCTGACTATTGCTCCCATTCCCCCAGTTTCCATTCCACATATCATGACACCACCCATCATTTCCCCTACCCCGCATTTCCCCTCATATACCACCAATCCGCCATACTTTTTTCCTGTCTCCACACAACCAACCTCCTTCTATACTTCTTTCACTTCCTTTTTGCAGCCCGGTCTACACCTTTTCCATTTGTAAGACCTTCTCAGGAGCTTTGTCCATCACTCCCTTTTCTATGGCCACCCAACACACCTCCTCACTCACCTCTCACCACACAATTGCACCCACCACCATGCACCATAGCACCGGCATCACTCTTTCATGTTGCAATCACTGAAAATTCAGCTAGTGACATGGACATCTCACCCACTGCTTCACTAGACACACAATTACATGCATCCACCACACCATGTAACACATCTCACATGTCACCTATTCGCACGTCACTTCCGTCCCTCTCCACTGCATCCACTATCCCTATCCCTATCCCTACTCCCACTCCCATTGCATTACAAACTACACCATATGTCGCATTCCCCACCCTTGCATCATCTTCCTCACCCACTATTGATGCTTCTATCTAGCAAATGATACAGTGTCTGTAGCAAATTAATGTTGAATATTCATCACTCAGACAACAACATTCCGCCATACAACGGACTACACAAGATCTACAAGTACGCTTAGATGCACTCACCCTGCAGAATGAGGAGCTTAACATAAAGTATCAAAACCTGGAAGCGGAACATCAAAAGCAGCAGCAAAATCTTGAAGCTTAGGTACAAGAACGGATCAAGGGTGTTGAATCACAACTAGATGTTCACTTGATGCAAAATGCCCAACTATCCTGCAATATGGCGCTTCTTTACCGACACCTTAACGCCAAAAAAGAGGAAAATCAACACCTCCAATAGTAGAATCATGAGAATTTTGAAGTTACATTGGACAATCCAGACACGCCTCTCAATCCATCTCTCTTTCAAGCCCTGAATCAATGCAGATCCTCCTAGAGGACCATGCATGTGTCTTGGAGGACTATGAACATTTATAGGAAGAATGCCGAACCCTCAAGGAAACCAATAAAACCTTGCTACTTAAAGATACTTTGGGACCCACTATTGTCCAAGAAGTGACACCACTGGCTCTCTTGGATGAATTGAACTCGCTACGTATGAAAGTACAGGAGTTACAGACTCAAGTATCTAACATGATGGAACCCCCTTGACTAGAGTCACCACCTGATCTACTGGAACCAGAGGAAACAATACCTATCCCTGTCGAGGAGGCATTCGAAGAAGAATATGTACCCTTACTTGTTGTTGGTGGCCGCTCATCCCCGAAGGGCAGGACACACATGAATTACCTCCACCAGCTTGGTTAGTTGATATCGCTTCCCGTTGATATATAATGTCGATTGAATTACAGTATAAGCCATATTTCCTTTTGCTAGAGGAATATAATTTTCAAGTGGAGAAAGAGACTCAGAAGCGCCCCACGCACGCCACACAATTCAAACCCGAAGATGTTCCACCAGAAGCAGAGCGAGGACACATCTATCAACCCACCTAGCATGTAGAATTACTACAAAAGTACCCAAAAATGATGCATACCTAGATGTGTGCACTAACGCATTTAAAGTACAACCCATGTTATGGACCGGTTCTGTGCAGACGTACTTGGAAGGCATTCACTATTAAGGTCCAAAATAATCATCAATGCAAGGATTGGATCAATTATCCCTATCTCGCACCTCCCACGAATAATACATCGACTGTCGGCTATATGATGGCCACCATTCGTCATTGGTTGCCTCGTTTACACAAAACCACATTACTCACGCTACATTAGGTTCTGTCAAGGATGACAGAAACGAGGAGGAGGGGAGTGTTCAAGGCAAAGGCTCTAGTACTGGTTCTCGTCATAGAAGAAGAGGAAGCACTTAATGCTACTCAGAAGACTTCATCATGACAACAATGATTTTTATCACTAAACCAATGTATTATATGTATATACATCCAATTATCATGAATGTGACTCCATTTTGTGCAAGCCGAGGAGTCCTCGAGCTTGAGGACTCTAAGTAGAAAGCTCACACCAATTTTTGTAATTTTTGGAAGTTGTTAGATAATTCAAATTAGAGGTAGAATCTATTTTTTTAATTATGCTGGTTAGGCTGATATGAAGATCAAGAGTGAATGATGTGTATGAAGAAGATGGTGAGAAATGTAAGAGCATACACACATATACATACACACACACAAGGAAAGTCACGATGGAGATCAATGGAAGGCAAGAAAAGCACTCATAATCATATTCGTCATCATCTAGTTACAATAGCTCTTCTAGCTCCAGCTCATAGGTTCAATCATAAACTAACAACAACCTCAAAATGAGCTCTCTAGCTCTATTTATAGTTTTTTCCTAGTTTTGACCGGTTTCACATTTAGTGATCAATATAGTTAAAAAATAGGTTCTACATCTAATTTGAAATATCTAGCGACTTTCAAAAATTACAAAAATTGGTGTGAGCTTTCTACTTATACTCCTCAAGCTTGAGGATTCCTCGGCTTGCACAAAATGGAGTCACATTCGCAATAATTGGATGTATATACATATAATAGATTGGTTTAGTGATAAAAATCATTGTTGTCATGATGAACTCTTCTGAGTAGCTTTAAGTGCTTCCTCTTCTTCTATGACAAGAATGATTACTCGACTTGTCTTGAACAGATACCTTGTCCTTGAAGATCTTCTTTCATTGCCTTTAGAAAGTTGCTTCTTTAACCTATTCAGCTTTACCTTCGGAGTGATTATTTCTTCATATTCTTCTTCACTTGCATCTATCTCACTGTTTGGAGTAGCACTTGCTTCTTTGACTCTACTATGAGATGAATTTGGAGACAAAGAATGACTCCCCTTCCATGTTGAACATACTTCGTTTGATGTAGATGCCTCTGGACCTGAAACCTTTGTGCTTGATTGTTGGAGCTGTCTTTGATTTGTTCCTGCATAATCATCACAATCTTCTTCAAGAATCTTTTTCCTTCCCTTTATCTTCATACCATGGTGTTAGTTCATCAAAGACCACGTCTTGCGAGAATCTTACTTCCTTTGTTCTTGGATTGTAACACTTGTATCCTTTTTGCTCCATTGAGTAGCCGATGAAAATGCATTTTTTTGACCTTGGTTCCATCTTTGTTCTAACTTCTTGTGGAATGTGAACAAAGAAAACACATCCAAACACTTTGAGGTGTGTAAGATCAGGCTTCTTACAGGAATATACCTCCTCTGGAGTCAAGTGATGTATTCCCGATGTTGTGCACCTATTCATCAAGTAAATGGCGGTTGTGGTATCTTCAACCCAATAGTACAATGGTACCTTCATCTCGTTGGGCATGCATCTTGCAATTTTAGCAATTTACCTATTTTTTCTCTCAGCTACTCCATTTTGTTGTGGTGTATACCTACAAGTAAACTACCTTTTGATCCCATTCTCTTATAGAAAGTCTAAAAATTCTTTGGAGAAGTATTCTCCTCCACCATCGGACCTTAAGGTCTTGATAGACCTTCCTATTTCTTTTTCAATTTCAACTTTGAATCTTTTGAATATAGAAAACACCTCTGATTTTCGCTTCATACAAAACAACCATACCTTTCTTGAGTTATCATCATTGAAGGTGATAAAAAATCTATTACTAGCCATCGAGGCCCCTTTTGGTCCCCATACATCCATATGTATCAAGTCCAAGACATTTGGGACCACATAATTGCTCCTTTTGAATGGCTGCCTCATTTGCTTTCCTAGTTGACAAGCTTCACATAACTCATGTAGTCCAATGCTATTAAATTTTGGAAGACCTCTTACCACTTCATGTTTGCTCATGTCCTTTAGCTTTAGAATGTTGATGTGTCCTATTCTTTTGTGCCATAAGTCAAGCTCTGAAATTTTCTTGTTCCCACATTGAATGTACATGCCCTTTCCATGTGGATGTTGGACGTCCAAAGTGGACATCCTTCCTTCTCTTCTACCTCAAGCAATGACCTTGAAGCCTTCCTTTGGATTCTTAATGAAGCACCCATTCTCATTGAATATGACATGATAAACCTTCTCTACCATTTGTCCTACTGAAATCAAGTTCTTTGAAATTATAGGAACATGAAGAACATTAGATAGTACCTTTGCTCTACTTGTATCTCCAAGCCTTATATCTCCAATACGTTCAATCATGTGTTGAGTATCATCACCTGTTTCAACACAACCTTTTCCACTTGGTACTTGTAGATTAGTGAACAAAATTCCTTGGCATGACATATGGTTACTACAACCTGAATCAATGTACCATTTTTTGTCATCTTCACAAGAGCTTCTATACTCATGTCTCATAGCATGTAGTGTGTCCTTGCTTCCTTCACTTTGAGGTGCTTGCATAGTTGCTTTGGCTCCTTTGATTGCCTCCATTTGGTCTTCCATTCTTCAGCCAACAATCACTAGCATAGTGTCCTAATTTACCACAATGATAGCATGTTATACCTTTATGAGAATTGTAGGAGCCTCGACCTCTTCCTCTACTTCTACCTCGACCTCTTCCCTGTGTGTTGGCATTTGATGCATCCTTGTTGTCTTTCGAATTATTTTGATTGTAGCTGGAGTTGTTGTGACCTCTGCCTTTTCCTCTTGAGCCTCCTCTTGAGTTCCTCCCTTTACCTTTTCCTGCATATAACATTTGGTTGTGGCTGTCCTTTCCTTTGGGGCCACCAAAGCTAAGCTCTTCTGTGACAAGATGAGGGATTAGTTGTTCAAAACCTGGATATGCATCTTTCAAGTTAATGGAAGTTATAAAAGGCTCCCATCTTTCATATTCTCTCAATCCATTGAGAGTATAACACACAAGATCTTTGTCTTCAACCATTGTGCCAATAGAAGCTAAAGCATCACTTAGCTCCTTAATCTTCAAAGTATATTCAGCTATGGATTGACTCAAACTTTTCTTGATTGTGTTCAACTCATTCTTGAGTTGAAGTTTCCTAGCTTTGGTATTTGTTGAATACATCCTTTCAAGAGCTTCCCAAGCATCCTTAGCTTTCTCTAGATGTTGAATATGCCCTACCATGGTGTTAGTAATGACTTGTGAAATGAGGAACATGACTCTCCTATTCCTCTCTTCCCATTCTTTTGCTTGCGTCCTTTGGACTTCGGTGGCCGTAGCTTGATTGATTTGAGGTTGAGCATCATTGCCGCTCACAATACCCCACAAGCCTTTGCCCATTAGGTAGTTGGTCATTCTAAACTTATACAAGAGATAGTTATCCTTATCCAATTTCTCTACTTGTTGACCCAAGTCAGCCATTGACGACTATCAAAAACTTTGAGAGTTACCTCGAATAGTTATATTGTCCTTTGCTCTTACGTTTGTGAAGCTCCCCCTTGTTTTGTAGCTCCTCTTTTGCTTTGCTTTAACTCCAACTCTGTTGATGAAGCTTTAGCAACAAGTTTGCTGTGATACCAAATGTGGAGAATGAGTTCTCCTATGCGCAACGAAAACGTGTAGTGAACCCTTGTATGTCCAACACTTGGACAAATAGCTGCACCTTAGATAGCTTGCTGCTCTCAATACAAAACTCAAATGGACTTGCGCCTTTAGTTAATCAAAGTAGAAAAAGAGAGATTTCTAACAAGCTATAAATGACTTAATTTGGATAAGTTTTGATTAGGAAACGCAACTCACGAAGATGAACTACCTATCCACATAAGTATGCTAAAGAATTGAACTTCACTCTCAGACTGATAACTTCCTGAATATATATCCTTTGAGGACGATAATGGAGACAAGAATATACACAAACATCTTTCCAATAAGCTAAAAATCAAGTAATTTGGATGAGATTTGGTTAGGAAATTCAATTGACCAAAATAGACCATCTGTGCACACAAGTATACTGAAAAACTAGACTTCACTCTCTGATAGATATCTCACAGAATATAAATCCTTTGAATGAGACATTTGGGACAAAGAAATTACATGCAAAGGACTTTCCAACAAGCAAAAAATCAAGCAGTTTGGATACGTTTTGGTTGGGAACCTTAACCGACCAAAGTAGACTACCTATCTGCACAGGTACGTTAAAAAAACTGGACTTCACTCTTTGACTGATATCTCATAGAATATATAAGCTTTAAAGGAGATATTTGAGATAAAAAAGTAAATGAGATAACATTTTGAATGAGTGTTTAAATGCAAGAAATGGTTACATATACACTGAGATATGAGCTTCACGATAGAGCTGTGTGCAAAATGACATGCGACTGGAAGGAGTCTATGGGAAGACAAAATGACAAAATGACCAGATCTGAATATTGGGAGCTCTTGTCTCTTTCTCTCCTTGTTTTTTTTTCTTTAAGGAGGTTCGGCTAAGGCCTACTCCCGCAACTTTAAGTTTGAAATTGCAACTGTACAAGGAAGGGCTTAGTACCCATGGGACCCCCTTATCCCACAAGAACAGGGGTTAGACTCAGACCGGGAAGGACTTACAATAGACGGGGTTTAAACTGGCCCGAATGCACTACATGATTTTTTTTTGCCCGAAGGCACAGGTTCCATGGCCGGAAGGCACCACATTTCTTCCACACCCGAAGGCACAATACTGTCCTGCAACAGAGGGGGGTTGAACCCATGCCCCCGCCTCAAGAGGCAAGGGATCCAACCGCTAAACCAGGCATCCGGGATGACTCTTTCTCTCCTTGTTTAGAACGTGCTCCCACACCACTTTTATAACCAATGAGCATGTGAAGAAGTTTGTGCCTCCTTCTTTACTCACCACTTTGCCCACTACATGCCATTGACTACAAGGAAGATATTGTATCTTTAACTCATCATGAATTTTTACTAGACTTTTTTTTCATTTTTTCTTTTCTCTTTTTTTACTTTATCTTTATATTTGGTAAATGTATCCAAGTATAGCTCATATGAGAATGAGCTTGTAACATTTATCTTCAACAATCCAACATGTGTGGTTAAGCGGATGTGCATTGTACTCTTAGACATATGGCCAAGGTTCAAATCTGGCCGAGGGCAGAACGCCTGAGAGTTCCCCAAAATGGGTGTCTCTACCTTACTAAGTCGGGTGTGTGTGTTTCGAAATTCATCGTACTCTGAAAAAAATAAAACTTGCTTTGTTGTTTGTCGAGGATATGTGTAGTTTTGAAATGACAGACTCCTCAATAATAGAGGATCCATCAAATGATCGATCAGCACTAACGTGCTTCTCTCTTCGAATGCTTCGTATAGTCCGCTTTCTCCTGGTCGCTCCAAGTTTCACGGGAGAGCCCACCAACGATCGTCAGCATGATTGAGAATCCACGCGACATTGGCGCCATAGCCCAGCTGATATGATGATCCCGGACACTGAAACTTCCGACTAACAAGGAGGAGACGGCGGTATGACTTGAATGGACCAACAGGCGGGGAGAGCAGTGCAATAGATAACCGGGAATTGCGAGCCATGATCGTACTATCTGCAGCAGAAGAAGCTCAAGGCTTCCTATTGTTCTCAACTTCTCATTTCTGTGGCTCTGTGTGTGCGCGCGCGTGCGCGTATGAGAGAGAAAAGATAGATACATATATCGAGAGAAACAAGTCATGGGAAATTGTTTGAATTTGTGGGCTGTTGATGAGCCCTATTCTTCTGCTTCTGCGATTGCTCGAGATTGCCTCGGCTTTGACGCGATTCTTCCGTTCAGCACAGCTGCAGATTTGGCCCAACTGTACGAGCTTGGGTGCGAGCTTGGAAGTGGCCAGTCTGGTGTTGTTTGCAAGTGTACCGACCGTGCCTCTGGCATCCAATTCGCCTGCAAATCTATCTCCAAGTTGCACCTACGCACCATCGCAAACGTTAGAGACGTGATACGTGAGGTTAACATCATGAGACGCCTCTCCAGCCGCAGCTCTTTACATGGGCCTGGCAAATCACGCGAATTCAATGTCGTCCGTCTGCACGACGTTGTTGAAGACCATTCTTTCGTGCATCTTATTGTCGATCTGTGCAGCGGTGGAGAGCTGTTTGACAGAATAACGAGGATCAAATGTTACTCAGAGAAGAAGGCTGCTGTTATAATGAAGAGCTTGCTGGAAAGTCTTCAGTTTTGTCACAGCATGGGGATCATGCATCGGGATGTGAAACCTGAGAACCTTCTCCTTGTTGACGATTCTGAGGAACCGAATGTCAAGCTGGCTGACTTTGGCCTTGCCCTCGAATTCTCACCAGGTATGTGAATTGTGCAAGGCTCTCTATCATAACGCACATTATCCAAGGCACTGCATCTGAACCCAGCAGCAGTAGTACTACTTTTCCTTTAAAATTGAGCTTGTCCGCGTCGTGTTGCACCTCTCTGCAGGGCAAAAGTTCTCAAACATGGCAGGGAGTGCTTACTATATGGCTCCGGAAGTTTTGAGGGGAGACTATTCTGAAGAGGTAGATATATGGAGTGGGGGGGTAATAATGTACGTGCTGCTTAGTGGTATGCCTCCTTTCTACGGGCGTACTGAACAGGATATCTTTAAAGCCATTCGAAGGGGTCAATTTGATGTAAGTTCTGATCCATGGCAATGGATTTCTCACTCTGCCAAGGACTTGATAGCTAAGATGCTCTGTGTGGATGTGTTGTCAAGATGCACCATCGCTCAGGCACTACGTAAGTACTAAACTTGTGCGCTTTCCATCGGAAATTCGATATGAATTTGCTTCAAATTTTTTATTTTCCTGTGTGTTTCTTCATGAAGCGTTTCCCTTGATTACGATGCAATCACATGAGATTGGAGTATCGCTGCCAGGGCACTTTGATCTTTATACTAACGCTTCATAGCTTTTTTTTGTTTTCCTTGGATTTATGCAGAGCATCCGTGGATAACGTCTCATAATACTATAATACCATCAATTTCTCCATTTATGGTTCGCATTCAATACCCAGATGATGCAATCAGAAGTGGTGCCTCATCAATGACTAAGGAGGCAGCAACTGCTGGCATTATACCTGTTCTTGAAGAGCCTGAAGGTACTGCTCAGAATTTGGGCTCCTTACAAGAAGAAATATTCTTTCGATCAATATCAGTAGGCTTGATAAAAAATAACTCTACGAAGCCGGAGCTGAGTCTAGTAATGAAGACCTTGGTAGATGCTCTAGAGAAGAAGAGGGCCTCCGTTGTAGAGAGCCTGATGAAGGTGAGGCTTCAATTTGGATGGACATGCACCTTGCTAACTACAAGTTCCAAGGGGGAAATTTTTATGATAGACGTAGGCCCAGAAAAATATCTGATTGCACATGATAGGCTAAGAAAAAGGCTGGGTTGGAAGTTGATAGAATCTCTCAACATTTGGACTGCTTGACCAAGGGGATCAGATCCCAATGGCTTTTGCAGAAAATTCAGCCTGTGTAGTGATTTATGAGGCGTATTGATCGATGGACACTTTGCCTTGACTTCATCTCTTTGATGTGCGGAAGCCATGAAGGACTGGAAAAAGTCTTGGCTGCAGATATATATTGTTGATCGTTGTTGTGCTCTCACACCGTCTTTGAGAGCTTCTAGATCATTCTGGTTGAGGGATATGTGGTGCTGTTTTAGCCCCCTTTCTCTAGAACCGGTGCAGACATATGCATTGGAAAACAGGACTACTGCTGGTGTCAATGCACATGGTGTCAATCCATATAAAAATTTGGGTTGGGCTTTGTCTGTAACGTCTTTTCCGAGGATGATGGATAATCTCCTTGCGTGGCCAATATGCTGCTTTTGGCAGGCCATGGAATTATATCAGCAAGTCAAAAGCTGCAATGGCGGAGTTATGGAAAGAGACTACTTATAACTCATGATCTGTTTAAGTTTTGACACTCCAATGAAATGTAGAATTGGTGCAAGCCGTCAATGACAAAGGCATCATACTTCATGTTTACGTTCTTTGTAGCGCTGTACATGAAATGAAAATTAAGATGATCTCCATAGCTCTGAGGATTCTTGAGCAGCCTTCGTACTATCTGGTTAGCAACGTAGTGGAGCTGTACCTACTGGGAACATCTGTTTTGTCCCATTGCTTGAGGAATATGGGGTTTACAACCTGTTTTCACCTATGGGATTCCAATACAGACCAAGGCTTTTGAGCATTAGTCTCATCAAGGACGAAGCAATTACGGTGTTGGGTTCATATTGTTCGTGTTATGGAAATTGGAAGCAGTCAAAGTCACTTCGATTTGATCTCAACAATCCTTTTAAGCAGTGGGATCCATACTCCGTGTTTTGAACACACTTTGTTCTTCCCCCCTCTCTCTCCCCTCTCTCTCTCTCTCTCTGTATGATACTTGGACAGGATGTACCTCGTCATTGTGATCACAGCATTTTTGGGTCAACCTATGCTTCATTTCCTCTTCATCACCTTCCTGCATCCTTTCCGTCTCCGGAAGTCTCTCCCTTCATCTGGTATCTCGATGTCCTACCATTAAAGGGTAATAATAAGCAATGACTTATCTGGCGCTTTGCAATGTGCAAGGTGTGTTCATGACTGGGTTTGTTCCAGTAATGGAAAATGATATAACAGGATGATGGTGGTTGCACGTCTAGCGAATTCATACGAGTTTCAGAGGCAATTAATTTTACCACTAGTCGATTGGGATGGTTAATTAGTGTGATTGCTGCTCTCAAAGCACCATCGATAGAGAAAGAAGAACAATATACATGTGCAATCTTCATGAGAAAGTTTGATAGGAGCTTTCAAATGGATTTGTGAAAAGGCCCTTGAATGAATTGCATGTCCAACATACTTCTCGTCCTTGAGAAGTTCACCTACGGGTGCTAGATTAAATCCCGTTTGTGGCGTAGTTGGAAGGGTGAAATTTTGTGATGGTTTTTGAGACTCTGCATGGTGTTTTTACTCTCAAGATGGAGCAGTGTCCTTAGTACCATGGGTTCTCGTGCGAATGCATATCTAAGGGAAACTTTACTTGTGCAAGAGAAGTACGAACCTAACAACACCGGTTTGGCTCGAAGCAAAGGGACTACTCAAAGAAGGAATGGCATGCCCCACTCCGATTGCATCAGGACAATGCCAAGCTCCACATGAGCGAGATCTTGCAAAAAAATGGATCTTGAGGTTTGGGTCAAAGCGCTTTACCTCTACATAGGCAGAATGTGCTACTTTGCATCCAAGAACCTCCAAGAAAATCCTATCATCAAGAACGATGGCCAGTCCAACTAAGTCAATTCACTTTTGAATGTCTACATGTGCCTTTATCCCCAATTAGGCATAATCCACATTTCAACTCCAAGAACTTCCAAGAAACTCTTATTGTCAAAGAGTGTGATCAGCCTCGAACGAGTGGGCATAACTCACAAAACCAACCCAAACTTCCCCTTGGCTTGCAGGGATCTCGCGGACGCATACCTTCACCCATAGTAATCGTGCAAGGGGGACCTCTCACATCACTGCCTGCTGGCTAGCTCACTCTTTTTCCCAAACTTGCCTCGGTCCCGAAGGGAACCCCCAGGCACAAACTTTCAACCAACTAACCATGCGAGGGGGACCTCATGTCAATACCTGTCGGTTAGCTCACTCTTTACCAAACTTACCTCGATCTCGAAGGGAACCTGTAGGTGAAAACTTTCACCAGCTAACCCATGTTTAACTCACCAACCTAACCTTGCACACTTGCCCTGGCTTGGAAAGGTTCAGAGGGCTTAACTTTCGAAAACTTTTTGAAGATTAAATGGGAAATATGCTCTAACTTGAAGGAGATGGGTGGTTTGGGCATCATGGATGTGGAAGTCATGGCTAACAAGATGATGGCAAAAATGGATGATTAAAGCTTGGAGTAATGAGGAATCCTCTTTGGCCAAATTGATTTTTAGAAAGAGTTGGAGCCTTTGCATTGTCGGGACCCTAAGGTGGAAAGGGATCACTCTTATTACTCTCCTATTCTCTTGGTATCTTGTTGTCCCCAAGGGTTTCGATTTGGTAAGCTTGTGATAGAAAGGTTGGAACTAGATGAATCCCTTTTGCACCATCAGTCAAGATTGGAAGTGGGCTTTTTAGATTAAGTAGAAGCTATCGTGAGTATCTCGAGAGTGGAACTTGAGAACCTCCAAAGAGAAAAGAAGCTTTGGAGTAAAGGTGTTTACATTTGAAAGCACATATAGCACCGAAATAGAAGGAATTTGATCAGGTTTTAGGACATTGATTTGATCTAAGGGTTGATTTTGAAGATTGGTGCCTATTAAGACACAAAATCAATGTTTAGGATGTCTCTTTGATTTGCCTCATGGTGGGTCGAAATCCCCTCAATTGGTGGGTCTAAGGTAGATGTGTGGCAACAAGATGGAAGATATCCCCAAAATCGAAAGGAACCTAGACTTTTAGCACTCTTTTATCAAGGAGTGGTGAATGAACTAGTCATGGATCATATGGGAATCCAAGTTCACAAACTTGCTTATAGAAAATAAGAAATCATTGTTAATGTGGTAGATTTTGCATAGGGGGATATGAAACAAAAATTGTGGTCCTCCCCCTTGGTGCAAGCATTGCATGAGTGGTAGAGAAGAATTGAGACAACTTTTTTTCGCCTCTTAGGAGCATTCTAATCGGCAACATCTTTGCAAGCTCCTTTTGTTGGCAAATCAATTTTAGTAGAAGTACGCTCTTCTAGGGGAAGTGATAAAGTCTTTGTGTGTTCTATGGAATGCGATAAGGGTTGAATCATTTTGGAAGATTTGGAAGAAAAAATGCACGATCAACTTTGTCAAACAACCCAAAGAGTGGTCTATCAAGAAGCCCTTAGGATGTTTAGGCAAAAGATCTAAGATTGTAAGAAGTCTTCCCCTTTTAGGCTCCACAAAGTGCTCATTTTAGAAAACAAGCTACAAAACAAGTGGATCCCTCATGAAGGGGATGAAAAGGTTATCAACTTCTTTGTAATTCTCCCCAATCTTTTTATAGATTTTCCTTGCTTATAATTTAAAGCTAATTTCACAATAAAAAAACTTTCTTTGGCCTTTAATTTGGTAGCATCACTGTGTGTTCACTCCATCTATTCTCAAATATTTGATGCATGGAATAATATCATCTATAAAGGAAAAGAGAACTTACGTTTTGTAACCGTCTAATTTATAAAATTGGGCATTGAAAGTATTGACCAAATGCGAACTTGATCATACGAAGGACTATTTAACACACATCTCTCTCTCTCTCTCTCTCTCTCTCTCTCTCTCTCTCTCTCTCTTCCGTCGCCTACAGTAGGTGTAGCTTGCATCTCTGTGCCATCGGGCTGCCGTCGCCTACTCTGTCGTCGGGTCGTCACCCTCTGTCGTCACCTATAGCAGGTGCAGTCGAGCATCAGCAACATGCATCTGTTGGTAGGGTTTTTGAAGGCATCTCATCATCTGTCGTCGCCTGCAACAAGTGCAGCAGAGTGTCAGTAGTAATACAGCAGGATACAATTCTGCTATTAGGGTTTTCGATCGAGACCTGCTCGCCTAGGTTGTTGCAAGTGTGCTGTTAGGGTAACAGGACCTGCTCGCTTGGGCTGCTGTGCCAGAACCCTAATTGAGTTGGGGTGCTCGAACCTTGATCTCCCACACCCAACCTTTGTCGCCCTCCATGTCCCGAGTGGTCCTCTCGTCACCATTCACCGTCACCATTCCCTCCTTCGTCAGCTTCACCCTACCCTCGTATCCATGCCTACAACCCTAACCCTAGCGTACCCTAACCCGAACCCGAAACCCTAATCCTATTCTAAAATAACCCCCAACCCAAAACCCTAATCCCATCCTAACAATTAAAACCAAAACCTTCACACTTTGAAGCAAAAACTTAAGCTTCTCTCTCTCTCTCTCCCATGGCTTCCAAGCTAGAGGAACAATTGGCCACCTTGGAGCATGCCCTCCGAGAGTTGATAGGAAAACACAAGAAAGAAGGAGATTCTACACTGAAGGGGGTTACCCGCAGAGTTGTCGCCCTCGAAGCCAAGGTGGAAACCTTGGAGAAGGAAAACAAATCCCGTCGGGAAGAGCTTCTTGCTACCCGAAAGCAACACTCACGGGACTGGGAGGAGTTGCACACTGAGCTTACTAATATGAAAACGAAACTGGACAGCATGCACGAGGAGGGGGAGATCGCTCCATAGCTAGAGGACATTCGGTTGACTATCAAGGAGTGTATGGAGGTGGTGCAGAGCGAGCTTGAGACTAAGAAAGATGGATGGGTCGAGGTTGTAAAAAAGAACCTTCAACAGGAGGCAAAGAAGAACAACCACCATGAGGAGATCCACATAGTGCATACCACCATTGAGGAGGAGCGGATGCAACAGGCTCGCACGCTCAATGTTCGTGTCTTCGGCGTCACAGAGACAGACGGATCACCAGAGCAGGATGGGTGTCGCTTGTGCACATTACTTGGATACCGCGTGGATGAGCCTCTCCCTTTCACCAGAGCCTGAAGAGCAGGACGGGACACCACATGGAGCAGAGCACTTATCCTTCAGTTCTCACATGAGGCCGGGAGGAGAGACTTCCTCAGACGACGGGCGGTACTACGCACTACACTGGGCACCCCCATCTATTTGGATGATGACCTCACATGGATGTAGGTAGAGCAGAGACGGGAATGCATGCCGCGTGTCCTCCAGGCCAGACAAGAGGGACATCGTGCCCTATACAGAGACGGTCGGATCATCATTGATGGACGGCCCATTGACTAGGGATTCGCGGCGTATGAGACAGCACAGTAGGAGGTGCACATTGAAGTCTGGAGCTCCAATGGATCTTTGTGGACACATCCAGGGCGCCTCGAGGAGGTGATGGTGGGCAAAGATATTATTTTCTTGACAGAGACACAGGAGAGCCCGGGGAGGAGCCTACCGAGGATTGAGGGCTATATGTGGGAGTCAGCTCACCGCCGCCAGATAAGACAGTGCACCACACGAGGATCAGGAGGAGTAGCCGTGCTCTACAGTCAGTCGCTACAGCATAGGGTACAGGTGGTAGCCAGAGACCTAGAGGCACGTTTTATGTGGATACGCCTCCAGCTATCAGAAGAGAGAGCAGCGTACTTTGCCGTATGCTATATTGCACCCATTGGTTCGTGCTTCACACATTCCCCCGAGCAGCTATCAGGGGGGGGAGGGACTAGACACCACATCGCCATATGACTGCCTCAGTGACACGATTATGGAGTATACCAGGATGGGTGAAGTCTTCCTTGTAGGAGACTTCAATGCCTGCACTCAGAGCCACCAGTGTGATATCTATGACTTTGACAACCCTGAGATGCTTCGTACCATAGAGGAGATGCCTACACTTAGAGCCTCAACCGACACCACCATACCCACGGGAGCCTCTTCCCACAAAGAGGCAACACTACAAAGAGCACTTCTTGACTGTGACAGCGGATGGTTTCATTCAGAGACCATGATACATGGATACATATATGGCACCAGTTGAGAGAGTGGCCATTGGGCAGCTCAGAGTATCATCACACCAGCTCGAGATTGAGGTTGGGCGAGCCACACATACCCCGAGGGATGAGAGATTATGCAGGATATGTAGAGAGGAGGTGGAGGACAAGGAGCACTACACATGTAGATGCCAGGCATATGAGGACATCACAGACCGCTACCCATAGCTCTTTAGGGGGCCTAGAGAGATCACGGCTTTATTGGTGACAGAGGACCAGCACCCTCTAGGTCGTTTCTTAGTAGAGCTCCAGCACCGCCGTGCATCACTTCTCTAGCAGCAGATGGAGATACACTTGCCCCCCCCCCCCTCAGACTTATATTACATATTTTTTCAGACCCAGAGCCAATCGAGGACCCAACTCGATGTGGGGTGTCACATTGCACAGAGCAGAGGAGCTTAGACGACAGCGTCGACGACCAAGACCCCCGGTTCGGAGAGCCCGTCCACATCAGAGAGAGATTCAGGCGATTCACGCACGCCATGACATGGAGATACGGAGACGTCAACAGCGCACCCCTATCGATTTGGACATTTAGAGCATTTTGAGGATCGCCATGATGCCTTACCCATCGATGCATTATATCCTACACCCACTCCAGACATTTAGTGGGTTGTGATACCATCGAGCCTCCCCTCCCTATGCATATCATATTTCTATCTCACCCATTGAGCATATAGAGTGCATACCCATAGCACCCCACACCCTTGATGCCAGTTACTATCCACTCCTTTTATACCCATTTGCGGTACTCACACTTTATTTTCCTTTTGGGATCACACTGGATTGGATCATACTGATGTATATGTTTTGTCTCATAGGCCAATTTTGGCCTCTAATAGACGTTAAAAAGTCTTTCTTTCTTTCTCTCTCTCTCACACACACAATGTACGTATATGTTTTGTCTCATAGGCCAATTTTGGCCTCTAATAGACGTTAAAAAGTCTTTCTTTCTTTCTCTCTCTCTCTCACACACAATGTACGAAAACACAAGAAAATCCAACTCTCTTCAAAGGCCCATTCATACACAATAATTT